>JANAVB010014796.1:676190-832534 GCA_029216955.1 Iris pallida
AACCATCCAAGTCAAGGAGTCGAAAATCAATCATCTCACTCAAGAATACGAGGCGTTCAAGATGAAGGCTAATGAGACGATTACCCAAATGTTTACAAGGTTCCTTGACGTCATCAACCCTTTGTCATCTCTTGGCAAACAATATATTAATCATGAGAAGATCCGCAAGTTACTTAGGGGGCTACCGAAGATTTGGAACCCTAAAGTAACAGCTATCATAGAAGGCAATGATCTCACCACAATGTCTATAGAAACTTTGATGGGAAAGCTGATGACCCACGAGCTCGACCTCAAAGATTTTGACGAACCTGCTCCAAAGGCAAAAGTGATTGCCCTAAAAGCTCATCGTCGAAGGGCTGATCCTGAAGATACTGACGAAGACAATTCTGAAGGTGATGAACAAGCTCTTCTAGTCCGCAACTTCAAGAAATTCCTTTATTTCAATCGAAGAAAGAAGGAACAACAAGAAGATGACGAAGAAGAACCAACGTGCTACGGCTGCAAGAAGACTGGACACGTTCGAAAAGACTGTCCCTTCACAAAGAAAGGCAACCGATATGAGAAGCCCTACAAGAAGTCTTCTTCAAGAAAGTATGCCAACACTAGCATTTGGCATGAAAGTGAAGCAAGTGATTCCGAGGAAGAAAAGGACTCTCCTCATGACACCGCTAATGTCTGCCTAATGGCGACATCCGAAAAGGTAACTAGCGAAACTCTCGATGACTTTAATTTTGATGAACTTGGCGATGCATTTAATGATTTACTAAATAACCACAAGAAAGTCATTAGTAAATATAAGCATGCCAAGGAGAAGATCAAAAGCTATGAAATAGAGATTCAAAACCTTTCTTCTTCGCTTGATAATGTTAGAGACACTCCACCCACGAAAGTCACAAATGAGGTGTCCAAGCTTAAGTTAAGCCTACATGATACCGAAGCCCTTATTGAAAAGCAAAAAATGTAAGATCACAGTACTCAACACTGAGCTTGTTGAAGAAAAGAACAGACACAAGATCTCTATTGCTAAAATTAATGGTTTAAATGCTAAGTATAATGAATTGCATGCTGCCTCTAAGAAATTAGAGATTAGATTGGAAAAACAGGTTGTTCAACCTCAAACCCAATCACACAAAATACAAGACCAGTCATAATAGTAAAACACGTCACCCACATGCAGCACGTAAACATGCCTACATGTACACGTACTCCCATGCAGCACATAAACCACATACACATAGACATTATTATCATAACTATCATTCTGCTGCTACTATCCTGCTAACTATCACCATGCTGCAATTAGATATAACCATCATCCTGTTACTACATATAGTCACTATCCTGCTGTTCCACACAACTATCACCATGCTGCATATAGACATCATTATCAACACGCTCCCAACACAAATAGGCATGCTACTTGCACCTACTATGGATTACATGGTCATATCTCACCACAGTGTAGAATTAGGAAATTAGTTGATATCAACCTATATGCATGGGTACCGAAGACTAACATTTCAGGACCCACAAGAACTTGGGTACCAAAGGTCACATCTACTCGTAATGTAGGTGGACCTTCCTCCCTCAACTAAAAGCAAGTGGATTCTCGATAGTGGATGCTCACGACATATGACGGGAGACGCAAATCTTTTTGCATCACTATCGATGAAGAGGGAAGGGTATGTATCCTTCGGTAACAATTTAAAGGACTACATCATAGGTAATGGTACTATTGGTCATTCTCCTTCTCCTGTAAGAAAGGATGTCTGCCTAGTGACCGAGTTAAAGCATAACCTGCTCAGCATAAGTTACCTTGTTGATCATGGATATGATATTAACTTTGGACAAAATAAATGCTATATTTATGATAGGTCAACGGAAGACATCACTTTTGAAGGGATAAGAGAGGATAACATTTACATTTTCTATCTATCTAGAAATACTAACAGTGCAGGAAGATGCCTCTACGCTCACAAGGATGAGAGACTGTTGTGGCACCAGCGTCTTGGTCATGCTAATATAGATACTATATCCATGTTATCGACAAAGAAGCTACTAAGAGGTCTGCCCGACATCACATTCAAGAAGGACACGGTATGTGCCGAATGTGAACTAAATTAGGCAACCAAATCTTTATTTCGTTCCATAAACACTGTAAGTACTACTAGGCCCTTGCAATTACTACACATGGACTTATTTGGTCCTAGTAGAGTAGCTAGTCTTGGTGAAAAACTCTATGCTTTTGTTATAGTAGATAATTTTTCTAGATTCACTTAGGTTTTCTTTCTCTCAAACAAAAGGTTCTGTTTTCAAAATTTTTGCTAAAAAGGTTCAAAACGAAAAAGGCTACATGATTACTCGAATCCGAAGTGATCATAGAGGCGAATTCAAAAATCCCGATTTTGAAAAGTTTTGTGATTCAAATGGTTTTGATCATGAGTTTTCTTGTCCTAGAACTCCTCAACAAAATGGTGTTGTGGAGCGGAAGAATAGGACTCTTGGCGATATGGCTAGAGTCATGTTGAATAAATTTTCACTTCCGAAATATTTTTGGGCTGAAGCTGTCAGTACAGCGTGCCATATTTTAAATAGGGTGTTTATTCGACCTATTACGAAGAAAATACCCTATGAGCTTTGGTTTGGTAGGACTCCAAATGTTTTATATTTTAGAGTATTCGGTTGTCGCTACTTTATCCTTAACACCAAAGACAACTTAGGTAAATTTGATGCCAAAGATGACGAAGGTATTTTTCTTGGCTATGCTGCCAAGAGCAAGGGGTATTGTGAAACCCGTAACTTTTAGTTAATTATTTTGAATAACTTAAATTAGTTAATTAATTAATTCTGGAAATTCGATTTTGTTATTTTTCTAAATTATTAAAATTTCATGTTTGTTAAATTAATATTTTGCCAGATTATTATTAATAGCTAAATAGAAAATTACTAATTTCAAAATAAACATGGATTTTTGTTTTGGCTGACCTAGACCAGAACTTGTTCCCAAGTCCCGAACCCGTCTAGAACCCTTAAATTTTTTAGTTAATTTATTTATTAATTAGCTAATTATTAATATAAATTATTTATTTAGGAAAATGGTATTATTAATAAATTCTTGGATTTTAGTTTGGCCTGACCCGTCCCGAACCTGTTCCGGACTCATCTCGTTCCATTTTGGAAATCAAACCCAAATTCAATTTTATTCTTAAAATCCATTAGTTATAATAGTTAATATGAAGTTCTAATCCTATTGTTTAAGAATATAACTATTTAAAGAAAAACAAAATTTTCTTTTTCTTAAAACTTTTTCTCAATCTCATATTTCCATTTTCAGAAAGGAAAACCTTTCTTTTCCTTTCCCTTTTCCAACGCATACTAACCTTTCCCTTAAACTCTCGGCCACCTGGAGCCGCCGACCTCCCGACTCCTCCCCTCCCAAAACTGTCGGCCTCCCCATCCTTTTCCCTCCCGTAACCCCCGCTCATCTCTCCTATTTAAACCCCCTTTCTCTCCTTCCATCCCTCACACCACTCTCAAACCCTAGCCGGAGCTCCACATCCCGGAGTTCCTCTCGACCCGACGCCGGCGCCACTTTCCCCAGGGCCGCACCCTGCCGGCGACCCCCGCCGCCGTTGTCCCCGACCCAGGCCAGCCCGAGCCCAGCGGCTCCGCCCGACCCTCCGTGCCAGCCTTCTGCCGGCGGACCCGACCCCGCTTCTGTCCCGGCGGCCCCCACTCGACGGTTTCTGTGCGCTGCTACCCGGCCGCTGTCCCAGCGCCTCCTCGTGCTCACTCTGTTTCCGATCCGACCGTCCGGTCCGTGTCTGGCTTGCTGTTCCGAGTCTGAGGCTACCCTTCAGATTTCGTCAGTTTTGGGTAACCTCTGTTAATCTCAGTAGTTGTCCCTTGGGTTTGTGTCGGTGATGAAATTGATCCTGATCCCGCAACGGGAATCTGTTGTGAAGTTTTCGATCCTTCGGAATTTCCGAATTTGCCTTTGGCAAGTTTCTGTAGATTTTCGGTTTATTGTTCTGATTTAGTTTCGGGTTTTCCGATTCCATCTCGGATTTTCAGAGAACTCTTCGGAATAGTTTCTGTGATTTTCAGATTTTTCCGAATTGATGGTTTAATATGAGCTGTGGTGTTTTCCGAGTTAGTTTCGGGATTTCCGTTTCGTCTCGGGTTTTCCGAAATTGTTTCGGAAATATTTTCTGTGGACATAATTTATATGATATTTGGGTTTCCCTGGTTTGGGATAATTTGTAGGAAATTATGGCACACTTTTCCCAGTTTTGGGTTATCCCGAAAACAGAGGGAATGCTGTCCGAATTTTCAGAAATATTTTAAAAGGAAATTTTCTATAAAATCTATAATTCCTAAAACCGGCTTTTGCAAAAGATTTATTAAACTTGGTTTTGATTATCGGGCGACAACCATACCGGTCCATGGGCCCTGGCTAAGTGCAAACGAAACCGGTTATACCGGCGTTGAGGCATTAGCTATATTTGACGATTGGACCAATATCTGAGACTCGTAAATTAATTTAAGTTAATTTAAATTATTATTTTATTTTGTAATTAAATTGTAGGATTTTTAGAGACTAACAAATGTCTTCTTCTTATTTAAATTTATGTAATATGGTCTGTAAGGGCATAAGCCCAGTATTTCTCTTTATTTTCTGCGGCCCTGTAATAATGTAGCGTAATTTTTTATCTTTCTTCTGGTTTATTAGTTTAAACACGTAGAATAATAAAATGACTATTTATTTTTGAAATGAAAAATTAATAACATTTTCTCACATTAAATAACTAGTAAAAATTACAAGTTTGCAATTTAACAAATTCACGTTTTCTCATCTAAAAGAAAAACCTTAGTTCATTATATAATATTACAAAACATAAAGTTTTGCTAAATAATCAAAAAAGTGTGAGTTTTTCCAATAAAAGATAAATTAATTGTTCTTTCGTAATTTTATAAACTAGTAAATTACATCGATAGATGTGTTTCGGTAGTTCTTATTAATAATATAAACCTGGACTAGGACAAAACTTCTAGAAATTGAAACTAGCACACCTAGAGATGGTATCAATTTTTGGTTCTAAGACAGGATTCTCAAACTGTAGGATTTTTCAAGGACGAACTTGAGTTTCTTCCCGGTACCGACATCTCACTCCAGTCATAAACAAGGCAAGTACAGTTTGTGGTAGTTTACAATTATTTAGTAATAGTTTTACTGCAAATTTAAACCACGAGGCAACACGGAACTCTCTCTGAGAGCATTGACTGTTTAATTGTTGGGTACTGGGGGAATAGTGTAATGAGTATGACCACATCCAAAATAGTACAATGACTGTGTTAGCTTACCCCTCACACACACGGAGATAAGCCATATCGTATCAATAGGATACAACTGTACAACCCAATCCGGTCATATTCATTGCCTATTCACATCACACTTTTTTAACTGTTGAAAAACCTTTTACTTCAAATTATTTAAAAATGCATAATTCCATTATTATTTCAATTGTTAAAATTTCTTGGGTCGAATCGGATCATGCCCAGCCTGCACCGTTGTTGAGACGGCGGCAGTAAGCTGTATCACTCATGCAGGTAATATCAACAACACAATAATTGCCACAAATTTATTATTCCGAATTTAAAAAAAAAACTTTTTACCATAAAATGAAAGATACATCTGAAATACACTGTTTTCCACAAACATCATGATTTATAAAAGAAGAAGAAAATCTAGGCAACCAGCTCATCAGTCTCGAGATCATCGTCCTCTAGTTGGGACCTCGGAAAATATCGCGGAACAAAGCCTCATCAGTGATACCTAAAATGTTGGGTCTCCAGTCAGGAGGGAGCAAAGTACAATTACGAATATCTAATAATTCAAATAATAATTTGAAATTTGTAATGTTAAACAATTTGAAATACTTTAACAATATTTTTCACAATTCTACAATTGAAAACAATGTGATTTGAGTAGGTAACGAACTATGACCGGCTTGGGATGATTCAATTATATCCTAATGATACGGTCCGGCCTATCCTCGTGTATAGGAGGAATCAGCTCGCACAATCAATGATGCAATATAGGGGTATTGGTCATAGACGCTACACTACTCCCCCAATATCCCGAGTCAATCAGATTCAATCAATGAGTCAATATTCGAACTCTAGGAGAGAGTTCCGTGTAGCAATGTGGTTTAAAATTGCAATAAAACAATTACTAGATAAATTACCAAATAGACATAACTGCACTTGCCTTTGTTATTGTGACTGGATAGACGAGTCGGTACCGAGGAGGAACGTCAGTTGTAACTTCGAGTTCCTACAGTTGAGAACTCGACTTAGAACCTTGAATAACCCGGCTAAGTGTGCTAGTGGCAATCTCTAGTAGTAAGTCCTAGTCAGGTTTTAAGTTGTTATTAAGCTCTAGCTAACGTTTACGTCGCAAACTACATGCGTTGATTAAACCGGTTAATTTGATTATTTGGAAAAATAGTAAGAACCAATTATCTTTGGAAAACTTTGTGTTTTTGTAATATATCTATAAAAATACAATTTCTTTTAGTGATAAATCGTGAACTAGTTATTTACTAATATTTTATCCATTTTAATTAATCATTAATTAATCATAAACGAGAATAGATTACGATCTAGTTACGATTACACATCAAAATCAGAACCACCCAAGATCACATCCACCCAGAAAATAAAATAAAAATCTACGCTACACCATACAAGGGCACAGCTAAACATCCTAGAGTGGGCTTATGCCCTGTACAATTTTTACATAAAATAAGAGGACAATATTTAGTTCTGAATGTTACGCCATAATTAATTATCTAATAATAATTAAGTAAATAAATGTAACTATTAAATTAAGTAAATTAAGATAAAGGTTGGAGTCTCAGACTTGGTCCAATCGTCGCATCTAGCTAATGCCTCAACGTCCGGTCGGACCGGTGCGTTTGCATTTCGCTAGGGCCCACAGACCGGTACGGTCGTCGCCCGAAAATCAGTTTTAAAAATTCATTTCCGAAAACCAATTTTGAAATCAATTAAATATAGTTTTTGTAAAAATTTGGGCAGCATTTCCTCTATTTTGGGACAAACCCAAAACTGGGAAATGCGCCAACAAACTCCTGCAAATGTCCCAAACCAGGGAAAACCCATAGAAATAAATTCCATCCACAAATATATCAAAATCTAATACACAGAACGTTTCCGAAGAAAATTCGTCGAAAACCCGAAATGATCACAGAATTCGAAACCAACTCGAAAAACCCGAAATATCCAAAACCAAAACAGCACAAATCTCACAGAACATTGTCTAAAGAATACCGAGCTATACGTAGCTAAACCGAATTCCCGAGAGGGAACCGGGGACCAATATCATCACGGACACACGGGAGGGACGAACTACTCTGATTATCCAGAAATTACCAAGATCCGTTGGTCGGGGAGCCGCGGGATAATCTCGGGAATGCTGGGACAGCGTCCAGACAGTGTCGAATCCGCGTGCGAAGGCACTGGACAGCGGATCAGGACTGGAATAGTCTGAACAGCGGTACGGGACAGCAGCGCGGAGAACGGAGTCTCGACGAAACAGCGGCACAGGGCCGCGGGCTTGCTGGACGGCGAACGGCGGGGAGGGCTCCGCCGGGAAAGGGGGTCGGCCGCGGGGCGCTGGCCGCGGGGTCGCGCGGTGGGGCGCTGGCCGCGGTGAGCCGTCGGGCTGGCTGCGCACGGAGGCGCTGATGGCGGGGGTCGGCGCCGGTCGGGAAGTCCGCCGGAGGAGGCGCGGGGGAAGCCGCGCGGCCACGGGGGAAGTGCGGCCGAGGGTGCGGGGCGAGCTCGGGAGGGATCTCCGCCGGGAAAGGCTCGCGCCAAGGAAATGGGTTTCGGGAGAGGGTTTTCTCCAGGAGGAGAAGAGGGAGAGATTAGTGAGAAAGAGAGAGAGTAAAAAGTAATGTTCTCTTCTGAATGAAGTGAGAATGGAAGAGTGGGCAAAATAAAAGGAAAGAGTGGGGTGGCGTGTGTAGACAGGAGGGATTGGGGGGTGAGTAAATAGAGGGAGATGGAGAGTTGGGGAGTTGATGGGTTGGGAGTTATAAGGAGATGAAAAAAATGAATGCTGTAGTAGTGGGAGTGATAACCAATTCGTGGGTTGGTGTCTACTGGTCCTACGGGACCAGCTAGTATTTAATATATATATATATTATTTTTTTTTTTTTTTATAAGCACCAAGTCAAAATCAGATTAAGAAGGAAATAGGGCTCGGGCCTGGGTCTGGGCTCGGACTCGGGTCTGGGTCCGAAAATCAAAAATCCAATTTATTATAATTTTTGAAATTCTTTTTCACTCGAGAATATTTAATAATAATAATAATAATAATAATAATAATAATAACAATTTTGAAATACTAATAATAATTATACCAAAATATTATTTAATAAATAATTACAAACTATGGGTTTCACAATCTTCCCTCCTTAGAAAATTTCGTTCTCGAAATTTAAAGGTGTGGTAGAAAAGACAAACATGTACGGGTACTGCGCCCGTAACTCAGATCCAACCATAAGAATTTCCAAGGCAGTCGTGGATGAGACGGTTTAGGGACAAGTTTTTATTTATGATATCATCCATGTAGAAAAAAAATACAAAAGCGAACCAAAGTACACGAGGTTGATCAGACCATCATGCACCGGTCCTGATTAGACAATATATTAGTGGGTGCACCCAATAAAATATCGTCATGATCAAGCTTGATTTAAAGAGATAGCTTGCAAAACTAGGCTAACTTAGCAGCATTAGTCAAATTTAGAACGGGAAAAGAAAAGATAAGGAATAGGAGTTTAAATGATGGCTCAAATTCTGATTTTCTTCTCTTCTCTGACTAGGCTTGCAACTGGTTTCTCTGGCACTGAAAGGTTGATTCCAATCTTCATCTCTGAATTATCAAAATATGACTCGGATCCGAAATGTAACGTCTGAGCTGTGACGTAGAAGACGTTGCATATTCTCAATATTAGCTGGTAGAGCTAACTGGTACGCTACTTCCAACGCGTCTTAAACTTCAAATGACCTGATGTACCTGGCCTCAATTTCTAGCTCCGTCGAAACTGATTGTTCCTCTGGTAGGAGAAACTTCACCAAATGCAATTTGGTCTTCCCAAGACCTGCCAAATTCCGAGACGCAAACATCTCAATACATCTTCAAGCGTCTGGATTGACCTCTCTGATTGCTCGTCCCGCTGTACTCCATGAATCCGGTAAATGTGCCTCTCGTACAATGCTGCCCACTTCTTAGTGGATAAACCAACTTTGAAGGAAAATAAAGTGTGCCGACTTAGTCAGTCGGTCCACTATAATCCAATTGATGCCCTTCCCTCCTTGGAAACAAGGCAATCCTTTACCCAAAGGTTATTGTTATATGCTTCTACTTCCACTCCGAATTGTCCAGCGGCTGCATCAAACTTGTTGTTCTCTTGCTAAATTCCTCATGTTGACAAAATCCCATACCTGGAATTGTCCTTCTTTATTCCATAACACCAATCAATGGAGGCATATTCCGATCCATCTTATTATCTCCTGAATATATGGAATACTGCGACTGGTGCATTTCTTTCATCAACTCGTTCCTCCGTTTGTCAGCCGATACGCAAAGTCTCGTACCTTTCTTCAGAGTTCCACTGCTGATCAATTTAGAAACCCTCAAGTGTTCCTGCCAACACTTGATCTCTAAACCTGCAAAGTGCCTCGTTTTGAAACTACGTTCTATTGATTTTTGTCCCTCAGCCTCGAACTTCATCAATACTGAATCAGCATCCAACTCCGTCTTTCTATCTTCAGGTAGTATAACCTCCAGTCCCACCTTCTCGATGTCTTCTAGCAGGTGCTAGTCCTTGGTTAAAAACTTCGCCATCAGTATCGACCAAGTGCATCAGCGACCACATTGGCCTTACCTGAATGGTACTGCAGGTTGATGTCGTAATCCTTCATCTGCTTCAACCACCTTCTTAGTCTAACATTCAGCCCTTCCTGAGTGAAGATATATTTCAGACTTTGGTAGCCCGTACATATTTTCACTCCCTTTCCATAAAAATCATGCTTCCATAACTTCAAAGTAAAGATAATTGCAGCAAATTTCAAATTAGGTGTGGGATGATTCTCCTCATGAGTCTGTAGTTGCCTACACGTGTAAGCAATTACTTTCCCATGTTGTTGAAGAACGCAACCCAGTCCTCTTCCAGAGGCATTACTGTAAATTGAGAACCCACCGGTTCCTGCGGGTAGCGCAAGGATTGGTGTAGTGGTAAGTCTCTTCTTCAGCTCCTCAATGCCGTCTGGCAAACTTTTCGTTCAGATGAACTCTTCATTCTTCCAAGTGAGCTTCGTCATCGGCTCAGCAATCTTGGCGAATTCCTTCACGAACTTCTGATAGTAGCTAGCCAAGTTCAAGAAACTTCCGAATTGAACTTGGGGTATACCACTTTTCAACAGCAGCTATCTTCCATCGAAATTTCTTCTCTTGCCAATATGGCCAAAAAAGTCCACCTTGTCAAAGAAAATCCACGTTCAGGTAACTTACCATAAAACTTCTTTTTCCTCAAAGTTTCCAAAACTTCCTCAGATGTTCTTCATGCTCTTCTTCAGTCTTCAAATATCAGAATGTTATCTATGGAGAAGATAAACTAATTCAAATACTCATAAAAATCTCTGTTCATGAGATTCATGAACACAGCAGAAGCATTTATCAGTCTAACGTCCTGACAAAAAAAAACTACCCATACTTGGTGTTTAAACGCCGTCTTGGAAATGTCCTCTTTCTTGACTTTGATTTGATGGTAGTCAAATCTTAAGTCAAACTTCGAAACACCCTAATTCTACACAACCAGATCAAACAGATCCTCGATCCGGGCATAAGGTACTTGTTCTTTAGTGTCTGGTAATCGATGCACATCCGTTGTTCCATCCTTCTGGGCACAAACAAGATAGGTACTCCCTAAAGTGAAGTTCCACTCTGAATAAATCCTAGAGCCTTCATTGATCTGGTCCTTCATCTTCTTGGCCAACTTCGGGTTGACTCTGTAACATCCTTTAGAAATAGGGAAAGAGCCAGGGACTAAGTCAGGGGTGAATCCTATGTCTATATCTGGGATAATCCGGGAAGACTATCAGGGAAAATATCTGCCATAAGAGTGTAACTAAAATTTCTATTCATGAGGAGAATTACAGCAAAACTCTTATGATTGATCTAAGGACATCCTGTTATAACTTCCAAAAAGATAATGCTATTCTGCGGTTCTAGGTACTATTCTTCATGGTTCTGCATGAGCAGTCTCCAACTGCTTCCCTTTCTAAGAACCTCGAGTATACATCATGCCTTATTGTAAGGGGTAGGGTCTGCTGGATAGAAAGAGGGTCCCTAGGTTGTGGCCTAACAGGTGTTGCTGGGATATGATCTCTGGTTTGATGGAAAGATAAGGGGCAGTCCTTTACCCGATGTTCAGCAGATCCACATGCCAAACATTGTCCCAATCTCTTGCGGCAACTAACGGTCTGATGACCAGGCCTCTTGCAATAGTTACAAGCCCATAGCTTCTTACGACAAGGCTGCCGAAAAGTAGAGTACTTGATGGGACCCAAAATATCTTCTAGTTTCAAGGGTATCCTTCCTAGGACAAAAGTTCTGCTCTAACTTGGTTGGGGATAACTAAGGCTACATCATGACGTTCTTCATGTCTTCTCTCATGATATTCATCTGTTCCTGCTGGGCTTCATCTTGAGCTTTCTGGAACTCCAGGATTTCTTGAAATAGGGCAACCATTTGGAAGATGATTGCTGGTACTAGTGGAGCAACAAAAATGAATACTCCACCAAGGAAATGCAATTCAGTTTGAGATGAGGTAGGAATCGCCAGTGTAGGAAAAACTTTACTGGATGCACTATGAGGACGGTCAAACAGCCGCGAGGGAAAAGACCCTGGGCTTGGTTGAGGAGATGGGGTATGATCCGGAGATGACACCTCATCGCCAGCAGGATTTGGTCAGCGGTCATTCTCTGGATGGTTTAGGATGCAAACATAAGCAAGGTATCCTACCAGTCTATAATCAAACAAAAATATTTATTTATAATATATTTCGGTCCTATGTTGTGACAAATTGATGTTCTAGTGTTCTAATTGTTTCTAGGTATGTTTTCCTAAGTTGTTGTTCTGACCTGCATGGGCCACCACTAAAAACATGTCACGACCCGGTCCCAATTTCTTGGGCCGAATCGGATCATGCCCAGCCTGCACCGTTGTTGAGACGGCGGCAGTAAGCTGTATCACTCATGCAGGTAATATCAACAACACAATAATTGCCACAAATTTATTATTCCGAATTAAAAAAAAACTTTTTACAATAAAATGAAAGATACATCTGAAATACACTGTTTTCCACAAACATCATGATTTATAAAAGAAGAAGAAAATCTAGGCAACCAGCTCATCAGTCTCGAGATCATCGTCCTCTAGTTGGGACCTCGGAAAATATCGCGGAACAAAGCCTCATCAGTGATACCTAAAATGTTGGGTCTCCAGTCAGGAGGGAGCAAAGTACAATTACGAATATCTAATAGTTCAAATAATAATTTGAAATTTGCAATGTTAAACAATTTGAAATACTTTAACAATATTTTTCACAATTCTACAATTGAAAACAATGTGATTTGAGTAGGTAACGAACTATGACCGGCTTGGGATGATTCAATTATATCCTAATGATACGGTCCGGCCTATCCTCGTGTATAGGAGGAATCAGCTCGCACAATCAATGATGCAATATAGGGGTATTGGTCATAGACGCTACACTACTCCCCCAATATCCCGAGTCAATCAGATTCAATCAATGAGTCAATATTCGAACTCTAGGAGAGAGTTCCGTATAGCAATGTGGTTTAAAATTGCAATAAAACAATTACTAGATAAATTACCAAATAGACATAACTGCACTTGCCTTTGTTATTGTGACTTGATAGACGAGTCGGTACCGAGGAGGAACGTCAGTTGTAACTTCGAGTTCCTACAGTTGAGAACTCGACTTAGAACCTTGAATAACCCGGCTAAGTGTGCTAGTTGCAATCTCTAGTAGTAAGTCCTAGTCAGGTTTTAAGTTGTTATTAAGCTACAGCTAACGTTTACGTCGCAAACTACATGCGTTGATTAAACCGGTTAATTTGATTATTTGGAAAAATAATAAGAACCAATTATCTTTGGAAAACTTTGTGTTTTTGTAATATATCTATAAAAATACAGTTTCTTTTAGTGATAAATCGTGAACTAGTTATTTACTAATATTTTATCCATTTTAATTAATCATTAATTAATCATAAACGAGAATAGATTACGATCTAGTTACGATTACACATCAAAATCAGAACCACCCAAGATCACATCCACCCAGAAAATAAAATAAAAATATACGCTACACCATACAAGGGCACAGCTAAACATCCTAGAGTGGGCTTATGCCCTGTACAATTTTTACATAAAATAAGAGGACAATATTTAGTTCTGAATGTTACGCCATAATTAATTATCTAATAATAATTAAGTAAATAAATGTAACTATTAAATTAAGTAAATTAAGATAAAGGTTGGAGTCTCAGACTTGGTCCAATCGTCGCATCTAGCTAATGCCTCAACGTCCGGTCGGACCGGTGCGTTTGCATTTCGCTAGGGCCCACAGACCGGTACGGTCGTCGCCCGAAAATCAGTTTTAAAAATTCATTTCCGAAAACCAATTTTGAAATCAATTAAATATAGTTTTTGTAAAAATTTGGGCAGCATTTCCTCTATTTTGGGACAAACCCAAAATTGGGAAATGCGCCAACAAACTCCTGCAAATGTCCCAAACCAGGGAAAACCCATAGAAATAAATTCCATCCACAAATATATCAAAATCCAATACACAGAACGTTTCCGAAGAAAATTCGGGAAACCCGAATTGAAATCGGAAACCCAAAATGATCACAGAACTAATTTCGAAACCAACTCGAAAAACCCGAAATATCCAAAACCAAAACAGCACAAATCTCACAGAACATTGTCTAAAGAATACCGAGCTATACGTAGCTAAACCGAATTCCCGAGAGGGAACCGGGGACCAATATCATCACGGACACACGGGAGGGACGAACTACTCTGATTATCCAGAAATTACCAAGATCCGTTGGTCGGGGAGCCGCGGGATAATCTCGGGAATGCTGGAACAGCGTCCAGACAGTGTCGAATCCGCGTGCGAAGGCACTGGACAGTGGATCAGGACTGGAATAGTCCGAACAGCGGTACGGGACAGCAGCGCGGAGAACGGAGTCTCGGCGAAACAGCGGCACAGGGCCGCGGGCTTGCTGGACGGCGAACGGCGGGGAGGGCTCCGCCGAAAAAGGGGGTCGGCCGCGGGGCGCTGGCCGCGGGGTCGCACGGTGGGGCGCTGGCCGCGGGGAGCCGCCGGGCTGGCTGCGCACGGAGGCGCTGATGGCGGGGGTCGGCGCCGGTCGGGAAGTCCGCCGGAGGAGGCGCGGGGGAAGCCGTGCGGCCACGGGGGAAGTGCGGCCGAGGGTGCGGGGCGAGCTCGGGAGGGATCTCCGCCGGGAAAGGCTTGCGCCAAGGAAATGGGTTTTGGGAGAGGGTTTTCTCCAGGAGGAGAAGAGGGAGAGATTAGTGAGAAAGAGAGAGAGTAAAAAGTAATGTTCTCTTCTGAATGAAGTGAGAATGGAAGAGTGGAGAAAATAAAAGGAAAGAGTGGGGTGGCGTGTGTGGACAGGAGGGATTGGGGGGTGAGTAAATAGAGGGAGATGGAGAGTTGGAGAGTTGATGGGTTGGGAGTTATAAGGAGATGAAAAAAATGAATGCTGTAGTAGTGGGAGTGATAACCAATTCGTGGGTTGGTGTCTACTGGTCCTACGGGACCAGATAGTATTTAATATATATATTATTTTTATTTTTATTTTTTTATTTTTTATAAGCACCAAGTCAAAATCAGATTAAGAAGGAAATAGGGCTCGGGCCTGGGTCTGGGCTCGAACTCGGGTCTGGGTCCGAAAATCAAAAATCCAATTTATTATAATTTTCGAAATTCTTTTTCACTCGAGAATATTTAATAATAATAATAATAATAATAACAATTTTAAAATACTAATAATAATTATACCAAAATATTATTTAATAAATAATTACAAACTATGGGTTTCACAAGCGTGTACAAGGAAAACCTTTTCTGGACATGTCAAAGTCCCTTCTCCCTCTACTCTTACGACAGCAGTCGGCTCTTTAGCCATTGATGACTCTGAGCGTATGGCATTCAAAGGGCAGCGTACGGCAAAGGCAGCGTACAAAAGCCAATATCAGGCAGCGTACGCTAAGCCAAAGCCAGCGTATGCTAATAAAAAGGCAGCGTATGACCAGAAGTCCAAACTGAAGTCAGCGTATGCTAACAGATACAGTCCTTTGACTGTTTCTCAAAATCAAGCTGGGGGTTCTCTTCCACAGAACATACAAATGATTCCCCCTCAACTTGCACATCTTGTGCCAACCAAGGAGAAAGACTCTTTAGTCAACTCCTCTACTCCTAAGGTCTTTACCTCTGGAGTTAATTTGACTAGTACTCTTACTAGATCAAACAATGGAAAACGCCTTTTGGCTAATTCCTCCAAAGATGGATTATTACCGACTCCTAGTCGGAATAATACTCATCTTCCTTCTCTCAAAATTTCTCGGTCTGAGAAAGGCAAATTACAAGTATCCAAGACTGATATCAAAGTCAGATCTTCTACGGATCTTCGTAACAAGCTTAATCAGAATCGTCTCGGTTCCACTGAGACAAGTATATTAGACCCTGATACAGAATATGCCAAGAACTATGTGGCTCAAATTAATCAGTCTTTATACACTCAGGAACCAAGAAGACAGAAGAACAAAAGACAAGTTTTTACACAGAAACGATCTTCAAGTACTTCCCAATCTGTTCCTACAGATCTCCGAAAGTATTTGCAAAATAAACGGAGAATTGACACTCCGTCAGGCTATGATATTGCTCATATTTGTCATGAAAAGCATGGTTGCAACTTCCAACCTCGAGTTGTAATTCAATGTTGTTGTTCACCAAAAAGATAATCTATTTTCGAACGGATTCAATATGAACCAATGTTGGATAAAGATGAACCTCTTTATGCTTATGTCAATATGACCTCCAGAAATATTGGGGGTAGCATACGGTCTGATGCTATATCAGACTCTGAAGATGGTGTTTATCTCGGCACCCGATCCAGGACCGGAGCCTTGGCCAGAGCCTCTTCTTCTTCTCATCCAAGTGGTAATCCGGAGATCACAGAAGACTTCCTTGGAGAATCTAACTTTCCAGTATTGACTCCCGTAAATAGCCCCGGGAAAGATACTGATTCACAAGTGATGATTCAGAACAGACTGTTTCATCATCTATTCCTCGAATGATTACCACTTACATGGCAGAGGGCAATCATGAACCTTCGACTAGCACCGAAGCTCATGAACAAAGGATTTCTTCCTTAGAACAACAGTTGCGAGCTATGGCAGATACATTGAATGCTATGCACACTCTTATGCAAGCTCAGCATCAAACTCAGCAAGTCCAACAGACAACTCCTCCAGTTATATTAAATACTCCTGTTGTTCCAAACCCGGAACCCTCTACTATTCCGGGGGTACAATCTAATGTTCCTATACAACCCACTCCAAGTCAGTCTGGAGCTGGGGGTGGTACATATGCTGCAGTCCCTCCTCCTAATTACACTCAACAAGTTACAACTCCCCAATCTTCTGGAATTGTTTCTGAAGAGTTAAGGAATCTTCGAACTCAATTCGAGGCATTCAAACAGAAGGATGGTTTGCAAAGGTTAGGTATCAAGCAACCTTACCCGATAGAATGGAAGCAGGTATCGTATCCACCAAAATACAAACCTCCAACCATCTCTTTCTTTGATGGGACAACCTCCCCAAGTCAGTTCATTAATCATTTTGAAGTAATGACTGATCAACTGCAACCAAGTGACGCCCTCCTTACTCGGGTGTTCGTTGGATGTCTCAAAGGAACGGCTTATGAATGGTATAGAAGTCTCCCTGATGGGTGCATTACCTCATTTGCCGGTTTCAAGCAAATGTTTCTTGAACGATTCTATGAAGGGCTTAACGACATGACCATGTCAGCCCTCATAAGAATTAAACAGAAAAATAACGAAACCACCGAGGACTTCATTGAAAGATTTAGAAGAGAAGCCCTCAAAATGCCTCTCGGAACTCCCGATGCTGTTACCATCGACACTTGCAAGTCGAATCTCTTACCAATTATCAGCATATGGACAGGGTCCACTCAGTTCCAAGATTGGCCTTCTTTCATTGTCAGTGCCAAAGCTGCCGAGGTCAGTGCTGAGACCTTCAAGGGTCTGGGGGTACAAATGGCTCCCAAGGAATCAAATCAGAGTGCTAGCAATAGTACTCGACCCAATAATCGTAAAGGAAAAGAAGCTCTTGAAGTCAATCTCCAAAGCAGTAGTCAAGAGGTAAAGACTACCCAAGCTACTCCAGCTCCAACAAATCAACAACAGAGACCTCCTCGGCCGAAGAAAGAATATTCTTTCGACGATGATGATGTTCAGGGTATCTTTGAATGCTTGCTCAAAGGTAATAAGATTCAATTGCCAGAAATTAAAAAGCCTGATGAAGCCAATAAGACAGATCATCCAAAATACTGTCCATATCATAGAATGTTGGGTCATACAATCCGGTCTTGCTATGTATTAAAAGGGAAGATTCAAGAGATGATTAAATCAGGAGCTGTGACACTGACACCCAAAGACAAGACAGTCACAGCAAATGTAATTTCAATGCAGTTCGGTGACTTCCCTCCCTTAATGGTGGAAAGTGGGATTGTTCCTATCCCCAAAGCAACTCTCGAAGTTGTAAACATCCCACCAGCACAGAATGACGGACTTGTTCCTGTCACAACTAAGAAGGGAGAGATCATGTGGATTCACCCAGATTTAATGACGGAGTTTGAAACGTCTTCCTCTTCTCCTCGGAAGACTCCATCATCTAAAAAGAAGCTCGGGAAGACTAAGTCATGCAATGTGACTTCTAGTTTCACACCCGATTTTTATCTAACCTCTACTTTCATCTCAGCAGGATATTCACTCCCTACGGAGATAAAATCTGTACCTCAATTTGAAGATAGGTACAAGCCTGCTTTTCATCTATACAGTTCACAATCTCGTGAATTGATGGTGAAGATGGGTTATGATCTAGCCACTGCTCCTGGTTTGAACTCAGGCAAGGGACTCCGAGCACCTTTGGCCATCACTATGAGACATAATCAATCTCGTGTTGGCCTTGGTTTCTGGAATGAAGCTCTCATCAAACATAAAAGAACCAAGAGCAAGATAAAAAATTGCAACATGGTTTCCATAGACCCTGAACCAGAATCTGAAGTTGAAGTTCATGCTGGAACTCGGTCAGGAAAAATATATCTGAAAGATTATGCTGAAATTCTTGAAGAAACTTCTGACGTCCCTCCAGTTACAGCTTCAACACCAGTCTCTACTGAAGAGCCTTTGAATGTTCCTGTTGAGACAGTTCCTTCTAAACCAACGGCAGCTGACAAAGGCAAACAACAAGTTCGCTTCGACAAACCATTGAAGAAGTCATCTCCTACAGGACTTGAAAAGCCTTATAATTTTGATATATTGGCTCAACTAGCCAATACCCCAGCTAAATTATCAATCTTCGAGCTTTTACGCCTCTCTAAAGAGACTCGAGAAACTCTAAGTGAAGTACTACTGCAAGCAGAAACCTGCCTAACTCTTCTCAAGAAGTTGGAAACAGAATCTGTTTCTCATTGCCATAATGTATTGGAATTTATTCCAAACATTACCTTTACGCAGGACGATATGCTGCTAGAGGATAATCGACATGACCGTCCTTTATATCATACAGGATATATTGATTCTATGAAGGTTGATCGTCTCCTGATTGATCCAGGATCTGCTCTCAGTATTATGCCAAAAGCTATGCTAGAC
The DNA here is from genome assembly GCA_029216955.1 of Iris pallida. Taxonomy (NCBI): domain Eukaryota; kingdom Viridiplantae; phylum Streptophyta; class Magnoliopsida; order Asparagales; family Iridaceae; genus Iris; species Iris pallida. The sequence goes on from JANAVB010014796.1 coordinate 695,295, forward strand.
GCACTGAAGATACCTGTACATAGCCTTTCCAGCACTATCACTACCATCTTGGGATTTAATCAAGGAAAAAGTGAGCCTTTGGGCAAGATTCGCCTCAAATTTCAAATAGGCGATCTTCGCACTAAAGTTACTTTTTACATCATCGACAATCATGGTTGCTCATACAATGCTCTGTTGGGGAGACCATTCTTGCATGAACATAACGTCATTCCTTCGACTCTTCATCAGTGTTTCAAATATGTTGATGATAATGGAGAAGTTCAAAAGGAGGTTGCAGATCTCTATCCATTCAAAGGAGTTGAAGCTTACTTCAATGACGCTCGCATGTACAAAGATGAATACTCAAAAGTCTTGCAAGCTATGGATAATGATGATGAGATAGAAAAAGTTGGCACTTTTGTTATTCCTGTAAAAGGGCGTATCACTCCTCCGCAGTCTGTTAAATCATCTGAAGAAGGCTCACTGATAATTCCTGTCAGTGGACGTACTACTCCATCACCTGCCCAGGCTCCACAAGGCTCATTGATAATTCCTGTTAGTGGACATACTACTTCATCATCTGCCCAAGCTCCACAAGGTTTACTGATAATTCCTGTCAGTAGACGTACCACTCCCCCTCCATCTTCTCAGGCTAGACCAGATACTCTAGTCATTCCAGTCAGTGGACGTACTACTTATCCACGATCTTCTTCAAGGGAGCTCACCTCTTCTGAGCCTTTTGTTATCGATCTTAATCGAAACAAAACTTCTGATCGCTCTTCCTCTCCCCCTTTTGTCATTAATTTGACTAAGTCTGATAAGGCTCAGCCTTCTGTTGTAAATACAGTATCTAATATTAATGAAGCATCTCCTTTGCAGTATATTGATGTCTGTGATCATGTACAAAGTTATTTACAATTGCTAGATAGCTTAGAGTCACTAACTATAGGGGTTGTTCAAACTCTTCATACAGACGTATCATTGGAATCCATACAAAAATCATACTTCGTGGTCCCTGCTAAAAAGAAGGGAGAAAATCCAATCTTCTTTTATAAAGGACCCCAGAATCCTCCTAACTTGGAAAAAGATGACATAAACGACGATACTGGAAGGTTACAACTGTGTCGCTACAGTCAACAATCCAAAAATATCATTAAGAATATGGGTTATGACTTTAGAACCAGTCTCAATAATAGAAAAGGAAGAAGAATGCCTGTTCGAATTCCTCCATTAAAATACGGAAGGACAAAATGTGGTTTAGGTTACATTACTCCTACTTCCTTTATCAACATAGTCCATGAAGATTCAAAATCTGATGAAGACGAACGATCTGAGTCTTCTGATTCCCTCTCTTGGGATTCTGACACGAGTATTGGCGATATCCATCGTTCTATTCTATCCATCAATATGGTCTCCGTTGATGGCCCACAGGAAAATGATGAAGATGAGGATGATTTTGAAATATCACCCGAATCGGAACAATGGGCTCAAAGATTAGATAATCAATGGGAATTCAGGTTCGAGCAGAGGGAACCTCCTACCGAAGATAAACTGATCCAAATTGATGTTGGTGAAGAAGGTTCTCCTAAACCAATATTCATCAGTGAAAGTCTTTCAGAAACGGATAAGCAAGACATGATCAAGCTTATTCGTGATTATATCGATGTCTTTGCCTGGAGTTACGAAGATATGCCAGGACTAGATCCGAAGATTGTAATGCACAAACTCAATATCATGCCAAATGCTAAACCGGTCAAACAACAGCGACGATTTCGTCCAGACATCATGGATGCAATTGAAGCTGAAGTCAACAAGCTTATGGCTTTTGGATTTATTCGAGAGGAACAACATCCTGAATGGGTGGCTAACATCGTTCCTGTCCTTAAAAAGACTGGCAAGATCCGGGTCTGTATAGATTTTCGTGATCTCAATGCGGCTTGTCTTAAAGACGAGTTTCCTCTTCCAATTACTGATGTCATGATCGATAACACATGTGGTTTCGAACGAATGTCATTTATGGATGGGTATTCGGGATACAACCAGATCAAAATGTTTCCAGATGATGAAAAACACACTTCCTTCAGAACGTCGATCGGTACATACTGTTATACAGTGATGCCGTTTGGTCTCAAGAATGCAGGAGCAACATATCAACGAGCAATGAGCACTATATTTCGCGAACATCTCCGGAAAATAGTCGAATGCTATGTTGAAGATATTACGGTCAAAAGTCGACGAAAGGAGGATCATATCCAAGATTTGAAGACTATCTTTGATTTAATGCGTCAGCATCAACTTAAAATGAACCCTACTAAGTCCTTCCTGGGCGTCTCTAGTGGTAAATTTCTCGGCTTCGTCATTACCGCTAAAGGTATACACGTGGATCCCGAGAAGATCAAAGCCATTCAAGAGATGCGTCCTCCACGCACCTTAAAAGAGCTACGAGGATTTCAAGGAAGAATTGCTTATATCAGGAGATTCATTTCTAACTTATCAGGACGCTGCAGACCATTCAACAAACTTCTGAAGAAAGGTGTATCTTTCGTCTGGAACGAAGAATGTCAAAAAGCATTTGACGATATTAAACAGTATCTCATGAACCCTCCAGTTTTGGTACCTCCCGTCTCGGGGATACCATTCCTTCTATATGTTCGAGCCATGGATCATTCTCTTGGTGCATTACTTGCACAGAAAAATAAAGATGGCCATGAACAGGCTATTTATTATCTCAGTCGCACAATGACGGGTGCTGAACCGCGTTATTCTCCAATCGAGAAAGAATGCTTAGCATTAATGTTTGCTGTTAAGAAAACGCGACATTATATTATCGGTCAAACGATTCACGTCATTTCCAGAGTGAATCCCGTCAGGATTATGATGAAGAAACCTGGTATTCTTAACTCCAGACTAGCTAATTGGGGAATCTTGTTAGCTCAATACGATATGCATTATATTCCTCAGAAGTCAGTTAAAGGACAGGCTCTTGCTGATTTTCTGGCTGCTCATGCAATTCCAGAAGATTCTAAATTATATGATGAGATTCCTGATGAAGTCTTGGATTCAAATCTAATTTCTGAAGAAGTTCCTACCTGGCGTCTATTCTTTGATGGAGCATCTAGAATAGGTCCTAACGGCGATATTGTCGCTGGAGTTGGGATTGTTCTTGTATCCCCAGAAGGACTAACTATCCAGAGGGCTTATTCTCTAGATCAATCATGTTCAAACAATGTAGCCGAATACAATGTATTACTCATTGGTCTTCAACTTGCTAAACATCTAGATATTCAATATTTGGAAGTTTTTGGAGACTCCAAGCTTATTGTCAATCAGATCAGAGGAACGTATGAAGTTCGTCATCAGGATTTGATACCTTATCATCGAGCAGCACTCTCTATAGCCTCATCTTTTGAAGGTTTCTTTATTAAACATGTTCGACGAGCCTATAATGCAGAAGCTGATGCTTTAGCTAATCTTGCTGCTGTATTAGCTATACCAATCAGACGTCAGCAAGTGATAGTGGTTTATAACCGAGAATTATTCTGTGTTGAGAATAATTTGGCTTTGGCTTTTCCCTATAAACCAGACGAAGATTCTTTCAACCTTGATGCTGGATTAAAGTTTGACAAAATATCCTCGTCTTCTTCCGATTCTACTATGGAATATGTCTTTTCTAATGAAACAGAAGCCATAATTGAAGACTGGAGACGCCCGTTTCTAGATTTTGTTTTGTATGATATACTTCCTGATAATCCGAGTGAAGCAGCGTCTATTCGACGTCGATCTCTCAGATTCTATTATAATCATACGATGAAAACATTATATCGTCGGTCTTACGACGGTCTTCTCCTCCGATGCATTGCTGGTGAAGAAACACAACAGATAATCCGTGAAGCACATGATGGTGTTTGCGGAGCTCATCAACCAGGTCCTAAACTTCAAGAGCGTATCCGACGCATGGGTTATTATTGGCCCACGATGGTGGCTGACGCTATTCAATATGCTCGGAAATGTAAAGCCTATCAAATTCATGCAGACTTTATCCATCAACCGTCAGAGTTCTTACACCCAACAGCGGCATCATGGCCCTTTGAAGCTTGGGGCATGGACGTCATTGGTCCCATCAACCCACCATCATCAAGAGGACATCGGTTTATTTTAGCAATAACCGATTACTTTTCCAAATGGGCTGAAGCAATCCCGTTATCTGAAGTTAAAACTTCTAGTGTTATCAACTTCGTCAAACATCATGTTATCTATCGATTTGGTGTTCCTCGGCGTATTATCCATGATAACGGACCGCAGTTTGTCAGTCAGAAATTTACTCGATTCTGCGACGATCATCGGATTAATAATTTAGCTTCTACAGCATATAATCCAGCAGCTAATGGATTGGCAGAAGCTTTCAATAAAACAATCATCAAACTCTTAAAAAAGTTCATTTCTTCCAACAAACGCAACTGGAGCGAGAAGCTTGGTGAATGTTTATGGGCCTACCGTACCACAGTTCGCAATGCGACCGGATGTACACCTTTCTCTTTAGTATATGGGTGTGAAGCTGTTCTTCCCCTTGAGATCCAGATTCCTTCTCTGAGAATTGCAATCTCCAATGAACTGACAACATAAAACAATGATCGTCTTCGACTTCAAGAGTTGAAAGCTCTAGATGAAAAACGATTGTATGCTCAACAAAATATCGAGCTGTATCAGGCCCGAATCTCAAAAGCTTTTAACCGAAAAGTCAAAGTCAGAGCATATCAGAAGGGAGAACTGGTCCTTACTGTCAGACGTCCTATGACCATGACACATATGAGCAAAGGCAAATTTGATGCAAAATGGGAAGGCCCATTCGTAGTAAACAAAGTCTTCTCTAACGGAGCATACCAGCTTGCCTCTATGGATGGGAAAGTCATGATGATGCCTATCAATGGCAAATTCCTAAAGAAATATTATGTATAATATTTTCATCATTCCCATTTCCCAGCAAATATAAAATTCTTCTCTACAAAAGTTATTTCGATATCGTTATCCCCAGAGGAAACTGATATTCCACCATGTATCATCTTCCCAGAGAATTTGATATTTTGTTTTATTAGATCCCCAGTGGTTTTAATAAAGATCTTGTATAGAAAATCATGTCCATATTACCTTTGAATTTTCTATCTCAGTATGTATCATATTTTCTATTTTAGGAAAATGATATCTCGTCTTTTGATTTCCGAGTCCAAAGATCATGGAAAATATAATTCAAAGATATCTTTATATCTGAATTCTGTTTTCTCTAATCAGTATTAAACTAAAAAAAAATCTTTGGTTTAATATCATGATAGAGTTGCAAAGTTTATTTATATATTCTATTCTATTGAAATATGTCATGTATTATTTACCTCTGAACATGTTTTCTACAAAAGTGTCATCCACAGAATTGAAATCAAGCCAAGATGTTCATTTCTTTAATCAGAATCAAAACATTGCTTACAATTGGATTTCAAAAAAAAATTTCAGTACATGAAAAATGTAAAAGAATTATTTAGGAGGTGTAATGATCTCCTGAATACGAATGATTACATTATTCATCTTCTCATCATGAGCTTTCTTAATTCGCTCTGATATTTCAATTCCAATCCTCCGTTGGTCATATTCCACAATAATAGAACTACGGCGATTGGTTTCTTCAATCTGATTGATTTGCATTAATTCTCGCTCTTGCTGTAAAATTTGACAGCGTTCAGCTTCAGATTGACGATCAGCAGCAATCTTTGATTGTTCTTTCTCCACAGAGGCAATTTGCTCCTAAAAACGAGCTAGCTCTTCCCTCAATTTTCTAAGCTCCTCAGCTCTTGACGCTTCATCTTTCTCTAAGTGCTCCATATTCTGACGAGTACTTATTATTTCTTCGTCTTTTGCCATTAACTCTTTAGAAGATTGAGCGAGGAATTCTGTCAGAGCAATATGCTGAGCTTGAGCTTCATTCTCCAATTGAGAAATTTCAGCTGCAGTCAGAGATTCAATATCCTCCTTTTTAGTCTTCCAGTATTTTTGGATGTTGGCTTCTAAATCATTCAGGAGATGTTCAAAGAAGACACATTGAGCCTCATAACCAGATTGTCTCAAGGCTAAACGTGGGAAACTAGTCGCTTCTCGAAGACTCGAAAAGGGCATAGTCTCATCTTTCATGAGTCGCCTCGAATATGTATCCAGATATGTATAAATAATATCTGAATACATCCCCATGACTTTTGCTATCCCTGTGTCAAAACTGGGAGTCGCTGCAATAATAGGGGAAGGAGCAGGAGGAGCTTCTATTCTTGGAGCTGAAGTTAGTGCCTTTGGAGAACTCGGCAGATGGGAACTCCCCTCACCCACTTCAGTTTGAACAAGTGGGGCTTGAGTAGAACTCATAGCCGGTGCAGTTCCTACAGCTGTTGAAATAAAAGAAGCATGATCAAAACCAAAAGATAAATAAAGCAGAGACAAGACAAAACTTTGATGAATAAAATATTACCTGGAGTTGGTTCATATTCAGTCTCCTTCGGATCATTCAATCCGGCTTTTAGTCTGTTCAGGGTACTTTCTGACACGAGATTTATTTCACTGCTTCCCGCTCCAGAAGTACTCGAAATTTGAACTTCAATTTCCAGATGCCTCTCCGGCTCTGGTGTCAACCCTGAGTGTTGACCAATGGTCTTCAGTGCATCGATTGGTGTTTTAGACGGTGATTCATCGTCTATCTCCATGTCTTCTTCTCCAGACGAATGCGACGACGGTTCATAGTCAACCTGTTCGCTCTCTGAAGCTTCAACAATTGGATTGAGAGGAGTGGCTTCCTTCACTGATTCTCCCGAAATCAGTAAGTCATTAGCCGTTTCAGTCCGATGCTCGGCCTCTACCGCAGGTTGACTAATTTTCTGCGCATCATCGGCCATTGGTGGAACTGAGCCTATATCAGAAGGCCTAGAAGACCCAGCAGTTTCAGGAATCTCTTCTTCTTCTGTCTTTACAGAGAAATCAAAAGCAGCTTGCTTTTCTGCAGCCAATCGCATAGCACGATCGGTGGGACTCTCTGCATCCAGACAAATTACGGATTTAGTTTTTGAAACTATTACTTTCCTTCCTATTCTTCTGGTTAAAGGAACAGTAGGATAATTGTCTATTGGATCACTACCTGCTTCATCAATATCTCTGGCTCGTTCAAAAACAGGAGAATTCCCGGGAATAGTAATTCCTCCGCGACTTCGAGTTTCTGCTCGAGTAGCTCTTTTTGCGGCAGGACCCGCAGCACCTTTACTCCTCTTCCTCTTCGGGGTATTGTCAATAGATATACTTTCTTCAGCACTCCCGATAGGCATATGCAATGGTTGATGAAGGTCATCAGAGAAGAAAGTTTCCAAAACATCATCATCAACTTCATCGGTGGCCAGAGGATCTTCTTTGTCATGACAATCCCTAGGCAAGGCGGATTTGGTTGATTTCTTTTCAATATGAATAAAGCTTTTACCTAAGATGCTAAATTTTTCATCAAAGGTATTAGCTGATACATAAAATCTGGCATAGGATGCCAATATCTTAGCTCCTCTTCGGTAGTTGACCGGATCTGGCATAGAAAAGGTAGCCCCTGTACCTTTGGCAATATAATATAGCCAAGCTCTGGCACCATCAACCAACCCGCCTTGATGAGCAAAACACGTCGTTGCATTGCCCACATGCAACTGATCGTAACCAAATTGACGAACAAATCTGCTCGAAGATATGGCTCTAGATATGTGATATTGTCACGGCGGCAAATTAAATGAGATGGCCTGATTCTCTTTAGCCATTCATGTTGGACATCATCCAACTCATTAGCACCAACGCCGTCAATCAATCTCCCGGGCATGGTCTCATAACCAATAGGGGGAGGAACACAGGTGAAGCTCCATAGTTCTTCCCTGTTCAAGATGGTTCTGCAGTCGGTTAAAGTATCATATCTCCATTTCGGTATGTGCTTGTACCTTTCAAGAAAAGTGTCATCTGGCCTAGCCATCCCAGCACTCATCAGAGATTCAAAATGAAGAAGCAGCCATCCAAACAAGTATGTAAAGGGCATTTCTACCCGAGGAAAGGACGTCAGGCTCTTCCGTGCCAATTCGAACATCCTATTTGTGTATGCCCTTAATCCGGCATTCAGACGGCAGGTCATTGCCGTTAATAGATCCATCTTATAACCCAAAACCAGTCGGACTGCTGCGAAGACGACTCCTCTGTGCATCCTGTCTGCCGAACAGGTGCCAGGAACTACGAATTTCCTCAGCCAAAGAGATATGAAACCGGCCAGATGACCTTCAACGGACAATTCTCGGCCATCCTGTTTAATATAGGTTTCTAACCTATCACCGGCCTTGTAGCTGTCGATGTCTTCTTCGACGACAATGTCATCATGATTAGTCTCCCGGATTAATCTGTTAATCTCGGCTTGACTCAAGGGCTTGAATTTACCGACATACTGCTCGGTCTTTTTCTTCTTTTGGACTTCGTCAGTGCGGCCTTGAAACAAATAAGCCATCCACTTCGAAGAATAACAATTGGAGTCCCCCTCTCCACCTTGTCCCTTATAAAAAGCTTTACAGATGCTGTAATGACACATTAATTCTTCAAATACATAAAGAATTAGTGGGTTGGCTGCAGAAATCTTATTCATTTCGTCAACAAAAGGGATATATTCTTCATATGGCAAATCTGCCGTTGGTAGCTGAGATATATATGTCATTTCATAAAGGGCGAATCCCATCTCGCCCTTTGGGGTCATGAAGGTGCCGGTCCGATAGTTATATCTCTCCGCTAATGCCAAAAACAGATCCGGATTCGGTTTGAAACCATAAGCAGTACACTTAATGGCATCATATAAACTTATCGCCTTCAACTGTGCACCGAAGTTCTGCAAAATCCATCTCACTAGAGCAGTCCATCTAGTATTCTCTGGATTTACTAGACCAGTCAGCCTCATTGACTGTTTTGGGTAGATGGCATTCTTTAATTGAGCAAATTCGTTGGCAAAAATTGGGACTCTGACTGGCTTCAGCAGTGCCGAGTCCTCAGGAGGGATGGTGGCAGGTAACAGTCCTCGCAGAGATGTGACATGTGGTTCAGTACCACTGCGGAACCTTCCTTGACGATATCCAATCCACCCAGCCTTAGCTTGTCGAGATGGAGTAATATCCCACTTCATCTGTCTTTGCTGGCCCGAATGGAATAAACGGGCTATGTTGATACTCTTTGTCAAACCAGTCAAATACATAGGCTGATTTACATCACCATCTCTATAGTAACTGTATGATACTTTGTCCAGAGCAGGTTGGGAGTTCATATCAATAGCATCTCCAAAAAGGAATGCTGGCTTCAAATGGGCAACACCATCTACACTCTGTAACGGCAGTCCACTCATCAGGTTCAGCAAAGTATCATCTTCCTGATTGGTCAACAGAGCTATTCTTGTGGAAGGTCCGTCAAATTGGGGAAAACGAACATGTGATAAATCACTTCTATAATTATTTCCCATACTTCTTTCAAATTCTGCTTCCTGAGCCAGAATATCCACTGCAAATGAAGAATAAAGTATTAGAAATCTTCAATGTTAAGAGATAATAAAGTTTAAACATACGCTTAGTTTTTACTAAGCGTACAGCTCAACATACGCTCAGTTTTACTAAGCGTATAGCTCAACTTACGCTCAGTTTTTACTAAGCGTATGGCAGACTCAAAGCGCAGCATACGCTCAATTTTTTTAAGCGTATGGCAGATTCAAGGTTCAGCATACGCTCAGTTTTCCTTAAGCGTATGGTTGACTCAAGGTTCAGTATACGCTTAGTTTTCTTTAAGCGTATAACAGATTTTATCTTAAGTGAATGGTTTTTAAAGTTCAGTTTATGATCAGTTTGAGCATATAAGCGTATGGTTGACAAGATGATCATCAAAAGTTTACGCTAACACAGGAGTTAGCGTATCTCAATGAGACAAATTGCCATAGCATATTCTTTTAAAAGATAGTGTATTTTGATATCTCTATCAAAAATACGCGTATCTTACAGATATACGCTCCAAACATATTTTTCGTAAAAACGAAAAACATGGAATACGGCTAAACCCTAAAGAGGGAAGCGTATTTGCTGACGTATTGACCCTAAAGAGGGATATGTTTTCTGAGTTTTGTTCTAACCAGAGCCCTAAAAAGGGAATAGTTATTTGTTCATCATCTTCGTCCTCACCATAAAGAGGTTTCAATGGCCGTTCACTGCGTAAAACACGCTGACTGGCCGTCTTCTTGGTAGTGGCAGTGTCGACGGCAGGATGAGATGACTCTTCAGGGGCTTTCCCCTTTCCTTTCGCAGCAGCATCAATCTTGGGTGCCATTAATGGAGATGGAGTTGAAGACGAAGAAGAAGAAGAAAGATCTTGAGTTTCTGAAAGCTCTTTTCTGGCAAAAGCTCGGGTAAAGAAATAAAATAGGTTTTGGAAGACCTATTTATAGAAGAAAGAAAGTAGTTCAAACGGCAGATATTCTTTAAACAAAATCCCTAAAAATTTGCACTGATATTGAGGAAGATAACAAACTCATGCCAGCGTGTCAGGACTTATTCTCACTTTAAAGTTCAAAGTAATTTCGAACTTTTGAAATTCATAAAGTTCGAAAACTTTGAAGGGGGTCTTGTAGGGTGTGAAAATTATGACACGCTGACATAAGACTCAGTCCAAGTCATACGCTCAAAGCCATACGCTCAGTCCAAGTCATACGCTCAAGGCCATACGCTCAGTCAAGGACATACGCTCATCCAAAGGCCGTACGCTCAGTGAATATTTTATTATTTTCTGAGATGACAGCACAGCATATATTTAATAAAGGATGAATCTGACACTTCGTCTTTCGTGCAAAGACAGCTGTCCAATGGAGAATAGCCGTCGTATATGTTTTCGAAGAGTCGGTTTTGTCTTTTACGAGGACAGCTCAGCATTTCTCATAAATGTAAAAGCCATCATTACTGTCAGTTTTGACAGTCTGTCAACCATCATATCCGCAGTCATGACGCTCGAGAAGATTTTGTCAGTTATTGGAAGATATGGCGTATCAAAGAAGATTGATGATGGCCACGTGTCTACTTATTCAAACATGCCACGTGTCTACTTATTTCTTATACGACTCCTTCCAACTAAGTGAGCGTATGGATCTCATATGAGTTCTTCCAACTAAGTGAGCGTATGGATCTTATACGACTTCTTCCAACTAAGTGAGCGTATGGATCTCATACGACTCCTTCTCAACCAAGTGAGCGTATGGATTCCATACGACTCCTTGACAAGTGAGCGTATAGTTTTTATACGACTCCCTGTCAATAATGTGAGCGTATCAGCTTTATATGGTTCTACGCTGTCCAAGTAAGCGTATGCAAGACATGTGCCTTCAAAGCTAGCGTATGACTCTTCTTCTAAGGTAGCGTATCACAGCAGTTATGTCCAGAATGATTTTCAACGAGCAGTTAACACACGTTCTCACGTGTCCTGTACTCAGTTATCCACTTCTTCAGAAGTTATACAACGTGGCATTCATGCCTTCAATCTCTCCTGAATATGCTCCACTACTTTCAACCGCACGCTAATGTGTCTCCATCAGAATTTGCCATGCGTCCCTGTAGTTATGCACACGTCAAGTAACTACCTGAGCGTATGCTTAAGGACAGTTATCCTGAACTCTATAAAAGAGAGTTTCTTCATCTTTATTAGACACTACAGTCAATTTCAGAGAGAACAGAGAGATTGCCCAGTTGCTGTCCAAGTTCTTCAAAGTTTGAGTCTTCTTCATCGCATCGTCCAAGGGATAAAGTAATCGTCTTCTAGATTAGATTCCTACAGTTGTAATTTTCTCAGATACAAAATAAATAAAATGAATTTATTTATGGAAAACAAAGGCATGGAGAATGCCCATAGTGTGGCAATGGCTGCACTGGAGAGAGGAGAAGCATCTCAACAGGAACCAAGGCCTGCCAAGGTGGGCGATATTGAGAGTTTCAAGAAGCAGAACCCTCGACCCTTCAAGGGAACCGAGGGAATCGTCTATGCTGACGAATGGCTCGATAGCATGGAGCGTCTCCTAAGCGTCGCTCGACTTCCAGAAGACCTCAAGGCCGAAGCAGTTGGACTCCAATTGCAAAGTGTAGCAAGCACCTGGTATCGAAATGAACCCCGACTCCAGGACAGGCAGCTTGATTGGGACCCCTTCAAGAGGTTGTTCAAGAGGAAGTTCTTCCCAACATCAGAGTTACGGGAGATAGAAAGGCAATTTCAGAACCTGAAGCAAGGAAATATGACTGTTGGAGAGTATGCGGTAGAATTCGGCCAACTCAGCCATTTTGCCAAGTATTTGGTAGCTGACCCTGATGACCGTGCTGAAAGGTTCAGACATGGGCTGAGAGAGGTGATCCGCACCCATGTGATCTCAGGCGGTGCTAAGACCTATGAAAGGATCCTGGAGCGAGCTCAAGAAATAGAGAAGAGCTAACCCGCTCGCTCAAAGAGGGATTATCCTGGAACTAACAACTTCCAGGGTAATCAGAAGAAGCCCAACCACAACAACAACCGACCTTCTCACCACCAGCAGCAGAACCAACATGCAAGGAACAATGATAGAGCACTTCAGAGGCAGATCCTTGTCTATGATTTTTGCAAGAGACCAGGACACCAGTCGAACATCTGTAGGAAGAGGTTAGGACACTGCCTAATCTGTGGGTCTTCCACCCACCAAGTGAAGGAATGTCCCTCGTCGATGCACCGGACTGGAGCTACTCAGCAGAAAGGTCCTCTGTCCACTCAGCAACAACAATTTGGACAGCATTAACAGAAGACTGGGCGAGGTTTTGCCCTAGCAGCAGAAGAACAAGAGCCAGAGCAGGAACCTACAGCTGATGTCATCGCAGGTTTCATTTATGTGCATTCCTATCCTGCCTTAGCTTTATTTGATTCGAGTGCATCATATAGTTTCATATCCACAAAATTCATCTCTGTACACCACATAGTTACGGGCTTTAGCAAGAAGATCTGTAGAGTCATGACCGGTGGAGGACCCCTACCCATCACTGAGACCTGTAACTGCCCTATCACCATATCAAGCCACCAATTCATAGCACCTTTGCTTGTGATGCCCTTACCCAACTATGATATAGTCCTAGGGATGGACTGGTTGAGTAAGCAGCATGCGCTGATAGACTGTCACAGAGGATGTGTAGTCTTCAGCCTACCTGGAGAGCCGGAGTTTGAAATCTCTCGAACTCCGGAGGATATGAAGTGTGTTACCTACACCTCTATCACAGAAGAACGCGGACCTCCACATCCTATCATAGCAGAATTTATGGATGTCTTCCCAGATAGTCTTTCTGGGTTACCCCCAGATCGAGATATAGAGTTCACCATTGACCTAGTCCCCGGCTCTTACCCTATTTCTAAGGGATGCTAGAGAGTCAACCCGAAGGAGGCCAAGGAGATGAAGGATCAGATCAATGAACTGAAGGCTTTGGGATTTATCCGAGACGGAGCTTTACCCTGGGGAGCACCTGTCTTGTTTGTTCCCAAGAAGGACGAAACTGTGAGGATGTGCATCGACTACCGGGCGCTGAACAATATCACCATCAAGAACAAGTATCCTTTGTCCTGGATCGATGACCTTTTTGACCAACTCAGTGGAGCCAAGGTGTTCTCGAAGATAGACCTCAGATCCGGCTACCATCAGATCAAGGTCAGGAAGGAGGACATTCCCAAGACGACATTCAACACCAAGTATGGGCAGTTTGTATTCTTGGTCATGTCGTTTGGACTGACGAATGCTCCTGCTGTATTCATGAACCTTATGAACAAGGTTTTCCATGAATACCTAGATCAGTTTGTCGTTGTCTTCATCGATGACATTCTGATCTACTCGAAGACTGAAGAGGAGCATGAAGAGCACCTCAGAAAAGTTCTGGGAACTTTGAGGAAGGATAAGTTATATGGTAAGCTATCCAAGTGTGAATTCTTTCTAGACAAGGTGGATTTTCTTGGCCATGTTGTCACAGGAGAAGGAATTTCGGTGGACCCTAAGAAGATAGCTGCTGTTGAAAAGTGGTCTACCCCAAGCTCAGTTGCTGAAATCAGAAGTTTCTTGGGCTTGGCTGGCTACTACCGGAAGTTTGTGAAGGATTTTGCCAAGATTGCTGAACCAATAACGAAGCTCACTCGAAAGAATGAAGAGTTCATCTGGACGGAAGCTTGTCAGGCGTCGTTTGAGAAACTGAAGAAGAGACTTACAACAGCACCGATACTTGCGCTACCCGCAGGTACCGGCGGTTTCTCAATCTACAGCGATGCCTCTGGAAAAGGACTGGGTTGCGTTCTTCAACAACATAGGAAAGTGATTGCTTACGCATCTAGGTAATTACGGACTCATGAGAAGAACTATCCCACACATGACCTGGAGCTTGCTGCAGTCATCTTTGCTTTGAAGCTATGGAAGCATTATCTCTATGGAGAGAGAGTGGAAATATATACAGACCACAAAAGTCTGAAATATGTTTTCACTCAGAAGGAGTTGAACATGAGACAAAGAAGATGGCTAGAACTGATGAAGGATTTTGACATCGACCTGCAGTACCATCCGGGTAAGGCTAATGTGGTTGCAGATGCACTTAGTCGATACCCAGTGGCGATGTTCTTGACCAAGGAATGACACTTGTTGGAGGACATAGAGAAGCTTGGTCTGGAGATTATACTGCCTGAGAAGAAAATGAAGGAACTGGGGCGAGAAGCTATTGTACCTGGAGCTGACTCAACCATGATGCAGTTGCAATTGCGTTCAAGTCTGATGGACAAAGTCAAGGAGACACAATTCTAAGACGAGATGCTTTGCAAACTCAGAGATAAAGTGCTGGCAGGAACACTTGAAGGATTCTCTATCGCCAGTGACGGAGCATTGAAGAATGGTACGAGGCTGTGTGTACCATCTGGTGAACTGAGAAATGAGCTGATGCAAGAAGCACACCAGTCGCAGTATTCTATACATCCTGGAGCTAATAAGATGTATCGGGATATACGTACCATCGTTTGGTGGTATGGAATAAAGAAGGATGTATCCAGATTTGTGGCTAGATGCTTAATTTGTCAACAAGTGAAGGCTAGCAGACAGAGACCCGCAGGACTTCTACAGCCGTTGGACATTCCGGATTGGAAGTGGGAGCATATAACAATGGACTTTGTGTCAGGATTGCCTCGTTCGCAAGGAGGGAAGGACGTCATTTGGGTTATTGTGGACCGACTAACTAAGTCAGCTCACTTTATCCCCTTCAAGGTTGGTTTATCCACTGAGAAGTTGGCGACAGTTTACATGCGGCACATATATCGGATTCATGGAGTACCGGTAAGTATTGTATCTGACCGAGATACTAGATTTACCTCACATTTTTGGAAGAGTTTGCATGACAGCTTGGAAACAAAACTGAAGTTCAGCACAGCCTATCATCCCCAAACCGACGGACAATCTGAGAGGACCATCCAGACGCTAGAAGATATGCTGAGATCTTGCGTCTTAGAATTTGGAGGGTCTTGGGAGGACCACTTGCATTTAGTGGAATTCTCCTACAACAACAGTTACCAAGCTAGCATTCGTATGACACCATTTGAAGCCCTTTATGGACGTCATTGCCGCACTCCACTTGCATGGGATGACGTGGGAGAAAGAGTACTGCTAGGGCCTGAAATGGTGACTGATGCAGCAGAAAAAGTGAAGGTGATTAGAGACAAACTCAGGATTGCTCAAGACAGGCAGAAGCATTGGGCAGATAGCAGTCGTCGACCACTGGAGTTTGAAGAAGGAGATAGTGTCTTTGTGAAGATTTCTTCTACCAGAGGAACTATCCAATTTGGCAGAGCTGGGAAGTTGAGTCCCAGATATATCGGACCATTTCAAGTTTTGAGCAGAATTGGTGAAGTAGCGTATCGGTTAGCTCTACCAGCTAATCTTGAGGGCGTGCACAACATCTTCCACGTTTCACAGCTCAAACGCTATATTCCGGATCCGAGTCACATTCTGGATCATTCAGAGTTGGAGATTGGACCCAGCCTTACAGTACCAGAGAAGCCTGTGGCGATTTTAGACAGAGGCGAGAAGAAGACCAGGACTTCGGTGACTCCCATAGTCAGAGTTATGTGGAGGCACGATTCCCCAGGCGAGTCTACCTGGGAGAGAGAGAAGATGAGATGCGGGAGCAGTACCCGTACTTGTTTGAGATCTGAGGTAATTCCTAACTCTATCCTTTAAATTTCGAGGACGAAATTTTCTAAGGAGGGAAGGTTGTGAAACCCGTAACTTTTAGTTAATTATTTTGAATAACTTAAATTAGTTAATTAATTAATTCTGGAAATTCGATTTTGTTATTTTTCTAAAATATTAAAATTTCGTGTTTGTTAAATTAATATTTTGCCAGATTATTATTAATAGCTAAATAGAAACTTACTAATTTCAAAATAAACATGGATTTTTATTTTGGCTGACCTAGACCAGAACTTGTTCCCAAGTCCCGAACCCGTCTAGAACCCTTAAATTTTTCAGTTAATTAATTTATTAAATAGCTAATTATTAATATAAATTATTTATTTAGGAAAATGGTATTATTAATAAATTTCTGGATTTTAGTTTGGCCTGACCCGTCCCGAACCTGTTCCGGACTCATCTCGTACCATTTTGGAAATCAAACCCAAATTCAATTTTATTCTTAAAATCCATTAGTTATAATAGTTAATATGAAGTTCTAATCCTATTGTTTAAGAAGATAACTATTTAAAGAAAAACAAATTTTTCTTTTTCTTAAAACTTTTTCTCAATCTCATATTTCCATTTTCAGAAAGAAAAACCTTTCTTTTCCTTTCCCTTTTCTAACGCATACTAACCTTTCCCTTAAACTCTCGGCCACCTGGAGCCGCCGACCTCCCGACTCCTCCCCTCCCGAAACTGTCGGCCGCCCCATCCTTTCCCCTTCCGTAACCCCGGCTCATCTCTCCTATTTAAACCCCCTTCCTCTCCTTCCATCCCTCACACTACTCTCAAACCCTAGCCGGAGCTCCACCTTATGGAGTTCCTCTCGACCCGACGCCGGCGCCACTTTCCCCAGGGCCGCGCCCTGCCGGCGACCCCCGCCGCCGTTGTCCCCGACCCAGGCCAGCCCGAGCCCAGCGGCTCCGCCCGACCCTCCGCGCCAGCCTTCTGCCGGCGGACCCGACCCCGCTTCTGTCCCGGCGGCCCCCACTCGACGGTTCCCGTGCGCTGCTACCCGGCCGCTGTCCCAGCGCCTCCTCGCGGTCACTCTGTTCCCGATCCGACCGCCCGGTCCGTGTCTGGCTTGCTGTTCCGAGTCTGAGGCTACCCTTCAGATTCCGTCAGTTTTGGGTAACCTCTGTTAATCTTAGTAGTTGTCCCTTGGGTTTGTGTCGGTGATGAAATTGGTCCTGATCCCGCAACGGGAATCTGTTGTGAAGTTTCCGATCCTTCGAAATTTCTGAATTTGCCTTTGGCAAGTTTCTGTAGATTTTTGGTTTATTGTTCTGATTTAGTTTCGGGTTTTCTGATTCCATCTCGAATTTTCCGAGAACTCTTCGGAATAGTTTCTGTGATTTTCAGATTTTTCCGAATTGATGGTTTAATATGAGCTGTGGTGTTTTCCGAGTTAGTTTCGGGATTTCCGTTTCGTCTCGGGTTTTTCGAAATTGTTTCGGAAATATTTTCTGTGGACATAATTTATATGATATTTGGGTTTCCCTGGTTTGGGATAATTTGTAGGAAATTATGGCACACTTTTTCCAGTTTTGGGTTATCCCGAAAACAGAGGGAATGCTGTCCGAATTTTCAGAAATATTTTAAAAGGAAATTTTCTATAAAATCTATAATTCCCAAAACTGACTTTTGCAAAAGATTTATTAAACTTGGTTTTGATTATCGGGCGACGACCATACCGGTCCATGGGCCCTGGCTAAGTGCAAACGAAACCGGTTATACCGAACGTTGAGGCATTAGCTATATTTGACGATTGGACCAATATCTGAGACTCGTAAATTAATTCAAGTTAATGTAAATTATTATTTTATTTTGTAATTAAATTGTAGGATTTTTAGAGACTAACAAATGTCTTCTTTTTATTTAAATTTATGTAATATGGTCTGTAAGGGCATAAGCCCAGTATTTCTCTTTATTTTCTGCGGCCCTGTAATAATGTAGCGTAACTTTTTATCTTTCTTCTGGTTTATTAGTTTAAACACGTAGAATAATAAAATGACTATTTATTTTTGAAATAGAAAATTAATAACATTTTCTCACATTAAATAACTAGTAAAATTACAAGTTTGCAATCTAACAAATTCACGTTTTCTCATCTAAAAGAAAAACCTTAGTTCATTATATAATATTACAAAACATAAAGTTTTGCTAAATAATCAGAAAAGTGCGAGTTTTCCCAATAAAAGATAAATTAATTGTTCTTTCATAATTTTATAAACTAGTAAATTACATCGATAGATGTGTTTCGGTAGTTCTTATTAATAACATAAAACTGGACTAGGACAAAACTTCTAGAAATTGAAACTAGCACACCTAGAGATGGTATCAATTTTTGGTTCTAAGACAGGATTCTCAAACTGTAGGATTTTTCAAGGACGAACTTGAGTTTCTTCCCGGTACCTACATCTCACTCCAGTCATAAACAAGGCAAGTACAGTTTGTGGTAGTTTACAATTATTTAGTAATAGTTTTACTGCAAATTTAAACCACGAGGCAACACGGAACTCTCTCTGAGAGCATTGACTGTTTAACTGTTGGGTACTGGAGGAATAGTGTAATGAGTATGACCACATCCAAAATAGTATAATGACTGTGTTAGCTTACCCCTCACACACACGGGGATAAGCCATATCGTATCAATATGATACAACTGTACAACCCAATCCGGTCATATTCATTGCCTATTCACATCACACTGTTTTAACTGTTGAAAAACCCTTTACTTCAAATTGTTTAAAAATGCATAATTCCATTATTATTTTAATTGTTAAAATATCATGAATTGTACTTTGCTCCCTCCTGACTGGAGACTATATTTTTAGGTCGTATTGATGATGCAGAGCTACTGATTAGTAGTTACTATGATCCTAAACTGTACCCGGCTGTTCTACCAGGGGATGATGATGAGGAGATTGCCAATTAGTTTTATTTTCAGATTATGTTATTGTGGAAGACAATTATTTTATTTCAGTTGTGGGTTGTATTAAAAAATTTCTGTTTGGACAAGTTTTAATTATCGGATTATTAAAGTTGTGACAATTTGAATTTGTGTTGTTGAATACCTGCATGAGTATTACAGCTTAGTGCCGCCGTCTCAACAACGGTGCAGGCTGGGGATGATCCGATTTGACCGAAGAAATTGGGACCGGGTCGTGACAGGTATAGAGTGTTCAACAAATGCTCATTGATTGTAGAAGAGTCTACTAATGTGACTTTTGATGAGGAAAATAGTGCAACAACTACTCCTGACGATGATGTTGAGCCATCAACTTCTATGCCGATGAATACCACCTCTGAAACCAACTCTCTGGAGGGCTTACCGAAGAAGTTCGCATTCAAGCCGTCTCATCCAGAAAACTTGTAATAGGTGAGGTATCACACGGAGTAAGTACTCGATCATCGTTAAGAGACTCCATTGCTAGTACTGCCGTCATTTCACAAATTGAGCCTAAAACTGTTTTAGAAGCTTTTAATGATGAGTTTTGGATTTCAGCTATGCAAGAAGAACTCAACCAATTCGAAAGGAGCCAGGTTTGGGAACTTGTTCCTAAACCAGCTAACCATTCGATCATTGGTACTAAATAGATTTTTCGTAACAAAGTAAATGAAGATAGTTCAGTCACTCGCAACAAAGCTTGTCTAGTAGCTCAAGGATACAACCATGAGGAAGGTATCGACTACGATGAGACGTATGCTCCTGTTGCAAGACTTGAATCCATTCGAATGCTTTGTGACTTTGCAAACTTTCAAAATTTTAAACTTTT
This sequence comes from Iris pallida, assembly GCA_029216955.1. NCBI lineage: Eukaryota > Viridiplantae > Streptophyta > Magnoliopsida > Asparagales > Iridaceae > Iris > Iris pallida. The sequence goes on from JANAVB010014796.1 coordinate 715,353, forward strand.
CCAAATGGTTGTCAAAAGTGCTTTTCTGAATGGATTTATTAAGTAGGAAGTTTTTGTAAAACAACCCCTGGTTTTGAAAATCATAAATTTTTTGACCATGTTTTCAAACTCAAGAAAGCACTATATGGCCGCAAACAAGCCCCCAGAGCTTGGTATGAATGCCTAAGCAATTTCTTGCTAAATAAAGGTTTTTCAAAAGGAAAGATTGACACTACACTGTTTATCAAAAGTTTTCAAAACACTATTCTTTTAGTATAAATTTATGTTGATGTATCATATTCGGTTCTACAAATGAAAATCTATGCCAAGATTTTGCTAAGTGTATGCAGAACGAATTTGAGATGAGCATGATGGGGGAGCTCACTTACTTTCTTGGATTGCAAGTCAAACAAACTTCACAAGAAACTTTCATCAGCCAGTCAAAATACACAAAGGATATGCTGAAGAAGTTTGATCTTGACAACGTCAAACCAATCAGCACCCCTATGGCTACTTCGACCAAGCTGGAACCTGATGAAAGCGGCAAACCTGTTGACCAACGTAAGTATCAACGTATGATTGGTAGTTTACTCTATTTAACTGCTAGTCGTCCCGATATCATGTTTAGTGTTTGTCTGTGTACACGCTATCAAGCTAGTCCTAAGGAATCACACATGTCTGCCGTTAAGCGTATCTTTCGATACCTTAAGGGTACTGTTACAGTGGGCTTATGGTATCCCAAATCTACATCCTTTGACCTTATTGGTTATTCGGATACTAATTTCGCAGGATGCAAAGTCGACCGTAAAAGTACTAGAGGTACATGTCATTTATTAGGCAAGGCTCTAGTCTCATGGTTTAGCAAGAAGCAGAATTCTGTCGCACTATCCACAACAGAAGCTGAATATATCGCAGCTGGTCGTTGTTGTGCACAAATTCTGTGGATGAAGCAAACCCTTACAGACTACAACCTATCTTTTATGCACATTCCTATATTCTGTGATAACACTAGTGCCATCAACCTTACCAAGAACCCTATATGTCACTTACGCACGAAACATATTGAAATTCGTCACCATTTTTTGCGTGATCACCAGCAGAATGGTACTATAAACTTAGAATTTATTGACACTGATCATCAGCTGGCAGATTTCTTTACAAAACCATTATCCGAAGAGCGTTTCAACTTTCTTTGTCGTGAACTAGGAATTTTGGATGAAGCGGTTATTCATTAAAGTGACCTGCGTAAATATCGATTATGTCACGGTTCTTTATAATGATTTTGCTATGGGTACAAGCCAAAATGGTCCTTCTGACAACAAGGCATAAAAGCCTAAGCGACACGGTGCACTAGTCTTGGGACTACCGCTAGCTGGAATCTGGCCCTGCAGCTACCCCATTGCAGTTTTACCATACTGAATTGTGTCATAACTCCTTGTTTATTACATGGTTTACTTTTATTTATAGCTTGCTAAATTCAAACTTTCGACCTTCATTTTTATTCATTTAATTCAGCTTTTATTTTGAAATCTTCTACTTGAATTTCTACTTTTTGAAAATTCTAATATTTCTTGTCCTCTTTTCAACTAAGCATTATTAACAACCTTATTTCAGCCTGGCTTCAGTTCTGGTCCCAGAACACGGAATTTGGGCCAAACTCTGCCTAACACAGAGTTCTGGCCGAATTCGGTCTGTTCATTCCAGAACTTCGGTCGGGCTCAGCCGCTGATCTATGTTCCATCCAATGGTCAAGATTGTACCCGACCATTTGAACCCCCTTCTTAAAAATGGGTTCTCCCTCTCTTTCTCCTCCATTGCCTCCTCCAAAACTACTCCAAACCCTTCCTCTTCAAACCCTAACCCTAGTTTTCTTCTTCTTGTGAGGATTTCTCCTCCAAATTCAAAGAGAAGACTTCTTGCATCATTATCTTCCATCCTTCATTATTTTCTTGAGGTATAATTTCTCCTTTCTCTCCATCTCAATTTCATATTTTTCTTCATTGCTTATGGCACCTAGGTTGTTTAATAGAGGAAAGAGGCTTCGAACCGAGGGTGCTTCCTCTTCGAATCCTCCTCCTCGTGATGATCAACCTATTCACCCTCTTTTCAATCCACCACGTCCTATTGACCCCGACACGTTCGATGATCGAATATTTGTGTCATTGGAAGCCTCAAACGAATGGTTCAATAATTTTCAATTACGTCCTGTGTGCGCGGGCCATCCCATCAACTTTACCATATTTTCTACTTATGACTCCTTATTTCATGATTTATGTCTTGATGAACTAATTTCTACTACTTCACTTATCTACTTGAATGCAATTCAAATATTTTATTGCAATCTCACTTTTAATGATACACGTTTATATTCTCGTGTTGCTGGAATTGACATATCATTCGATGACTTTGAACTTGCAGAATATCTTGAAATTCTGGAGCCCAACTCATGGGAGAAACTTGTCGATGCACGCAAGTTTCAATTCCCCGATGGGTCTTCCTTTGAAAGCTTCAAGGACAATTTGTGTACCCCAAACACACGTCTACGGAAGCTTTTTGCAAAATTTCTTAACCCCTATTTTTACGAGCTTCATCGTATTGTCTTTTCCACGATCCTGCCCAAAGCGGGATCGACTGATGAGGTTTCCTATTTTGAAATTTCTGCTATGTATCATCTTCACTTCCATGTCCCGTTCAATCTTCCACGTACCATGATGGACTGGATGATCAATGCTAGGAAGAGGCCACGTTCTTTGGTCTATGCTCTCTATCTTCCTATGGTTTTTCGTACTTTTCATGTCCCTCTCGATGAGTGATAATTCCTTCCAGCCCCTGCCTTCCTATCTAAGGCAAGGCGGCTTCAGGCAGCTGTCAGATCTCCTGCTGAGTCCGAGCACTCTGATGCTCAGGCTGATGCACCTGCTCTTGGACAGACTGCGCCCCCCTCCTCCTACTACTCTTGAGTCTATTCAGACTATGCTTCACAATCGGTTCATGTTAGAGGATGATCGTTGGACCCAGCTCGACTATCGTACCACCTTGCAGTTGAGTGCTATCAGCAACTCACTGCATGACATCCGGTGCTTTATGTCTCGACATCCTTCTATGCCACTTCCTATGGAGCGAGATCCTGCTCGCGAAGTGTACCGTATAGACGACCCTTGGGTTATGCGCTATCTGGATCCGGATGTGGCTTTCGTGGATCCTCGTTGTTCGGATACTGATCCATCTGACGGTGTTGGACCATCTCGAGCTCCGTGATGGATGTGGTCTCCTACCTGCTGCTGCTGCTGAGGATCTTATGTTTAGTTCTATGCATTATGGACTTCTTTTTATGTAGTTGCTTTTCGTGTATTAGTTCACTCTATGTTATGTGACTCTTTAGACTCTCTATGCAGTTTATTATTACTTTGGTGTGCTTGCCAGTTACTTTCATTTACAACTTTCTGTTTGCTTGAGTTTGCTAAATGACAAAAAGGGGAGAATTATTTGATATTCGATATTCATATCATTTCATATCATATTATCTATCTGTGTTGTCTATGTTTTGGTAGAGATTGTGTTTATCATGACAAAGGAACATTGGCTTACAGAGAAGCAACGTTTACGGGGGAGCTATTGCCTCTATGCACTAATTACGGGGGAGCTATTGCTTCTATACATGTGTCCCGGTATGAACATTGAATATACAAATATCATTTTGTCAATTATCAATATGGGGGAGATTATTAACACAAAATCATAGTCAACCATATATTGATCAAATTGACAATATGATACTTGTCATAATTCAATATGACACATCAAGACAAGAACTCAGTGCAAGACGGACGACGGCTCTATCCTGCAGCGTACTCAGTTTTTGAGTCTGTATTTTTTCTTTTATTGAGTCTAGATAAATGTAAACTGAGTCGCACTGAGTAGTTTGGGCCTATACCTATCTCCAAACCACATACCAAAAGCTCTACCAAACTAAACTAGCCCATATACCCCATTTGAGCAATTCTGTCTCATGGAGACAGAGTTTGGGCCGAACTCTCCCTCCACACAGAGTTCGGGCCGAACTCTGTCCCCTAAATTACAGGACCCTAATTTTTAGGGTTTGTTGTATGCTAGTTGTCCAACGGCCAAAAATTAGAATTCTTGACAGAGAATTCTGGCCGAATTCTGCCTACCCAGAACCCTATAAATAGGCCTTGAATTTTCTCATTTCAAATCATCCAATCTTCTCTTCTCTTCTCTACAAAGTCTCATACAAGCCTTAACCTTCTCATCTACTAGCCACAAGCTTCGTAAGCCCCAAAATACTCAGTGTAATTCAGTTAGGAGTTTTTGCAAGAGTTAAGGAAGTCGCTTGAAAATTTTCAAGCATCGACACAGCGATCCTTGTAAGAAGTTGACGTGCTCTTCTGAAGAAAAGGCACAGGGTGTAACTACTATTTCACAAATAGTGAATTTAATCCTGAGCTAGAGTTCTCAGGCCTGGACTAGTCCTCCACGAGGAAAACCAGGTTAAAATCGGCTATGTTTGCGTATGCTTTCTTGATCTTTACATTTCTGCATTTACTCTGATTATTTACTGTTGGTGAAAAGAGTTTAATTTTTTGGCTATTATTGTCATAAACTCTATTCACCCTCCTCTAGAGTTGCCGAACTGTTCTTCAGGTGTCACCCCAGGTGTCAAGACGTGTCCACCCATGTCCAATTGAGTGTCCAAAATTGTGTCAAACCAAGTGTCAATATGGTGTATCAAAAACAGTATGTGTACTGCATCGTGCACGCGTGTCGAGTGCGCTGGGACACATCGTGTCCACTTAGACACCTTGTGCTCGTGTCAGTAGATAGGTGAGTCATAGGGCTATGTGTCAGACACCCTGAATCGTGTCCTCGTGGCATCGTGTGTCGTGTCGAACCACGTATCAGTGGGGTTTTCAGCGTGTGTGTGTGTGTCAGTACAATTCAATGGGAGCTCGATAACTTCCTGAATACCAAACCAACTCCACCCAAACTTTGGGGGCATGCTGTCAGTCATTGCCCCCACGTTTATGTCAAATATGGCATGTCCACGTGTCCTGTGTTGCGAGCACGAGGCTCATGTCATCAGGGCAGTGTATTGTCTCGTCGTGCGGCATCTCGTGTCCAATTTTGGATACGAAAATTGTGTCAATCTCAGCTCAGTCCTAGGGTTTATCAAACCACATATAAAGGGCTACAAATTGGTGAAATTAGTTTTAAAATTCATGAATAAACATTCCATTGAGGCATTTCACCAAACACCTTACATTATACTACGATACACCTCCGATACGTATATCAAATGGACACGAATTCCTACCAAACTTGGTCTACAGGTATATGGTACCTAGACGCATGCATCTATGAAGAGAAATTAGAACTTTAAAGGGTTTAGAAGCCATTACATATTGAAAATTAGAATCTCAATAAAATTTGCCTAGAGATGAGATCCACACCAATTTGCTATGGTCGAAGAGCCTTCAATCCTTGCTAGCTAGCCTCTATTAGCTTTTTCTACAGTAAGGGAGTGTGTTGTAAAAGATTAGGCTTAATTTGGAGTTGATTTGGAGAAAGGGGGTGATTTTGGGGAAGAACACAAATTAGGGTTTAATGAGGCAATGAAAAGAGGCAAAGAAAGGCCAATAAGATGTTATATTGGGGGTGGGGCTGCCCTTGGCTTTCATGGGATATCTCTAGGGTTTTAGATATTAAGCTCAAGTATAGGCTTCTACATGAATAATTCAAGCCCTTCATTTAAAGTCCCATGTAAATTAGGGTTTCCTACAAATATCTTCATTCTAACTTAATATCTAGATATTCCTAAACCTTGTCATTTAGTTGGAAGCTACTAATGAAATATCCAGGCTCTCGACTAACATCTAGATTAGGGCAATTCTAGGTTAAGGCTTAATATATAATTAGCATAATATTAATTAATCAAAATTCAAATTAAGCACAAAGTCACAAATGACCAAAATACATGTAGAAGTATGGAATTTCCAGCGCATCTATAGGCCAGAATTCCTATGCGCTCAACCCAGCCATACGGCTAGACTCAAACATGCGTCAGGGAGCTCAAACAGATACTTGGCACAGGAAAGAAAAGTACAAGTTTAAAGACATTGAAAATAAGGCTTTTATTTCATATGAAAGTCTATTACATGTCTAAAGAAATACTTTACAAAGGAGAACTTCTACAAAAAGAAAGATCCTAAAGCTACAGCCAGGCGCAGCAACTGCCATGTGCCCCATGCCAGGCGCATCATCCGTTAGGCGCATCACTCTGAATCTCATCCAGGCGCATCATTCCAGCATCTCAACATATGCACACCTCCGTGCATAGTCAGAGCGAATCACTTTTTCATCAGCACCAATCAGCCGTTGTGTAGCAGGAGGAGGAGCTCTCCTAGCTCGACAAAGATCACAGCACGATGCCCCGATCTTCGGAAGCAACAGGCACACTCGACGACCTGTGGCTCTTCCAGCATAACAAAAATCGGGGCACGACCATCCCGATCTTTGGATGCAACAGGCACCTTCAGCCTGTATCGGGACACGACGATCCCGATATTTGGATGCAACAAGCACTTTTACAGGGCCGATGGTGAAAAGAACCAAACTCGACACATCTTCGTCTTCGGAAGGAGTTCATCATCAACTAGCCAAGGCAGGGGACCGATCGAGTTCGTCTCCATGAAGGGAAGAAAAGTGAAACGAGAAACAAAACTTCTTTTCACACGGCTACTTATAGGCCAGGGCAAATCAAACCCATACGCCAAGTGAAAACTTTCCCGAAGTCAGTGCAATGAACTTGCATTTATGGTGATGAATCTGCCCCTTCGAATTCAACTAAATTAAAACAGCCATTAACACCTCGAAGAACTCAACAGACGGGCCAAAGAGGATGTGACACCTAGCTGATGCATCGTCAGCACCATGCGCTCCGTACTGATGCACCCAGTGGGACATAGACCCATGCGCCCAGATCGGAATTAACCGATGCGCCTCTTTCAAACTTGTCATCATCAAGCATTTTATGCTGAATGACAAAGGCGGCGACGCATTCCAAGAGCCGTCTAATCAGCAACCATTTGCAGAAAATGAAGCTCCGCTGATGTCAACACCATCATTTCACCTTGGGTCGGTAAACAACCGCTACATGGACGATCGATCATTTATATGCACTTCGTGGCCATACGCCCAAGACTACGTGCGCCCTAGTGGACATACGCCCCCTCAGATCACTTCTGATCTCAAGCAACAGAAGACTTAAGCTCTGCATGCGCCTTAAAAGCCATGCGCTTGGACTTGATCATGACTCCTAAAAGTCATAAAACCAAGTCGCCTCCCCTGTGCCTGATCCTATGCGCACCCTGATGCAAAGCTCTGCATGCGTCTCAAAAGCCATGCGCCCAGACTTGTCTATGATGCCGAAAACTCATAGGACTAAGTCGCCTCCATGCGCCCAATCCTCGGCGCACCCCGACAGATCACTCTCCTCCAAAACCGAGATCTTTGAGCCACAAGCATACGCCATGCATCATTTGACTCAGTTCTATTCAAAGAATAGGTGCTAACCACCCAAGATCTCGGCAACAACCAAATCTCAGCAACTGCCACGTGTCAGCTCCTCCGTAACCCAACGAAGCAGTTCAAGCAGATTCTACTACAACTCGGGGTGCATCGTCCATGCACCCCCGCCAGCATCAGTCATGTGGCGTCTCCGCGTCCAGGCGCATCCGACATATGCGCGCGTGAGCATCCAGCCTGCTATCTATAAATAGAAGGATCATTCCTTCACACACACACACAGACAGAGAGAGATATATACAAACAGACTGTTATATCCACATACGGAGGCCAGAAGAGACACTTAAAGTCTACTTCTCTTCGTAACACTCCGGCATCCAGAGGAACCCAGACCTTCAGAGAGTTCGAGATCGTCGTCAGATCGTCAACGGAGTCAACGTATTACCACTCGCTCCATCGGCACCGTACCCGGATAAAAACAAAAGTGTACTCCTAGGACTACGTCTAAGTCCTACAATATACTATGTTCTGTTTGTAATTAAAAACATCAATCCCAAAGAGTTTTAATGGCAAACAAGCTGCAACACTGCTGGGGACCTCTTTCTCCTCCAACGAGAATGTTGTGTCGTAATCTGACGACATCAAACTTGGCTCCTCCTATAAAATACTTGTGGTGTACCTCAATCAATAGGCGTATGAGGAGTTTATCTCTGAAGGCAACACGAGTCCTTTTAAGTGGCTGCCAAAGCCGAAAAAGATTTGCCAAGTCTAGGTGCGCAAGGCCGATGCGCTTGGCACCATCACTAAAAGGGATGCGCCACCGCAGCTGGTCCTTCCTGCTGACGCTCTCAGCAACAAGGATGCGCCCACTGATGCTGCACATCTGTCTGAGAAATACAGTATTGACTGCATTCCCCAACCATCTTCTTTCCAGCCGAAGAAGATGCGCCAACAGAGCAGAGGTGCAACCAATCTCCAGCGCATGAGCTCTGGTACGCAGGAGAGAACGTCTGTCTTCAACAGACTCACTCGCTGTCATAACGAGGCACAATTGGATTCTGAGTACTATACGTCTTCGCGGGCTAGTACAAAAAAACTAAGGCAGCACAAGCCATGCGCCACGAATATGCTACGCCAACAGTAAACCAGAAGCATGCGTTCAAAATCATGCGCACTGCTGACGGTAAGCTATACAGAGTCGACTCGGGTCCATCTGTGCCAGAAGCGGGTCGACTCCCAAAGTCCCTGTCCCGCTTGGGTGCATCTACTACGTTTCGAACCAAGTCTGGTTGGGCAACTGCGATGTTGAGTCCTTGCGCCCACTTGGGTGATGCACATAAAGTGGACTCAAGTTGCTATAAATGATTTTCCTCTACCAATGTTCTGGGCGTATCTCATGCGTGTGAACCAGATCAGGGGGTACAACATTCATATGACCACCCCGATGCTTGGCCTTACCATGCGCCTGATGGGGGTGTTAAAGTGAAACTCTCCCATCATGATTTGCGTAATGTGATCAGTCACAAACGCAGATCAGAAGAGCTGACCAATAAGCACAATGTGCCCCTCGTAGGGCACACCTGTGCTATGGTCACTATCAACTGCAGTTGTTACAAAATAGCGGCTCCACCACAGAGGCAGTCCGTGTTTCAACGACTATAATCTACGACACCTATCCGACGTCGTCTCGAAAAGAAAGTGCCAATTGAAGACAAAGCGGAGCCTAAGATCGCTTCCTGTCATGTTGTCTCCAATTCCCACTCGTCCGTGAGAAAGACAACAACCAACTCCTCAGCCTCTGCATCCAAGACTTAGCTGAAGAAGAGCAAAACAGTGGTCCCGTCCCCAGGGGTGTACGAACACACCCGAGCAAGGAGCAAGGCCCTAACAGAAGCAACAGTCGGAGGTAGTCAAGCATCTGATAATCCTCCATTCGAAGACAAAGAAACGCTTCGACAAACCGACCCTGACGTAGCTGGGGGTAGCCAACACGAGGCTTCAGAAGAAAAAGCCCCTCTACAGGAAAAACGAGGTCGAAAGCGAAGCCTCGACCGATCCATCTACTTTCACCCATGTCATGACAGCCTACATGGCAGGGGGTGGCGACGAAGGAGAATCAGACGCTCTAGCACTAGACGTCGTGCAACGCATAGATACTCTTGAGTGGAATCTCAAAACCCTCTCTGCCTCCATGCAGATCCTGACCCAGGTAGTGTTCGACATCCGGACCACTCTGGCAAGGGCACCTGCCTCCGCCAGTCCCGATCTAAGGGCCAACGAAGAATCAAGTATACCCCCTCAACGGGTATCTTCAGGGGCGGAACATCACAATGCACCGCGAGCATCAGCTCCTTCCAATATACAGCTTCAGGCCGTACCGCCTTTACCTGCTCTCAGCTCGACAGAAGACTTGGTCGAGATGGTCAGAGACCTGCGTGAATGCTTCGAGGCCTGAAATAGGCAGGAAGAACGTCAGAAGTTGGGGCTTCCTCAACCCTACCCTCTTGAATGGAACAAGGTGGTTTATCCTTCCAAGTATAAACCATATACACTGATGCCATACGACGGAAAGGATTCTCCTCGTCGATACTTGACCTACTTCCAGTCTCAGACGAGACATCTCCCAAAGGAAGATGCCCTAATCACGAGCCTGTTGTCGGGGCTCTGAAGGGAGTCGCCTATGACTGGTACTGCAGTCTCCCTGAGAACTCCATATCATCCTTCGATAATTTGACATGCCTCTTCTTCGATCGGTTCTACGACGGAGGGAGAGACATGACCATGTCATCTCTAATAGAAGTACGGAAGACTGAGAAGAAGACTGTTCGAGAATTCATTGAGCGTTTTTGACAAGCATGCCTAAGGTTGCCTCCAGGCATGGCGGAACATGCACTCATCGACTCCTGCTGCATTAACATGATCCCCGCGATCAAGCTCTGGCTCAACCCCACTCCCCTGCCTGATTGGAGTTCGTTGATCATTGAAGCCGAAGCTGCTAAGAAAAAGGCGCATAACGCCCGCCTTCTGGGGGTTAACTTTCCCACCTTTGACGATAAAGAAAAATGGCCTGCGACCAGCAGTAGCAACCACGAAGCGAAAGGAAAGCAGGAATTGACTGTCAATGCGTCTAACAGCACGTAAGGTCCTGCTCCGAGGCCTCCTCCTGCACCAAGGCCGAAGATGGTCTACTCCTTCAACGATGAAGATACCTTACAACTCTTCGAGATGTTGAAGCAGGACGACAAAATCAAGTTGCCTGATCCCAAGCGTCCTGATGAAGTGGACAGAGTCGATGACCCGAGGTATTGTCACTACCATTGGTTCGTTGGGCATCCAACTAAAGACTGCTACATCCTCAAAGACTATATACAGTGCATGATCAATACAAATGTCATCTCAGTCGATTACGAGGAGAAGACAGTCTCGACCAACATGGTGTTACTCCAGTTCGGCACATTACCGCCTACCACGGCTCAAGATGGTGTCGTCCCCATCCTAAAGGCGACAATGGAAGTAGTCAACCTTCCACCAACCCGTGAAAACGTGGGTGGGCTGACACCACTCACAACATCCAAGGGAGAGATCATGTGGGTTCACCCGGATCTCGTTCCAGAGATGACTCGACCGGGGGTACCATCTACCTCCAAAAGCAAATACAAGAAGACCAAGTCTTGCCGAATGGTGACTTTCTCCCTTGAGGAAGCACTGCCCATACAAATGCGTTTACAGCAGAATGTCCAGCCTGAGGAGGCTCCGTCCAAAGTGACGCCTCCTATCATCACTACTGCTGTCCAAGGAGAAGGTTCATCCCAACCTCCTACAGCTGATAAACAAAAGCAGAAGGAGGCCCGCTTCGACAGCCTTTTCAAAAATACAAAGCTCCGGGATTGGCCAAGCCCCACAACTTCGACATACTGGCACAACTGGCCAGTACTCCAGCACGGTTTTCCTTATTCGAGCTCCTCCGCCTATCCAAAGATACTCGGGAAGCTCTCTGCGAAGCCCTGAAGGACGTCGAGTCTTTCATCAGTCAGGTCAAGCCGTCTGACGACGATCCTACAGCATGTCTGCACTGCCATAATATGGAAGAGATCATCCCCAACATCACATTCACTCAACATGATATGCTGCTCAAGAACAACAGGCACAACAGACCCCTGTATTACACAGGGTATGTCGGTGCCATCAAGGTGGATCGAATGCAGATCGATCCTGGGTCTTCTCTCAACATCATCCCTCGAACTCTACTTCAGACGTTGGAGATCCTGATGCATCGCCTGACAGCGTCTTATACTACCATTAGTGGCTTCAACGCTAGTAAGAGTGAGCCGCTGGGGAAGATCTGCTTGAAGTGTCACATCGGCAATCTCCAAACCAAGGTGACTTGCTATGTTGTGGATGCAGACGTCAACTACAACATCCTGTTGGGGGGCCATGGATACATGAATACATGGTGGTGCCATCCACTCTCCATCAATGTATGAAATACGTGTCCACCAGCGGCTATTCGAACAAAGTTTGCTGATGTCGATCCCTTCAGAGGGATTGAAGCCTTCTTCATCGACGCTGACCTGTACAAATCAATTCATCTCGGAGATAAAGTCAATGATGCTGATGACGAGGCAGAAGCTGAGGTCAAAGCTGACTCAGAGGCGGACATGATAATCAATGCTCCCCTAAAAGTGCGACTCAAAGGGAGGCTGCCTCAAACATCGGCCCCTATGGTAGTCAAACTCCGCGGGAAGGCGCCGGCTTCTCCGGGCAGGACATCCAATAAAGCTCCGTTGAAGATACGCCTCGAAGGCAAGCCCCCTCAAGTGGCAGCTCCCCTCGTAGCCAAGCTACGGGGAAAGGCTCCAGCTCCCGGTATACCAACTGAGGCTTCCCTCAAGGTGCGGCTCAAAGGCAGACCGCCTCAATTGTCGACACCTGTCAGGCCACAAGTGAAGACCTCGGTGTCCTTCTCAGCACAATCCCAGGAGCCAGTATGGGGCAAGCTCCCAAAAACTCTCCTGAACCCCCCAAGGCTGCTCCAGTTCTCACCGATAAAGAACTTGGAGAGTACATATCGGCTAATGTTGATGCCCCATCCCTCGATGATGTAATCCCTCGGATCAAGACCTCGTATTTTATCAATAAGAGAGTGTCTTTCAATTATTCTAGTCTTTCACATTGGAATACCATGTACACTCTAGATAATGCTCTACAGTTGTTGCAAACACAAATAACGACTGTGAGTCATATAAATTGAGTCATCCTGTACCAAGGAGTCTGTTACATAGTCCCGCCTTGGAACAAGGACGAGAAGCCCATTATCTTTGACAAAGTCGAGCGTCACCAAGACCTCCCACCGATGGAGCCGGAACCCGACACCGATAGAATGCAAACCTACCGATACAACGATCGAGCCAAGTATCTCATCCAAAAGATGGGTTACAACTTGAAGAGCGGCCAAGGTCTGAACTACGGCAAAGGTCGACGCCTTCCCCTATGACTTCCAGTACCAAAAGGAAAGCCGCAAGACTACTATCACCGTACCCGACGGGGGGTAGGCTACATCATGCCTCCAATAACTCCACAAGAATTAGAAGCAGAGGATATCATACATTCTCATTCATCTGAAACTTTAACTTGGGACTCCGACACCAGCATCGGCTCAGTCTTCAGGAAGGTGCTATCAGCCAACATGACATCCGTACATCCTTCAGAAGATAAAGACGACGATCAAACAGGAGAGTTCTTCGAAGAAGAATCCTGGGCTCAACGCCTCGGCGCACAATTGGAGTCTCGCTTTGAATTGTGAGAACCCCCTATCGAAGACGAAGTCGAGAAGATCGACCTTGGGGATGGATCTTCATCCAAAACCATCTTCATCAGCAAGAGCTTGGTGGGGGAGGATCGAGAATCCTTGATCTACCTGGTCAAAGAATATATCGATGTCTTCGCCTGGAGCTATGAAGATATACTGGGACTCGACCCACAAGTCGCAATGCACAAGCTTAACATCTTACCTGACGCTAAGCCCGTTAAGCAGCAACAGTGACGCTTCCATCCTAACATCATGGACGCCATTGACAAAGAGATCGACAAGCTCTTGGACAGCAGGTTCATTCGCGAAGAATAACACGTCGACTGGGTAGCCAACATCGTCCCCATCACCAAAAAGAATGGAAAGATTCGAGTCTGCATCAATTTTTGGGACCTCAACTTTGTATGTCCAAAGGATGAGTTTTCACTCCCGATCACCGACGTAATGATCGACAACACATGTGGCTTCGAGCATATGTCCTTCATGCATGGCTACTCAGGCTACAATCAGATCAAGATGTTCCCAGACGACAAGAAACACATATCGTTCAAAACTCCAAAAGGGGTTTACTGCTACGCAGTAATGCCCTTTGGCTTGAAGAATGCAGGTGCCACATACCAACGAGCTATGGGCACCATCTTCTGTCAACACCTTTGCAAGACAGTCGAGTGCAATGTTGACGATATCGCCGTCAAGAGTCGTCTTAGGGGTGATCACCTACGAGACCTGAAGACAGTCTTCGACCTCATACGGGCGCATCAGCTTAAAATGAACCCCGCTAATTCCTTCTTTGGGGTTTCTAGTAGAAAGTTCTTGGGCTTCATCATCACTGCGAAAGGCATTCATGTCGACCCCGAGAAGACTAAAGCCATCCTTGATATGGACCCTCCGAAGAACCTCAGAGAACTTCGAGGCCTACAAGGACGACTTGCCCACATCCGGAGGTTTATCGTGAACCTTTCTGGAAAATATCAACCCTTCACCAAGCTTATAAAGAAGGGAGTTTCTTACGTCTGGACGAAAGAATGTCAGAAAGCTTTCAACGATATCAAAGCTTATCTGACAAGTCCTCCGGTTCTGGTGGCACCCATCGCAGGCAAACCATTCTAGCTCTATGTCTGTGCAATAGACCATTCCCTTGGCGCTTTGTTGGCCCAGAACAACGGAGAAGGCCAGGAGCAGGCTATCTACTACCTCAGCAGGATGATGGTTAGGGACGAACACCGGTAGAACCCCGTGGAAAAAGAGTATCTGGCCTTAGTGTTCGCCACCCAGAAGACTCGCCACTATGTCTCGGGACAAACAATCTATGTCATCTTCCGAGTCAATCCACTCAGAATTCTCATGACAAAACCAGGAGCACTAAACTCTCGGTTGGCTACGTGGAAGATATTATTGACACCATATGACATGGTATTCGTACTGCAAAAGGATGTCAAGGGCCAAGCATTGGCCGACTTCCTAACCGCGCACCCAATCCCGAAATCGTCCAGGCTCTATGAAGGTATCCCCGATGAGGTGCAAGAAGCAAACGTTGTCGAAGAAGGCCCAGTCTGGCGGATATTCTTCGACGGTGCTTCCAGAATAGGCCCCAAAGGCCAAATTATCGCAGGAGTAGTGGTCGTCTTAATCTCTCCCAACAAACTGGTCATCTAGCGCACCTATTTTCTTTCAAAACCGTACTCCAACAATGTTGTAGAGTACACGCCCTCATCATGGGGCTTCAGTTAGCAAGATAGCTGGAGGTGGACTACCTTGAATCTTACGGCAACTCAAAGCTCGTCGTCAATCAAATCCGAGGACAATATGAGGTCTGCCATGAAGACCTCATCCTCTATCACAAAGCAGCATTAGACGTCATCTCAATCATCGCAGAATTCTTCATAGAGCATGTACCTCGGTTACGAAACTTGGAAGTCGATGCTCTGGCCGGCCTCGCAGCCTCGTTGGCTGCACCCGTCGGGACTCAACACTTTGTTACGATGAAAGGTCGGGACTTGGCTTATCCCAGAAATAATCTGTACATGCGGATAACTCATGCCATGGCCATGGACCCTGGCATCAATGTCAGAGACTGGAGGTTCCCATTCATCGACTTTGCTGTCTACGAAATCCTCCCGGACGACCCGAAGGAGGCAGTCTCAGTCAGAAGGCACTCCCTCTAGTTCTATTACGATACAGCCTCCAAGATGCTGTACTGGTGCTCCTTCGATGGACTTCTTCTCCGATGTCTATCTAACGAAGAAGCCGCCTATTTGCCATTAAAATTGTTTGATTGAAAACTTTAATACAAACAGAACAGTGTTACAATATAGGACTTAAATGTAGTCCTAGGAGTACACTTTTGTTTAAGTTGGGTCCTTAGTGCCAATGGAGCGAATGTAATGCGTTGACTCCGTTGACCGGCTGACGATGGTTATCGGTTCTCTGAAGGTGTGGATTGCTCTGGGTGCTGGAGCTTGCTGAGAGGAGAAAGACGTTGAGTGTCTGTGTCTGCCTCTCTGGTGATTCCTTGTATGTTTGTTATGGATTCTGTGTCTGTGAAGAAGAAGATCCCTCTATTTATAGTTTTGCAGGCTGGCTACTCATACGCGCATGTAGGATACGCCGGTGTGTGGGGACGCCACGTGGAAGTTGCTGATGGGGGCGCACAGATGATGCGCCCTGATTGGGAGGTTGAACTCTTCATACTGCTGTTGTGAGCCGGCACGTAGCAGAAGAAAAGATCTTTCTGTTGCTGAAATCTTGGACGAGTTGAGTCAAAGGACACATGTCGTCGACTCATGGCTTGAAGATCTCGGATTTGGGGGGGTAGTGATCTGGTGAGCTGCGCCTTGGATCTGGGCGCAGGAGGAGGCTGCGGCTCATAACCTTTAGGAGTTACAAACCATTTAGGGTGCATGGCTTTTGAGGCGCATGCAGGTGACCTTCCTTCTGTCTTTCGGGATCAAAGATCAGTCTGGGGCGCATGGCTTTTGAGGCGCATGCAAAGCTTCAACTGGAGACTCTTCTTCTGTCTTTAGGGATCAGTGAAGGGTCTGAGGCACATAGCTTTTGAGGCGCATGCTGGTTTGGACGCATGGCCGTAGAGGCGCATGGCGATTTGGACGCATGGCCGTAGAGGCGCATGCGGATGGCCACGTGGCAGTAGCCGTCGAAATAGAGTCATGATGATGCTGACGTTGCCGACGCTTCGTTCTCTGAAAAAGCTGTCAACTGTTCAGACTTTAGGAAGCGTGCTGCCAACTCTGGTGTCAGTTCAGCATTTAATGTTTGTGACGTTTGATGGACAGCTGAGTGGGCACATTGGTTGGTGTTCCACTCGGCATAGAGATGTGAGGGGGGGCGCATCCTCTGTGATGTGCCGGGTACTGTAGGGCGCGTCTGTGTGATGCACCTGATGCTGGAGGGTGCGTACGTGTGATGCGCTGTTTAGCTGGCGCATCTGACATGTCCTTTAATAACGCGGCTGTCTCGCTCCTCGAGTGCTATAAATAGCCGTTTGGCTGAATTCGAGGCGTCCGGTTCATCCATTTAATGCAAATTCATTGCACAGAATTCGGAGAGTCATCCACTTGGCGCGTGGGTTTGATTTGCCCGGCCTATAAATAGTGGTATGGAGAGAAGGTTTGCTCCTCATTCCCTCACGTACTTCCAACATGAACTTGGAGGTGCATTCTGTTGACGAAGTGCTCCCGAGGGTAAAGATGAGACGTCGTGTTATCTTCGATGCACTTGAAGGTGACTGTTACATCCAAAAGACGGAGTCGAGGGCTTCTGAGGCAGGCGGAAGGTGCCTGTTGCATCCAAAGATAGGGATGTTCGGGCCTCGTCTCCGTTGTTCCGGAAGAGCCGTAGATCGGAATGGTGGTACTAGGCTCTCTCTTCTTTCAAAGTGGGTGCCGCCCACTTTGATTGTGTTGAAAGCTCCTTGTGTCATGATTTCGATCACGGTCTTTCTTGGTCTTTGGAGGCTCTTTCGAAGCCTCCCCTGGCCACAGCATTTGCGGTGCTCTTCTCTTCCTTGGTTCCAGCCAGAGGGTTAAATGCTTTGCTTGGCGAAGCACTTATCAGGTGAGCCTAGCTGGAAGAGCGGCACATAACTGGGCTCTGCTCGGCCAGGTGAGCCTGGTTGGAAGAGTTGCATATAACTGAGCTGCTGAAGGGATGCACATAACTGAGCTGGATGCACATAACTGAGCTGCTGAAGAGATGGTAGGATGCGCCTGGCTGGAGGCGTATGACATCTGCTGCGCCTGGCTGACAGCGCATGGTGACTGCTGCGCCTATCGGAAGGCGTATGGTGGTTGCTGTGCCTATTTGGAAGGCGCATGGTGGTTGCTGCGCCTATCTGGAAGACGCATGGTGGCTGTTGGCTGTAGATCTAGGATCCTTCCTTTGTAGAAATTCTCCTTTGTACAACCTTTTCTAGACATGTAATAGACTTTTATAAATAAAAAGTCCTTCTTCAAATGGCTTATTTTGATTTTACTGTCTGAGTTCTGGCGCATATAGTGCCTGGCGCATGGGCTTTCTGGCTGTGAAATTTCATGCTTCTACAAGACCCCCTTCAAAGTTTTCAAAACTTTTGAATAAGTTTTGGAATACTTTGAATAAGAAGCATGGAGGTCAGGGCGCATGATTTTTGGGCGCATGCTTGTTCGGGCGCATGCTCCTTTCAGTTGATGATGATGACGCCTTGGTAACCCAAAAGATTTAATGATGATCTTTTGGTTATATTTGTTGTTATCTCCTCACGGAACCCGAAGCGACGGCTGAGATTACACGTCATCGGTTCACGCGTGCGACCAAGCCCTATAAATAGGTAAGGGTTGGAGAGAGAGAGAGAGTTCATCTGCTCTGTGCCTTTGCTTTCTTTAGAGTTTTTCTTCAAAACTCTAACTTTTTCTTCTCTGAGAGAATGGCTCCCAAGACTCCTCGCGGTGGTGCCGGCAAGGGGAAGGAGAAAGCGAAGGATTTCGTTGATGAGGATGCACCTATCACCCCTGCAACTCCGGCCGACGTTCGTCCTGAGGTGACGGGTGGGTTTCATCTCCTTCACATAAGCTTTTGGGCCAGACTGTGCCCTAACTCAGATTTGCTGACGCGTATGGACTTTTGTCCTGATGATACGCCGAGGTTCTACCCCGCCGACGTGCATAGGTTTACACCTTTATCATGCACCGAGGTTTAATGGCTGACGCGCATGGGTTTCGTACCCTGATGATGCGCCGAAGCCTTCGCTGACGCGTATGAGCTCACGCTCTGATGATGTGCTGAAGCTCCAATGCTGACGCGCATGGGCTTACGCCCTGATGATGTGCCGAAGCAAGTTGACGCGCATGGGCTTACGCCCTGATGATGCGCCGAAGCTCTGATGCTGGCGCGCATGGGCTTACGCCCTGATGATGCGCCGAAGCTATTTGACATTTTTGCCTGACTTCCACCTTTGTTGTATCAGTGTCGATGACGATCCCTTTGTTGAATGAGGTCCTTCTGGACGCTTCTCTTTGTCAGATGGGAGTTGATTTTGACGAGGCGGTGATCAATCCTGTGAAGGATGCTATCTTACAGGACCAACCTCGTGAGAGAATGCTATAAATCTAGACCCAGTTGCCTCTTTTCCTCCAGAGTATGATGGAGAGTGGTAAACTGAAGTCTGCTGAATCTGAAGGTGTAACTTTCTTAAAACCTGCCTTTCTGTTTGGCGATCGACTAGTCTCTTCCGAAGCGAAGATACTGAGGATCAGAAAAGACTGGTTCTTTTCTGCCAAAGGTATGGTTTTGTACATGCGGCAGGTTGACCGCCAGTTGCCGCTGATGGCTTTTTATCGTCTAGCCTCGAAGAGAAGGATGGGTTGGGAACTTACTCCCTCTCAAGGAGGGGCCTTGGGAGGTACCCTCTCAATTGACGCCTCCTCGAACTAGCGAGATACTTTGACTGCTTCACGAGCCGGTTCTTCTTTCAGTTACCGAGCCTTACATCCTGGGAGCATCTACAGTGAGGTCCCAAACGACACGTTTCCCTTCAGTACCCCGATCTTTGCAAATCGGATGCTGACATCAAAGGTGATGTATCCGACAGGTAGCTTCAGAGTCGAAGGCTGGTGTCACTACATTCCGAAGTGGGACGAGTTGACCACTTGGGTGCTTTCAAGGTTCGAGGTTGAGCTTAAAGAGATCGGGCTGACAGCCGCCATTCGGGCCACGCAGGCAGGCATGGACCTCAATAAGCCTATGTTCCTTGCGCTCTTGGAGCTTTTCAATGCCCAGACTGGCAGCTTCTTTACTCCGGTGGGGGAGTTGGGATTGGCCCTTCATGAGATGTACGAAGTGTCCAAGCTTCCTTGGGGCTCGGAACCGTACGAGGAATATTTTCCATCAAATAAAGAGATCCAAGTTCTGGAGGATAAGGATCCGGAGATGATGGCTGTTTTCAAAGAGGTGACAAGCCATCATTATCTGATGCACCGGAGGGACAAGGGCAAGACCCAGCCTCATGTGACTGCTTGGAGGGACTACGTCTTCAGACAGGATTTGACGGATCCTTCGAGGATTCGGTTTGCGACTCCGCAGGGATTGAAGCCCGCGGAAGTGAGTTCTGAATAAGCCGGCTGGACGAAAGGACCCCACACTCTAATGAGGGCGGCAAGGCTACGTACAACTGTTTCTGGCACTGCGGGGACCGGATGTCATCCAAGGCAATGTTGACGTCCTACTTGATGATATGGCTCCGGGATTGCGTATTTGCAGGTGGATCCGGTGCCGTCGAGAGGGTACATCGGAATCTCATTTTGCCTGCGATGAAGTTGGCCTGTGGACGACCTTTGGCTCTTCTCCCCGCGATGGTGTGCAACCTGTTGCGCAGTTTGAGGTCCTTTGCCGATGATGTGATCCACGAGAGAGGTAATAATGATAACTTTCCCCGGGCCGAGCTGCCTTTCCATTATCTTATGGGGTGGCTGATCTTGCATCATCCGAACGTGATGAGTCCCGGTCCGGAGGAGGACCATGTCGAAGGAGATGCCTTCATTCGCCGCTTCTATAAGAGGAAGTGGTCTTACACTGGCGTCCCCGTTTGCAGGAGAGTCTTGTCCTACCTTCAGGGGTGGAAGATTGTCAAGGTTGGCCCGATCTTCAAAGATTTCGAGGCCGACCAAGATTTAGTTGACTCTGGCGAAGATGCGGTCACTCTGCCGAAATGGAGTTTTCGTTGGTTGCAGAGTATCCGGCCTCCTCACCTGGTCTACCGCAACCAGAATAGGTGTTATCTGGAGCCTTATCTGCCAAGCCAATTTGCTCGTCAGTTTGGCTATACCCAGTTAATGTTGCGGAATCCCAGTAGTAGTTTAGGCTTTATCGGGAGTTTGCTGGATGGAGCCCGGGGCTGGCAATATTATAACGCTGGATGCACTAGCGTTAAGTTCACCACGCCAGTTCGCAATCCTCGGCCGCCGATCCTATATCCGGCCGCCAAGCTGTATTGCACTATGACTGCTATGTCTCCTGGTTATGACAGGGAGACTAGTTTCATTATTGGAACCCAGCTGGAGGCGACAGCGAATATGTTGATGGCAGCCCGATCATATCGTCCACCAGAGTTGGCGGGGTATCGGGCTGCTGCTGCAGTACCAGTGGGAGACCCGTCTGTCGGGAAAAGGCGTGCTGACACAGAAGCTGGTTCTTCTGTACCAAAAAGGTCGAGAAAGGCGCCGACCCCGAAGGTTACGGAAGTGCCACTTATAATGCCAGCAGGATCAATCCCTGCTGAGGTAAGGAATATTTCGTAATTCCAATTCTTTTCGTCGTTGTGGCGACTTATGCTCTTCTTCTTGTAGGGATTGAAGAAGAAGTCCCGTGTTTCAAAATCGGGCGTTAGTAAACCGAAGGAGGTGGCAGGCTCTTCTGATGAGCGCATTCCACCGATGCTAATGTCTCCCGTGGAGGAAGGTCCCGAAGATGTTCCTGCGGAGGTTTTAATATCTCCTGACTTCGAGGTCGCAATAACTTCTGGGAGAGCACCATCTGCCGTGGAGGCCTTGGATGCTGAGGGTCCTGCGGACTCGAGGCATCCTGATGATGAAGTGGACTGGAGTTCGTCGCCTTCCGATGACGTTCCTCCGGTCTTGCAAGAATCTACTGCGGGGACAGCAGATATGGTTGAGACAGAGGAGAGGGTTGAATCCCCTCTTTATCATGATGAGGGGAGGTCGGCTGTATCATTGCCGAGTCCTACCCCGGCCTCAATCGTGGAAGTTGAGGCGGCTACCACTCAGGAGGTAGCGACAGATTCTGTCCCTGTTGAGGGACTCGATGATGAGACCCGTCTGCCAGTCAAGACCGCTGCGACGGGTCAAGAGACAAGTGATGATCTCCCTTTTCTGCCAAGGGAGGTATCAACTATTGATAGGACGTTGGGGGTAGAAGAGGTGGCCGTTGACATCGGTGGTTCCTCCGGGCTTGAGAAGGGTAAAGGTGTAGAACCCTGTGTCGCTCCTTCTTGGGGGACCATCTCGACGCCTGTGCCGGCCCCTTCTGTTGCTTCGGCTCCTCGGGCTAGCAGTCCAGCCCCTGTTGATGAAGAGCCCATTGATGCCGAGGTTCAAGCCTCACTGATTGAGGTTGGCGGATCTTCTTTCGGTCCGTAAACTGTAGTAGCTCCTCCAACTCCCGCGATGACGCCGCAGGTCCTGGCGGATGCAGACGAGTATGTAAAATTCCTCGTCGAGGGGGTATACAAAATGCTGCAGAAGGGTGTATCTGCTGTGATGGATGCCAACAGGAGTTTTGCGACGGCAAAAGCTTTGGCAATGCCCTGCATCGAGCTGATTCGTATTCACCAAGGCCACGACCACAAGGCCAAAATTCTGGAGGCTTCAGTGATTGAGCTGGATGAGCGGCTCGCGAAACTTCAACGCATCCAGCGAAACGACCTCTCTGTCCTGATAGATGCGGAGAAGGGGAAGCTGATTGCCGAGATTGAGTCTTCATACCAGGCCACCGTGGGCGTTTAGGAGTGCGAGGTGGCTGAGACTGAGGCTGCGGTAGAGCAGTTGTCTCAGTCCATAAAGACGATGGTGGAAACTCGAGCTGCATTGGAAGCTAATATCGCGGATATCGACACCCAGATGCGCCGCCTTGAAGACCAACGGGCCCGACTCCAGTTAGAGGTCGAGCGTGTCCGGGCTGAACATGCAGTATTCAAGAAGGATGAAGCGACTTTCACTCAGCGGACTCTTGCCTTGGCGCAGCAACGACAACAGCTTGATGAGAAGCATGCAAGTGATACTTTCGCTGGGGCCGTTGAATTGATGCGCCAGGAAGTAGAGTGACGAGTCCTGGCGACGGTGGAGGCCCACGCAGTCGACTTAAAGCTTCGAGTCAGGGAGCTCTCAGCCCATCCTGGGGAGATTCAGGGACCATAGCTTTTCTCTTTTTCTTTTGTGTTCTTTTGCAACCCTTACTGGAGGATGATGTAGCTTCTTGTACTCCTTTTTCAGAAGAATAAAGAAGTCTACAACCTTTTTTGTGATGGGTTCATCTTTTGTTGTCATGAACTTGATGATTTGTGTGGACCTATTATCTTTTGCGCACCTTGGTTTTCAGGTACAGATAATAAGTTTGAAGGAACCATTATGTTTGCTCAGAGGTAATGTGGACATGGCAATCATTGGGTTCGAAATGATAGAATCTCCCTACTCAGAGGTATTATGGACGTGGTAGGAATGATCTTGGGGGATACGCTGAACAACTCAGAGGTTATATGGACGTAGAAGTTCTGCGATCCATGTACAATAATGCAGGGGTTATTTGTACAAGATGTTTACTCAGAGGTAATGTGGACGTGGTAAACATGAAGGGTAGCGTAGGCTTACGAAGTGTAAGATTCTGCTTTGTAGGGTGTAGAGAGACAACTCAGAGGTAATATGGACGTGGTTATCTTTCTACTGGAAGATGCCACGGAACAGCTGGGTTCCGGAGGCGTATGAGTTTGTGGAAAGAGGTTGTTTGGGGAAGTACATGTCTGGAGGATGTCAAGAATAGTACTTCTTTAGGAACTTGCCGTTGATGGGCATCATGAACAAGTCCCCATTGGGTTTGGCGAGGCGGTAAGCACCGTTTGAGTATACCGTCTCTATGATGAAAGGTCCTTCCCACTTGGGCTCGAACTTTCCTGGTGTCTTGTGGGTCAACACCATTGGTCTTCTGACTGCTAAAACCAGGTCGCCAACTTAGAAAGTCCTATTTTTGACCTTCTTGTTGAAAGCCTGTGATATACGGGCTTGGTAGAGCTCGATGCGTTGTTGAGCTAGGAGACGCTTTTCGTCAAGTGCCTCCAGTTTCCGCAGACGACGATGTTGATTGTCCTCTTCTGTGAGTTTGTTTGTGATTGCTACGCGGAGCGAAGGTATCTGTATCTCGAGAGGCAGTATTGCTTCGCTTCCGTAGACCAGGGAGAATGGAGTGTTGCCTGTTGGGGTTCGTACCGTTGTGCGATAGGCCCAAAGGCATTCGCCAAGCTTTTCGTCCCAGTCGCGTTGTTGGATGACACGACCTTTTTGAGCAGCCTAACGATAGTTTTGTCGAATGCCTCAGCCAATCCGTTTGCTGCCGGATTGTAGGCGGTTGAGGCCACGTTCTGAATGCGATTCTTGTTACAGAACCTGCTGAAAATGTGGCTGATAAACTGAGGACCATTGTCATGGATGATCCGCCGGGGTACTCCAAAACGGTAAATGACATGGTGTTTGATAAAGCTGACCACCCTGGAGCTTTTTACTTCTGCCAGTGGAACTGCTTCCGCCCATTTGGAGAAGTAGTCGGTGATGGCCAGGATAAAACGGTGTCCTCTCGATGAAGGAGGGGTGATTGGCCCTACAATGTCCATGCCCCAGGCTTCGAAGGGCCAGGAGGCGACTGTAGGATGTAGCGGCTCCGATGGTGTATGTATGAAGTCTGCATGAAGTTGGCACGCGTGGCACTTCTTAGCATATTCGACAGCGTCGACAGCCATGGTTGGCCAGTAGTAGCCCATACGTCGCAGTCGATCTTGCAACTTAGGACCGGGTTGATGAGCTCCACAAGTTCCGTCATGAGCTTCTTGAAGAGCTTCGGCTGCTTCTTCGTTGGACAGGCATCGAAGGAGGAGCCCATCGAAGGAGCGTCGGTACAGCGTTTTGGTAGCTGTATCATAGTAGAATCGAAGAGAGCGTCTTCTGACTGAGACGGCTTCCTTCGGGTCCTCTGGAAGGATTCCGTAGACAGCGAAGTCGATGAACGGGAACCTCCAGTCTCGGACATTAACACCAGTGTTTGTCGGCATGGCGTGAGCCACCCGCAAGCATAGGTTGTTTCTGGGACAAATCAGATCTCGTCCTGTTACCGTGATATAGTGTTGAGTCCCAAAGGGCGCTGCTAATGAGGCTGCGAGGCCGGCCAGTTTATCGGCCTCCAAGTTTTGTAAACGGGGGACATGTTCAATGAAGAACCCGGTGAAGGTTGAAATGATGTTCAACTCGACTTCATGATAAGGGATTAAATCTTCATGACGAACTTCGTATTGTCCCCGAACCTGGTTTACGACGAGTTTTGAGTCACCGTAAGCTTCCAGATGGTCGACCCCCAGCTGTTGTGCGAGCTGGAGTCCCATGACGAGTGCGTTGTACTCGGCAACGTTGTTGGAGCACGGCTTCGAAAGAGAGTACGCACGCTGGATGACCAGCTGATCGGGGAAGACTAAGACTACCCCCACTCCTGCGATGATTTGGCCTTTGGGGCCTGTTCTCGAAGCGCCGTCGAAAAACATCCGCCAAACGGAGCTTCCTTCGGTGATGTTGGATTCTTGGACCTCATCTGGGATATCTTCATAGAGTTTTAAGGATTCTGGGATGGGGTGTGCAGCTAAAAAGTCAGCCAGAGCTTGACCCTTAACAGCTTTTTGCGGCACAAATACCATGTTGTACGGTGTTAGCAAGATCGCCCATGTAGCCAGCCGGGAGTTCAATGATCCTGGCTTCGTTATGAGGACTCTGAGCGGATTGACTCGGGAAATGACATGAATTGTCTGACCCGAGACATAATGACGAGTCTTCTGGATGGCAAACACCAAAGCCAAGCACTCCTTTTCGACGGGGTTGTACCGGTGTTCGGCCCCGATGAGTGTTCGATTGAGGTAGTAGATTGCTTGCTCGAAGCCTGTATCGCTGTTTTGAGCCAGCAGAGCGCCAAGAGAATGATCCATGGCACGGACGTAGAGAAGAAATGGTTTGCCGGCGACTGGCGCTACCAGGACTGGTGGGCTTGTTAAGTAAGCCTTGATGTCGTCGAAAGCCTTTTGGCACTCCTCTGTCCAGACGTAAGAGACTCCCTTCTTCATGAGCTGAGTAAAGGGTTGACATCTACCGGAGAGGTTTGCTATGAACCTCCGAATATATGCCAGACGTCCCTGTAGGCCCCGAAGTTCTCGAAGGTTCTTCGGAGGGTCCATGTTGAGGATGGCTTTGGTCTTCTCAGGATCAACATGAATGCCTTTCGCTGTGATGACAAAGCCCAAGAATTTGCCGCTAGAAACCCCCAGAAAGGATTTAGCGGGGTTCATTTTGAGTTGATGTGCCCGCATGAGATCGAAGACCGTCTTCAGGTCCTGTAGGTGATCTCCTTTGAGGCGGCTCTTGACTGCGATGTCGTCAACATAGCATTCGACCGTCTTGCGAAGATGTTGACGGAAGATGGTGCTCATAGCTTGCTGGTATGTCGCACCGGCATTCTTCAAGCCGAAGGGCATTACTGTGTAGCAGAAAACACCCTTTGGAGTCCTGAATGACGTGTGTTTTGCGTCATCGGAGAACATCTTGATTTGATTGTAGCCTGAATACCCGTCCATGAAGGACATGCGCTCAAAGCCACATGTGTTGTCGATCATCACATCAGTGATTGGAAGTACGTCAGGTACCATCGCGGAGAGTCCTTCCCGTCGTATGGGGTGAGTGTTTATGGTTTATACTTCGGGGGATAAACCACCTTGTTCCACTCGAGGGGATAAGGCTGGGGAATGCCCATTTTCTGGCGTTCCTCTTGCCTGTTCTTGGACTCGAAGCGCTCCCGCAGGTCTTTGATCATTTCGACCACATCCTCCGTAGAGCTAGGAGTCGGAGAAGGAGGTACCATCTGGATTGGAGCGTTTGAGGGCTCCGAGGTCCGAGGTGCTTCTGTATCTGAGGGCGCCCGTTGGAGGGGCACACTCGACTCCCCATTAGCTCCTGGGTTAGGACCAGTTGAAGGTGTCCTGATCAATGCTGACCGCATCTCAAACACTGCTTGGGTCAGTGCTAGCATAGAGGCAGAGAGGGTTTTGAGTCCTCCCTCCAATGAGTCTATGTGCTGGACTATGTCCTGTGACGGCGCATCAGACTCGACATCATCCCCAGCCATATATACTGTCCCGACACGGCCCGGAGTGGATGGATTGGTTGAGGCTTCGCTTTCGGCCTCACTCTCATGCGGGGGAGTCACTTCTCCTGGTGTTGGGCCACCCCCAGCCACATTCTGGAGTTCATCTCCAATAGGCGCATCTGCAAGGGTCTGCTTGCCCTCAGCTCTGTCTTGAAGGACCTCTTCCTTTCCAGAACTACCCCCGGCAGTGTCCTGGAGGACATCCTCATTTTGAGGGGCTTCAGGGAGAGTAATCTCGCCTTGATGATGAAGATCCGCCGCAGCTGTGCTTTGGACATCTTCGTCTTCGGAAGGAGGCTCAACAAGGGTTTGGCTACCCCCAGCTTCCTCCAAGGACTTCTTCCTCGACCGAGTGCCTTCAAACACTCAAGAGGTCGAGACAGCTGCCTTGGTTTTCCTCGGCTGGCTTTTGGATGAAGACGAGGAATTGGCAGTCGTCTTCCGGATTGATGAGGAGTTGGAGACCACGTTGCATGAAGCAACCTTTGGCTCCTCTTCAGCTGACACCTTCGTCCCAAGGCGACGTCGGAGAGGTGTCGATGATTGCAGTCGTTGGAAGACCGACTGTCTTGGTGGAGCTGCCGCCTTGCAACAGCAGTTGATGGTGACCACCGCACAAGTATGCCCCGTGAGAGGCGCATCGTGCTTGTTGGTCGACTCTCCTGACCGGCGCTTGTGGGTGATCACGTTGCGCAGGTCATTGGAGGAGAGTGGTGCCTTCACACCCCCTTCAGACGTATGGCAAGGCCAAACGCCGGGGTGGTCAGGTGAGTGCTGCGCCCCTTGATCTAATACCAAGCAGGCATCACGATCAGTAGTGGAGGAACCACAACATTTGAAGTGACTTGAACGGACCTCAAACGCACAACCAGAGGAGGCGCGGGAGTTCAAGACCACTGAGTTTGCCTCTCTCGACTTGGTTGTGCACGCAGTAGATGCGCCCAAGTAAGATGAGGACTTAGAAGATCGACTCGTTGTTGGTGCAGAAGCACTTGAGTCAACCTTGTACAGCTTTCCATCGGCAGCGTGCGTGATGACGAGCGCGTGCCTCTGGCCGGCTGCTGGCATAGCACGTTTGTGGCGCATGGCCCGTGCCGCCTTGGATTTCTTCGTACCAGCCTGCTGGGGCGCATAGTACTCAGCATCCAAATTCTCCTCGCCATTACAGCGAGTGAGTCTGTCAAAGACAGAGGCTTTTTGTGACGCATCAGAGGTGATGCGCGGGGCATTGGCTGCGCCCCTGCTCCGTCGATGTATCTTCCTCGCCTGAGAGGGAGATAGTTGGAGAACGTGGTCGGCCGCACGCTTCCCCAAGAGATGCGCTGCATCGGCGGGCGCACCTTGGTTGCTGAGAACGTCAGCAAGAAGGGAAGGCTGGATTGCTGCATCCCCTTCAGTGGTGGTGCCCGAGGCGTCGACCTTGCGCACGCAGGCCGTGCGGATCTTCTTCGGCTTTGGTAGCCGCTTCGAAGGACTCGCACTTCCTTCAGAAATGAACTCCTCGTACGCCTGTTGATTGAGGCGCACGACCAGCGTCTTGTGGGAGGAGCCCACCTTCACGTCGTCGGCCTGTGACACGACTTTCTCGAAAGAGAAGAAAGAAGTCCCCAGCAGAGTCGCCAGCTTGTTTGCCATTAAAATTGTTTGATTGAAAACTTTAATACAAACAGAACAGTGTTACAATATAGGACTTAAATGTAGTCCTAGGAGTACACTTTTGTTTAAGCTGGGTCCTTAGTGCCAATGGAGCGAGTGGTAATACATTGACTCCGTTGACCGGCTGACGACGGTTATCGGTTCTCTGAAGGTGTGGATTGCCCTGGGTGCTGGAGCTTGCTGAGAGGAGGAAGATGTTGAGTGTCTGTGTCTGCCTCTCTGGTGATTCCTTGTATGTTCGTTATGGATTCCGTGTCTGTAAAGGAGAAGATCCCTCTATTTATAGTTTTGCAGGCTGTAACACCCAGTTTTCCAGAAGAGGGTAATTTTGAAATTTTGTAATTATAATTATTATTTAATGATATTTATTCATGTTATGATTTTTAGTGATTTTTTAATTATTTTTAAACTATTTAAATTCATGACTTATGATTTGGTGTCTTGCTAGTGTCCATTTCCAGACTGAGGGGTATTTTAGTCATTTTGTACTTTTAAGAATTATTTGGGATTATTAATTATTATTTAGATTTAATAGAATTGATTTGAATTTTATAGGAATTTTTAGGAATTATTTTGGATTTATTTAGACTAGTTTGATTTTTGACTAGTTTTGACTCATGTAGACCAACCTAGGAGTTAACCCTAGTTAGTTGGGCTTGGTTAGGTCAAGTGACTCTAGTCTAACCTAGTATGACCTAAGTTAGTAATTATTGGTTCATTAGAAATTTAATTAGGAATTTTAGAATCAAGTGTTTTGACAAATGGCTTGTGGTTTCATAAGTCATTTTGTGACTAAACTCAATAGGACTAGCTAACCTAGCTCAAACCCCACCCAAACCCATCATGTCCAGCCAACCTAGGGATTCCCCCACTATAAAACCCCTCCTAATTTCTAGGGCTAGCCTCCTTTCCATAGGAATCCATTTCAAGAAGAAGAGGTGAGCTCCCATCTTTAGAAATTTATTAAAAATCCATTTTGAATCCTTTCTTCCCCAAACCAATTCCATTAGGACCTAAAATCAACCCTCTTGCTGCTGGTATATTTTATTTGCAGGGAGATAACAATTTGTGGGACTTGGAGGCTTGAGGAGTTTCTTCCATTTGAAGGCTTTTCCATTCATTGTGCATCAATAGGTATAACCCTCAATACTCCATTAATTTCCTGTTTGAATCCATTTTAGGAAGCCCTAAGTGTCCCCCTAGGGTTTGGATTAGTTTCGTGTCCTGTGTCAGTGGTTTCGTGTCCATTCTGGACACGTATCAATGGCAGTGACACTGTGTTCGACAAAATGCCTCAAAGGGCATTTCGATCGATTTATTCCATTATTTTTGAATAGGAATGTTAGATCTGGTGTTGTCCCTAGGTTCCTGTGATTGAGTGTTAGTATCGTGTCATTTTCGTGTCGCTTTTGTTGCCTGGACACGCGCGTGCACACGTCGCGCGCTGCTGTGGGAGTCCCCTGCTACTCGGGGGTGATATCTCCCTGGACACGACACTTGGACACGTATAACTTGACACACACTATGGGGCAGTGTCTGTCATGGCACTCCCCAAGTGGCACGACTTCTCGTGTCGTGTCGGACACGAAATCGTGTGTGCACGGGGACACACTGTCCGGTTGGGTATTCTGGAATTGGTTTCAGTTGTTTAATCATTTCTAAATGTTCTTAATTCATGTTTTAATGATAGTTTGGATCCTAAACATCATGTTTAATCCCTGTTTAATTGGAGTTACATAATTGATTGGGTCAAGGTGGTGTTTTGGCTCGAAATTAGGATTCAAGGCCTGTCACTGACACATGTTCTGATACTGGAGTTCACCCCTGTTAGTTTCAGTTAAATTTACATTGTTCAATAGTTTTTAATCCTAATACTGATGATTAATTGCTAAGTTAAACTTTAATTGTGTTCCCCACATGCTTAGCTTACCAAGGTTAATTTGGGTTAAAGTATTGATATAGTTTGAATTGTTTTGCAATGACTAAATGCCATCACATTGAAACTGGAATGTGCTCACTGTTAAACTAGTGTTAAATCTGAGATTACCCTGTCATTAATTTCATTGTTGATGTTTTCAAACCTGATATTGCTTTTAGTCAAACTGAGTTCCTGATATTGAAATCTGAGAACAAGAACCTGGAAATTGTTTACACTGTCCTTTCCCTTCACTGATTGCATGTTCCTGTGACACTGGACCACAACACACATTTTCCTTTTCCTTTCACTGATTATATATATACAAATTGGTAACTGTCAAGTAAATTGATACTGAATATGTATATCTGAATTGTATGACCATAAACCTGAGAATGAGGGAAGTTCACCTTGTTTTGATTGCTAAACCTAAGTTAGCAGGATGTGAGTTGATTTCCTTGCCCATTCCAGAGTTTTCCCTGTGACCCAAAATCTGAGATTGAGAACAATGTTTTGATTCCTTTTTCCCTTCTTCTTAAAACTGGAAATTGATGTGTAACTTAATGTAAAACTGAGCTTGAGTTCAGTTTATAATTCCTAAGTTTCAGTGTTAACCATTCCAGTTTTGGCTTGATAAGATTCAAATAAAAATATGTGATGTTGGTTCAGTTCTTTTACCTTATACTAAAACTGAGATTGGAAGGGGGCAAGGAATTGGTTTCCTTCCTTCCTACCTTTTCGAATTGAGTTCCACTCTTGATTTCAAAACCTGAGAAATAGGATTGATTGTTAAATGTATGTTGACAGTTTACTAAACCTGAGAATTAGCTTTGTGTTCCTGCTTTCAGGTGACACTATTATTCACTGTCCTATATGCACACTGTATTCTATATTTCCTGCCTCCTATTCCTGCATATCACACACAGCCTCCTCTTCACTGCTTTTGATTTCCTGCAAATGTTTTCCTGTACACTGTTGGCACACACCCTCACCACACACACAAGCCTATTGTTCCCTGCACACTGTTTGTTTCCTGCACTGTCATTAAATTCCTGTACATTGTTATGTAGGCCTAATGTATAGCACACACATTTCTCTTTTCTCACACACAACTTCATGAATCACCCACACATACACTACTCTAGACTGTTAGCTATTTTTCTACACACAAGTTCACACACCTACACATGTTTTCTTCCCTTAGGTTTCATGAGTATATTGTATGCCTATATGCATATGTGTAATATAGATATATGTGTGAGAGCATATCAATGTGTGTATGCATAGTTTTAGCCCAATGTTTAGTGTAGCTCAAATTGTGTATCTATGTATATGGTGTATATTCATAGGTATTATGAATTCTTGAATGTTGTGTTTATAGCTTTGTTAGAGTCTAGTATAGCTTTATTAAGACCTAGCTAGTGAGTTTAGCCTAGTTTAGACAAGGTTGACCTAGTTTGACTTCTAGGGTTGACCAAAGTTGACCAAGAGTTGACTTTGGCCTAGATTGACTTAGAATCATGTAGAATGCATAGTAGGACTCCATTTTGCTATTCTGGACCTGTTGTGACTTGTGCTGTTCTGTTTAGGAGCCAGACACCACTCCTTGGACAGTACGTTTCATTTTGGACACTCAGTTACAGGCGAGTACATTCTCTGATCATTTCATATCCTGCTTAGAATTATTTCCTGCAGTAGATTACTTTACTTGTACTGTCACGTTGGTCACACGGATTAGTACTATATGGATCTCTCCTTGGGATGTTACCCCCTTAGCGGGCGCATCGGATACTTTATGACATGTGTTTCATGTACATCATGTATTCCTTGCATCTGCGTTATTCATGTACACTCATGTTCTCTCATGTTCTTACATGTACGTTCATGTACTCTCATGTTCTTTCATGTACGCTCATGTTTGCCCATGTGTCTCTTGTATAACCAAAACATCATGTCTGTAACGTAACTTGAACAGATCCTTGTGTATTGATTGTGGGTAGGGGGAGTATAAATGGTCATGTGATTTACCCATCATGTACACTCTGTTACTTTTCATGTTCATCATGTACAACCTAAGCCAATTACATGCCATCTCGTACTCTGACTCACTAGTCACTGCTAGTTCTCTATGTATAGTAGATATTTCTATTACAGTTCTCTCTCTGTTTACATACTGCACTTCCTTCAGTACTTGTATCTTACTTTACTGCATGTCTATATTTTCTAACCTGCTATGATCTGTTGAGATGTACTGTACTCGCTCCTGTCCTGACTGGACCTGTTGAAAATATTACAGAGGACGAGGAGGAGGCTGGTCTGGACACTTACTACGGGGCAGCCTTAGATGACACCTGCGAGCTGGACCCTCAGGAGGACCCAGCTCTAGCTGAGGATTTCATCCCGACTGTCTAGACTAGATTAGTTAGGCTGTTTATCATTATAGTCTGGAGACATGTTCTAGTTAGACTTTATTCTGGAGTTCAGTATTGTATATATTCTTTCATCTGAGACCTTGTACTGTTGGATATTGCTGGGATTATCTTAGTTTATTCTGGAGTTCAGTATTATATATATTCTTTCATCTGAGACCTTGTACTGTTGGATATTGCTGGGATTATCTTAGACTACTTCTCATCTATTTATTTCCTTGAGTTCTATTTCATATCGTGCTATCTCTTCCTTAGTTGTGATTGAGTTTTACTGCTATGTCACCCCCATTTCGGGGAGTATAAACTGTTTAGATAGATATTGTTAGATGTATGTTGACCTAGGACAGCGTTCTACCGCCGACACTGCGGCGTAGGCTGGGCGTTGTTACGTTCTCGTACCCTCACAGTGGGTGCGGGTCGTGACACAGGCTGGCTGCTCATGCGCGCATGTAGGATGGGCCGGTGTGTGGGAACGCCACGTGGAAAGCTGATGGGGGCGCACGGATGATGCGCCCTGATTGGGAGGTTGAACTCTTCATACTGCTGTTGTGAGCCGGCACGTAGCAGAAGAGAAGATCTTTCTGTTGCTGAAATCTTGGACGAGTTGAGTCAAAGGACACATGTCGTCGACTCATGGCTTGAAGATCTCGGATTTGGGGGGGGGTAGTGATCTGGTGAGCTGCGCCTTGGATCTGGGCACAGGAGGAGGCTGCGGCTCATAACCTTTAGGAGTTACAAACCATTTAGGGCGCATGGCTTTTGAGGCGCATGCAGGTGACCTTCCTTCTGTCTTTCGGGATTAGAGATCAGTCTGGGGCGCATGGCTTTTGAGGCGCATGCAAAGCTTCAACTGGAGACTCTTTTTCTGTCTTTAGAGATCAGTGAAGGGTCTGAGGCGCATGGCTTTTGAGGCACATGCTGGTTTGGACGCATGGCCGTAGAGGCGCATGGCGATTTGGA
Source organism: Iris pallida (assembly GCA_029216955.1). Classification (NCBI taxonomy): domain Eukaryota; kingdom Viridiplantae; phylum Streptophyta; class Magnoliopsida; order Asparagales; family Iridaceae; genus Iris; species Iris pallida. Next base: position 749,095 of record JANAVB010014796.1, read on the forward strand.
CGCATGGCCGTAGAGGCGCATGCGGATGGCCACGTGGCAATAGCCGTCGAAATAGAGTCATGATGATGCTGACGTTGTCGACGCTTCGTTCTCTGAAAAAGCTGTCAACTGTTCAGACTTTGGGAAGCGTGCTGCCAACTCTGGTGTCAGTTCAGCATTTAATGTTTGTGACATTCGATGGACAGCTGAGTGGGCATATTGGTTGGTGTTCCACTCGGCATGGAGATGTGAGGGGGGGCGCATCCTCTGTGATGCGCCAGGTACTGTAGGGCGCGTCTGTGTGATGCGCCTCATGCTGGAGGGCGCGTCCGTGTGATGCGCTGTTTGGCTGGCGTATCTGACATGTCCTTTAATGACGCGGCTGTCTCGCTCCTCGAGTGCTATAAATAGCCGTTTGGCTGAATTCGAGGCGTCCGGTTCATCCATTTAATGCAAATTCATTGCACAGAATTCGGAGAGTCATCCACTTGGCACGTGGGTTTGATTTGCCCGGCCTATAAATAGTGGCATGGAGAGAAGGTTTGCTCCTCATTCCCTCACGTACTTCCAACATGAACTTGGAGGTGCATTCTGTTGACGAAGTGCTCCCGAGGGTAAAGATGAGACGTCGTGTTGTCTTCGATGCACTTGAAGGTGACTGTTACATCCAAAAGACGGAGTCGAGGGCTTCTGAGGCAGGCGGAAGGTGCCTGTTGCATCCAAAGATAGGGATGTTCGGGCCTCGTCTCCGTTGTTCCGGAAGAGCCGTAGATCGGAATGGTGGTGCTAGGCTCTCTCTTCCTTCAAAGTGGGTGCCGCCCACTTTGATTGTGTTGAAAGCTCCTTGTGCCATGATTTCGATCACGGCCTTTCTTGGTCTTTGGAGGCTCTTTCGAAGCCTCCCCTGGCCACAGCATTTGCGGTGCTCTTCTCTTCCTTGGTTCCAGCCAGAGGGTTAAATGCTTTGCTTGGCGAAGCACTTATCAGGTGAGCCTGGCTGGAAGAGCGGCACATAACTGGGCTCTGCTCGGCCAGGTGAGCCTGGTTGGAAGAGTTGCACATAACTGAGCTGCTGAAGGGATGCACATAACTGAGCTGGATGCACATAACTGAGCTGCTGAAGAGATGGTAGGATGCGCCTGGCTGGAGGCGCATGACATCTGCTGCACCTGGCTGACAGCGCATGGTGACTGCTGCGCCTATCGGAAGGCACATGGTGGTTGCTGCGCCTATCTGGAAGGCGCATGGTGGCTGTTGGCTGTAGATCTAGGATCCTTCCTTTGTAGAAATTCTCCTTTGTACAACCTTTTCTAGACATGTAATAGACTTTTATAAATAAAAAGTCCTTCTTCAAATGGCTTATTTTGATTTTGCTGTCTGAGTTCTGGCGCATATAGTGCCTGGCGCATGGGCTTTCTGGCTGTGAAATTCCATGCTTCTACACCGCCGAAGCTCTTCGAGAAGCTCATGACGGAACATGCAGAGCTCATCAACCAGGTCCTAAGCTACAGGACCGACTCTGACGTATGGGCTATTACTGGCCCACCATGATGGCCGACGCTGTCAAGTATGCAAAGAAGTGTCATGCTTGTCAGCTGCACGCCGACTTCATCTACAGACCTTCAGAGTCTCTACACTCGACGGTTGCCTCTTGGATATTTAAAGCCTGGGGTATGGATATAATGGGGCCTATCCCTCCTCCTTCGTTAAGGGGACACCACTTTATCCTGGCAATCACTGAGTATTTCTCTAAATGGGCGAAAGCAGTACCTCTCACAGAGATGAAAAGCTCAAAAGTGATCAGCTTCATCAAGCATCACGTCATCTATCGTTTCGGGTTATCTCGAAGGATTATTTACGACGACAATGACCTACAATTCATCAGCCATGTGTTCAGTAGGTTCTGCGACAAGAACTGTATTTAAAATGTGGCATCAACCGCTTACAATCCGGCAGCGAACGAATTGGACGAAGCTTTTAATAAGACCATCGTCAAGCTACTCAAAAAGGTCGTATCATCCAACAAGTGCGACTGGGACAAGAAGCTTGGCGAATGCCTTTGGGCCTATCGCACAACGGTACGGACCCCGACGGGTAACACACCATTCTCCCTAGTTTATGGGAACGAAGTAGTTCTACCTCTGGAGATTCAAATACCCTCCCTACGGGTGGCGATCACAAATCAGTCGACAGAAGAAGACAATCAACGTCGTTGTCTGTAAGAGGTGGAAGCGCTGGAAGAAAAATGCATCTTGGCTCAACAACGCATCGAACTTTATCAAGCCCGCATATTATAGGCTTTCAACAAAAGAGTCCGACAGAGGACTTTCCAAGTGGGCGACCTGGTTCTGGCAGTCAGGAGACCGATGGTGATGACTCACAAAACACCGAAAAAGTTTGAACCCAAATGGGAAAGACCCTTCATCATAGAGACGATATACTCAAACGGTACTTATCGTCTCGCTCAAGCTAATGGAGACTTGTTCATGATGCCCATCAACGATAAGTTCCTAAAAAAGTGCCACTCTTGACCTCCGTCGAGAATGTACTGCCTCTCCCCAGAGAGAGGATTAGTGGACTTGACCAAACCAAGTTCACACCCATTCTTTTGAAATCATATGCTCCTGGAACCCAACTGTTTCATTGCATTCTATCCCCAGTAGAAGAACAACCATGTCCACATTACCTCCGAGTTGCTTCTCTACACCTCATCAAGCAGGATCCTGCACCGTGTAAGATCATGCTTAAGGCAATGTTTACCACGTCCACATCACCTCTGAGTAAACATTCCATTCAACAATCCCTGTGTTGTTGCACCATAGAACATCCACGTCCATATTACCTCTAAGTTGTTATATAAACCCCCACAGAGTTCACTCCTACCATGTCCATATCACCTCTGAGTAGAAAAACTCTATTATTTTAGCCCATATTTACCATGTCCACATTACCTCTGAGTAAATATATTGGCTCTCTCTCTCTCAACTTATCATCCGTACCTAAAATTAAGGTACGCCAAGGGTGATAAGTCCACAAAATTGTAGTTTGTCACAAGAAACGAATAAAGCAAGAGTTCTTTTATTTTCTTCATCCAATAACGATTACATCAGCATTGGAATAAGATAAAAGCAAAAAACTACATCTCAGAAAGGGAACAAAGATCAGAGACATTAAAAAGAAAATCGACTTTGGCCTCATCAAAGACCACAAGTCAGACGATGAACCCCTACAACTAGGGATTGTAGTTACAGTGAGGCATGTACCACTCCCGCAACCATCTCGTATATGCAGGCTCGAACTGGTTGAGGTCCTCTTCAGAGACAGAAGTGTCAGAACTCCCGGTATTGCTACCTTCCGGTGCTAGTTCCTCATTAACAATGACCTCGGCTTTCAGAATTACTTCCTTGTCAATGGACGTCGGTTCTTCCTTGATTTCAACTTTGGGAATCACCTCCTCCTTAATGTACACTTCTCGTTTGATAAAAGGAAGCGGTGTTTCCTCCTTTACAAAGGGCTCTGTCTTCGGCATGGAACCTACAAACAGGACCAAAGGGAGAAGTCAGCACATATCAAAGGCGTATTAGCTACCTGACGCAACGTCGGGGTCGAAACCCATGCGCACAGACCAGATTCTAGCTTCGACACATCATCATGACTTAAGTCCATACACGTCAGCTGAAAAGGGCTTTGGTGCATCATCAGGATAAAAGTCCATGTGCGTCAGCCTAAGCACATCAACATGAGACGGCTCATCTACAGTCGGGTCACCCCAACATCACCGTAACAAAAACCAAGGCAAAAGAACACCCACCGAACACCTCCGGACAGATTGTCTCGGCCCCTTCCTCGATCAGAACCACCGCAGGGAGTTTTGGGAGCCATTGCTCGAAAGAGTTAAGGATTCTCGGGGAAGAAAAAGAGAAAAGAGCTCTGAGGAAAAAAAAAGCTTTGTAGAAGACTCTCTCTCCTCACAGCCGCCTATTTATAGGCTTAGCCTCGCACGTAAACCGATGAGGCGCGACATCAACAATCAGTCGCTTCGGGTATCGTGAAAGCGACGGCTGTTTATCTTCAAAAGATCATCATTAATCTTTCCTGAGATCGAGGCGTTATCTCTTCAGAAGAAGCATGCGCCCTAGCAGTATGCGCCTAAGCAACAAGCGTCTCCCACAGCGATGCGCAGAACGACTATACGCCAAGAAGAGCCATACGCCTAGGCGAAGGGCATGCGCCCCAAGTCGTTACTTTCCATGCTTTTTGTTCAAAGTCTTCCAAAACTTGACAAAAAGTTTTAAAAACTTTGAAGGGGGTCACAACAAGAAAAGTGACCTTTTACGACATTGAATTTAAGACGTGCATATAAAGTATGCCGTAAATAATTAACTCGCGACATATATTTGTGTGAATGCCGTAAAAAGATTTAGAATGTAACAATTAGATATATTTATGACGTGCATTGCACGCCATATTTGATTATACCAAAAAAATGCACACAATATATGCCCTAAATTTCTAAAAAATAACTGCGCCTATTTATTTCATTTCCCGCTGGATGTTTCCTTAAAAGCACCGAGACCTAATACAATTTTTTTAGCAATTTATAAGGGCACATAAGAACTTGATCAGGTTAGCCAAAAGCAAACTTTGATTTATTTACAAGTTTGCCATTTAAAAAATTACTCATGGCTAGCCAACATGTGAGTATATAAGTCAACTTTTTATTTTTTTGCTCTCATCTCTTTTCTCACAAGAAGAAGAAGAAGAAGAAGAAGAAAAAAAGAAAAAGAAGAAGAATAAGAAAAACAAGAACAACAAGAACATGAACATCAATTTTTCCAAACCTAGTTTATTTTGATTTTTTGCTCTCTTCTAATTTCTTAGATCTCTTTCTCCAAACCCTAGTTTATTTTTCTTCTTCTTGTTTGGGCATTATGGATGAAACCCTAGTTGTAGAAGAAATTGGGTTATCAAATCTATTAATCTATTAGTCTATTAACCAAATTTTCTTTATTAATAGAAGAATTATGCATGAAATCCTAGTTGTAGAAGAAAACTATAGAAGAAATCCTAGTTGTAGAAGAATTGGGTTCATATCAGGACTGCAACAATTTCTGACAGTCCTAGAAGTATTGAGGACTGCCAGAAATTATTGTAGTCTTGAAATAGACTCGATGTACAACAGGACTGTCACAATTGCTGGCAGCCCTAGAAGTACTGAGGACTGCCAAAAATTGTAGCAGTCCTGAAAGGGATATGCTTTACAACAGGACTGCCACAATTTCTGGCAGTCCTAGACATATTGAGGACTGCCAAAAATTGTGGCAGTCCTGAAAGGGACTTGCTATACAGCAAGTTCCTTTCAGGACTGCCACACCAGAAATTGTGACAGTCCTAAAAAGGATTGCTGTAAAGCAAGTTTCTTTCAGGACTGCCACAATTTTTGGCAGTCCTAAAGTCGAAATTCCTGAATAAAAAAACATGTTACAATTTATTTTAATCTTGATAATAGAGTGAAATATGCATTTTAAGGTTTATTTCCATGCATTCTTTGTGAGGAAAGAAGTATTTAAGCTTTATTTCCATGCATTTTAGGGTTCATTTAATTTTTTGGGTGCCATCGAAATTGGAAATGAGAAGGAAACTAGGGTTTTGATGGAGATGGTGATGATGGAAATGGTGGAGAAAAAGAAAAAGAAGATGAGAAGTAAACTAGGATTTTGATGGAGATGTGAGAATGGAAATGGTGGAGAAGAAGAAGAAGATGGATAGAAGAAGAAGAAGAAGAAGAAGAGGGAAAATAGGGTTTGTGAAGAGAGAGAGAGAGTGAAATTTTGAAATAAGGGTCCGTTTGGTAAACCGTATTTGGAGGTGGGATTTGAATTTTTATGGATTTGGAGACAAATCCATGGAATTCTATGTTTGGTTGGAGATGGATTTGGATATGTAAAGTATGACAAAATCCAAAACTTGGATTTGTTGGATTTTGGAGAAAAATAATAATTATTCTTTAATAATTTTGTTAAAATATTTATTATTTAATAATTTTGTTAAAAATTAGTAAATTAAAAATTAGTTAATCTTTAATAATTTCGTTAAAAATATTTATCCTTTAATAATTTCGTTAAAAATTAGTTAATTAATAAAAAAAACTAACTATTTTATTAGTATTATTAATTAATAAAAAATAGTATTATTAATTTAAAAAATTAGTTGATTAGTTAATTTCTTTATAATCATAATTAATAATTTATTAGTATTATTATAATATTAATTAATAATATTTTATTATTTAGTTAATAATCATAATTTACTAGTATTATTATATTATTATTATAATATTAATTAATAATCTATTAGTATTATTATAATATTAATTAACAATCATATCCTATGTTTAGTATTATTAATTAAAAAATTAGTTAATTAGTTAATTTTGTTATAATCATAATTAATAATTTATTAGTATTATTATAATATTAATTAATAATTTGTTCATAACTATTTTATTATAATCTTAATTAATAACAATTTAATCACAACTAGAATCATATTTTATAATAATTTAATTAATAATTTACTAATCATAATAATATTAATTTATAATTACTATTTTTAAAATATTTAATTTATAGTTAATTAACCGTTAATTATTAATTATTAATTATTAATTCATTATTAATTATTTATTTATAATTGTTAATTATTAATTATTACTTAATTATTTAATTATTAATTAATTTATAATTACTTAATTTATAATCGTTAATTACTAATCGTTAATTAATAATCGTTAATTATTAATCGTTAATTATTTAATTATTAATTATAATTACTTAATTTATAATTGTTAATTATTAATTATTACTTAATTACTTTTTACTTAATTATATTTACTTAATTATTAATTATTAATTATTAATTATTAAATATTAAATATTAATTATTAATTTATAATCGTTAATTATTTATTTATTAATTTATTAATTATTAATTATTTAATTTATAATTACTATTATTTATCGTTAATTATTAATTATTTAATTTATAGTTATTAATCATAAAACCAAATCCTATGTTTGGTTGGAGTTGGATTTGGAGTTGGATTTGAATAGTAAAATCCATGATTTGGATTTGGAGGATTTCCAAATCCAAATCCAAATAGTAATATCCAGTTACCAAACAAGCCCTAAGATTGATTTTTGGGGTTTGGGGGGTGTGGGGTTTGGACAGCCCCCTAGTGGAATATTTGTATAGTCCGAATAAAATCTCCTCAAACATTGACTAGCCCCCTTATCAATTGCATTTTTTTTTGCTTCTCGTCTCTCTCTCCCGCAGGCATAGAGACCTCTCTCTCCCTCTCGTTGCTCGTCTCTTTCTCTCCCGCAGGTACATACCTCTCTCTCTCGCTCTGCTCGTCTCTCCCTCTCCCGCAGTCTCGATCTACACAGGTTCTCTTTCTCTCTATTCTCTCATTCTCTCCCGCAAGTTCTCTTTTTCTTTCTCTCTCTCTCTCTCTCTCTCTCTTACTTCTTCTCCTTCTTCTTTATGTTAGGTTCTCTTTCTTCCTCGTCTTTTTTTCCTTTTATTTTTATTTTTCTCTATTTTTATTTTCCCCAATTTCCCCTTTTTATTTAGGGTTTTCTCCCTTTTTATTTAGGTCGATCTGATTTTTAGGACATATATATTTATTCTTGATTTTACATGTAAAATTTTAGGACCACCAACAAGACCTTGTGCATGTATTGTAGATCTTGTGAGTGTTAATCATACACTCCACGTATGATTAACCAGGGCAGTAGACCTTGTGTAAGTTTCCAAGTCAGCCACATGTTGTAGCTAGTACTCACACACCTAGATAGAGATAGATGATTCTTGATTCTTGTACATGATCTTGCTCTTCTACTCTTCTACTCTTCTACTCTAACCCTCCCTCTCTTCACATATAGAAAAGCATAATGGCGGCGGAGGAGTCTAAAGCAGCGAAGAAGGTTCCGGTGCTGCCATGGATGAGAGCGCCGGTTGACATCGACATCGTCGATGAGTGCCCTCTCGAGCTCCTCCCGTGCTTAGACCCTAGGTACAACCAACTTGCTCTACTTACTCTTTGGGATTGTTGTCGAGTAGAAACGGTGAACACTCCAACTCAGTGCCGTGTCCACGTCGTGTCGGACACTGTAACATACCCTCTCGAATAGACCATCAGAACATGTTGACGTTGACTTGGTACTCCAGAAGCAAAAAAACAAGTTTATGATGCCTTTTGGGATTATCGTGATATTTGCACCACAATTATTCATGCTAGGAATTTTTAATTTTTGACCTGTTTTTGCAAATTTCATATCCCTAGTTCTGTAAACTTAGGCCTCGTTTGGTTCACGGAATGGAAATCAATTCCCATGTATTTTCCATGGGGATGGGAAAGTAGAATTCCTATCAAATTTCCTTTCCAATGTTTGGTTAATATAGGAAAGGAAAGAAAAAATATATCATTGTTCCAACAATATCCAATGTCAACATAATTATAATGAAGAGTTAATTGGTAAAATAGGTAATAAATCAAGGCTACTTTTGTCATAATGTTTGGTAATTAATGCTGGGAAAGGAGGAGGGAAAATGAATCCCATGGGTCATGAGAGGAACCATTTTCCCTCCTATTTTCCCCCATGTCAGGAAAGTGTTTCCCAAATTTGTGGCTACCAAACAAAGGAAAGGAACAAGTTTCCTTTCCGGATTCCTTGAATCCGTGAACCAAACGAGGCCTTAGAGTCTTGGAATTCATGCAGGTTGTAGGAAGTTGACTTGTTGCATGCTTTGATAATAGTTACATAGTGCTTTCCATATAGGATTAATAGATACTTTATTTATATTAATAAAAACTATTATCAGTAGTTTAAATTATTTCAGATGTTTAAGGATTAATAGATATTATTGGCATGCCGGAAATACCTGTGGTGTTTCCGATACTACTGTCAATTTAGGGGCAAATTACTAGAGCTGTATTTTTTGAATTACTACTTTTGATGAACGACCAAAACCAGTATATTATCCGAACTACCGTGGTTATACGCCCATTGTGATTGCCATGTGAAGTAATGTGAACATAAATAATTGTTTACAATGTTTGTAGTTTTGGTGACCCCATTTTCTGAATCATGTTTTAGTCATAGGTATAAAAGTAATTTCAGTTGGCCCCCTATATAGTATATAGCATAAGAAGCAAGTGGCAAAATAAATTTCTGGATATTTTTACTTGATACTTATGGGATATTTATGTGCGGTCCTAGTGAAAATGAATATATGTTTCTGCATATGTAATATGGTTTACTTCTCATGTTTGTTAAGAATCAAGCTATTTCCAGAACTCCCTGGAGGCCTGGAATTTTGACTTATTGCGTGCAACAATTTTTTGTAGATTGGAGGAAGCTTTAAAAAAGAGGGAATTTGAATCACTTTTTAAAGTTTAAGTAGCTATGTGGCATGAAACTATTGGACCTGGTGCTTTTGAGCGAGACATTTGTGTTAACTCACCAACAGGGACTGGCAAGACTCTGGCTTATGCTCTACCGGTAGTTCAGAAGCTTTCCACTCGAAAGATAAAATGTTTACGTGCGCTAGTGGTTCTGCCTACACGGGATTTAGCGGCTCAGGTATGACGGGCTTATCTTTTTTGGAAATTCAATCATCATAACTTGTAAGCCTGTCAGAGTCAGTACCATCTTTTCCTTCTTTCCATAATTTTTGATTTAAACTTGGTGCATCATTATTTCTTCTGTCGTAATTTATGATTATGATCTCCCAAATAAAAAGAGTGTTACATGAAGACAAACATCTACATATCCTGATCATGGTTCTCTAGTCATAGATACAGAAACATGAAGACGTACAATTATGTATATTTATCACCAAACATCTTTCAATATATATTAAGTAATAGTATTACCCTATTATACTGATGTACTGTAATACTTTTTCCGAGGCCACCCGCTACCATCATCATCTAAGCTTGTGATGCTCACTTCTGGGATTGTAGAATTGCCTGCTGAGTCCACTTCTAACTGAATAGCGAATAATACACATTTGTCGTGGCTGAGACAGTTAACTTATAATTGTTCTCTTTGCAGTGAAAAGAGCTTGTCAGAGGTGTTCCTAATTCATGATGTGCCATTTTGTTTGATTCACTTTTGTTTAGGTTTACTGGCAATGATTTAAAATGTATTGGAACTATTTTTTCTTCTAAAACAATGACCCTAATTCATGATGTGCCATTTTGTTACCACTTTTGTTTAGGTTTTCTATCAATGGTTTAAAATATATCGGAACTACTTTTTTTTTGTGTCTAAACATTTGACCCTTCCTTATTGTAGTTTAATGCTCATTGCCCAGTGATCCTTCTACTTGCTTTCCGTAGGTTAAGAAAGTGTTTGATGATCTTGCTCCAGCAGTGGGATTGCATGTAGGTTTGGCAGTTGGTCAATCATCAATCGCAGATGAGATATCACAGCTTGTGAAGGGGCCTAAGCTTGGAATGGCTGCATCATTTGATCCAGAAGATCTACAGATGGAAATTCAAACAAATGTGGACATATTGGTGGCAACTCCAGGAAGGCTGATGGATCATATTAACACAACCAACGGTTTTAGTCTGGAACATCTGTGTTATCTGGTATATTGTAGAACATTTAGCTAAAGCATATTTCTCTTTTTCCTTAGGTTTTTTGTGTTGAATAATTTTCCAACTTGTTACAATAAATCATGTGACTTTGCCATTTCACAAATATGTATCCTAGATCCGTAGCCGCCCGTTATTGATAACTCAGTTCTTCTTTGCATCTTATTTTCGTCTTACACGATATATTAGCTTTAATTTCATCGGGATATGCTGCCTTAGAGTTTGCCACAATATGCTCTTAGGTATGATATGATAGGTAGGAAAACTAACGATCATAGAGGTATAGTATTTATCCTTTTCTCTCACAGAAGTAAAGAATCAAAGAAGCGTGCCAGCTCAAGCTTACTGTTCTTCTGAACTTTCACATGCATATAAACATTCATGCAGTTTTAGCTGTCTGCCAGAAGGAACCTCCAACGTTTTGTTCTTGAAATTGTGTTGATCTTTAAACCTGAAGGACACCATAACATGTTTTTTAATTGAAAACAAATGGCATCCGCGGATGACTATGACAACTCAGGCCTTCGACGAGAAAGTGGAAAATATTTACTTGTCTATAAATATTTCTAACTTATATTCCCAGCAAAGTTCCGGTCTACAGTTATCAAATCTGACACTGTACTTCACAAAATCTAAATTATTCCATGAAAATATTAGCATAAAACAGAGGGAAAGGCCTTATATGGAATTTCTTTCTCGTTGGTTCCTCATGAATTGTTTAAATATATGAACACATTCCACAAAACATGCATTCCCACATGTTGTAACATCGTATACTCTCAAAGAAATATCAATAACATTGTTGTATCTGGCAAAGTTAGATTAGTACGCTATGACAAAATTATAGCCTTTGGTTAATCTGCTATGTTTTGTGGTTACTATGTGAGTGTTGTATATGGAAGAATAATATAGGTTTTGTGGTTAATATGTGTGGGATTTATATATTGAATAGTATAGTTTTTTTTTTAATATGTTCACGGTAATTGAACTAAGTTCACTCTATCATTAGCCAGCTTAGAGACACCTAGGTTGCTGCCTATATTTCCACTTTAGGTATTGAGTACCTTCAAAGAGTTAAACCCTGTTTAGCAAGACGTGCCCATTTGGGACTGCCTTGGGTCCTAGGTGTCTTTTGTTGGTGATTATTTTATGCAGGACAACCTAAACTCTGAATTGAGTTTATTTTTTGAAGAAAATATTGAGTAGTTTCACAATCAAGGATATATGTAATTCTAGATATTTGGGTTGAAAATTAGAAAAATTGAGAGATATTAATTGGGAAGACTTTTTTCAGGGTTTTCTAGTAAAAGAAAGAGTTGATGCACGGAACTATGGTGTTGGACTTTTGGGTCTAAAACAAAGTAATATGTTTTACTAAAAATCTAGGATTTATGATTGAGACTTCATCACACTTAAGGTAGGCATGAGTTGGGGTTGTTTTGGAAAGTAATTTTAGGTGTTTTAAGGGACTTATACATTACTCAACAAATACGGGATCCGATTTTCAATATGGATAATAACTATTATGGATGAATTTTATGATGAAGGATGAACAATACTAAATCACTTACTAAAAGGGGGACGATGCCACGATGCCTGCTTCTTGGAATCACACGGAGGAGGGGACATTCCAATTTTAAGTGAAACTGTCAATTTTTTATTCATCAATTGTCAATTATATATCTGGTTTAGGTCCTTTGTTGACTCTAAAATATAAATCATCATAATATCCAAAACCTATTGGATAAGCATTATCCAAATAAAAGGTGAAGACATATATTATCCCACTTCTTATCTACTTCAAATATGAATCCTTCAAATTGATCATTACAACACTGAAATAGATAAAATAACATAAAAGCCCTGATTTGGTCCCCATGCTATTACTGTGTGATAATGACTTTTTATTCATTTCCTTGTTGTAATTGTGTAAAATGCTTTATGTTTTGTATAGTACCAATACAAAATTGAGCCGCAAGTGTTACTAGTTTCTTTGAACTGTTACGTATAACAATATATTACTGTGTTCAACGCATCCAAAGTTCTGTAGATTCCTTAGTGGCATGAAGCCCTTATATCTCTAGTTTTGAGATGCGAAGAGAGGTAAAAGTTACCAGCTATGTTGCTTGAATACGTGGTTATGGACACGATAGAGATTCGGGATACGGCACGGATACAGAAAGTTACACACACTAACACGCACACACTTCAGTTTGAATTTATGTATCTAGCTTATAAATGCATTAGGTGGTTTTACGTTTGGTTTGATTTCCGTGAACTATAACAAATCCCGAATACTTTCCTAGTAAAGACAGGCTAAACTATCTCTAGGATTTCTTTAGATATTAAAGTTCTACCAAGTATTTTCCTTGTTAATTGTTTGCTATAGTAGTGTATGGGTGCTATATGGTGTTAGACCATAGTGGCCAAATATTGAAACAATTCTAGGGCCTTGAATTAATTGTTTGGTTCACTCTTAATCTCATCCCCACTCATAAACAAGATATGAGAAAGGGATGGTTTTCTCTAATCAGTTTAACCACATTTTGTGCCCGTTTATCTATATAATTTTAATGCTACACTTTGATGCAGTTTACATGGCTCAGAGAGTCAGAAGGACCCTTACCCTTCTGAGACTCCATTACTTGGTTGACATAAGTTAGAAGCCACAGATGTGGTTGGGTTCTCCAAATGGTCTAAAAACATGTCTTACAAGGTCGATCACTTATTGTACAGTCCGGACAGGATAAAAATGTTACTTGTTGCTCTTGGTCTTAGTTAAATTTGTGACCTGTCTACTTCAAAGTGACACACATAGACATGTACATAGATCTGTGTTCTGCACCCATGTATGCTGTATAGGTATCTATGTTTTTGAGGCTTATCCATGTTATATGGGTGCTATATGGTTATGCATGTTTTGCAAGTATGTTGAAAACTCTGTTGCTACTTTAAGTATGCATGTGCCAGATCAGATTAAGATTCTATCTATATAAGAACCTTCTTATGCTTTCCTTTCCCTTGTGTTATGAATCTTTTGCTATATAAACTTTATAGTTTATATAGCTTATAACCACCCACAGCCACAGGTTTTAGTCACATTAGACATTTTTTGGGTAGTGTTGGGATGTCCAATCATCATTCTAGCTATTTACCTGTTCAAATAGGGGTTGGCTTTGGAGCACAATCCTAAGTTGGGGGAAAAGGACATCCTAATGCTACAGGTTCCCTCTAACATAGGGTTTTGAGGGGCCAGCCTCCAAGACACCTATTTTATGATAGGCTGTTTCAACTGAAGTAGCAGTCTCCAAGATGCAAGCGCCAAATGTTATTTTTCACTAAGCAAAGCCCACTACAATTAGTTCACAAGCTTTTATTATTGGTTGTCAACTCAACATAAATCGTCTATGATTTGGTGCTAAATTCTTGCCAACGTAGCTATGTGAAACAGAGAACTAAGCCATAAAAGAGAGAAGTGAAGGTGTAGATGGATCTTTGATTTGGTTACACAATTTATGCACATAAAACAAAAGAATCAACCTTATAAACTCTCGTAGGCTTGAAAGAGTAGAAAAAGAGGTAAAAGGCAACTAACATTTATTAGGAAATGCCATCCATCTCTAAGGCTTTTGATCAGTCAAAGAGCCGAAGGCCCGAAAATAAGTTCATTTACATACTGTCTGGAATGCCTCATTTCTCCTTATGTGTTTGTAACTTCTTATTCGTTGCACTAAGTTATCCTTTGGATCATTCAGGTGGTTGATGAAACTGATCGATTATTAAGATAAGCCTATCAATCCTGGTTGCCAACTGTTATTAAGCTTTCTGCTTCAAATGATCAAGCTATTTTTGCCAATGAAGAAATTGCTCCATCTATGGTTTGTTCCTTGTGTACCTTAAGAAGACAGTAAGTTTGTGTACCTTCTTTTATAATATTTGGGAACTTAAGACCTAATTTTTTTGTGCTATCTTATTTTGCAATAAAAGTAAGTTTTTTATGCTGTACATTGTTTCGATGGTTGCTTAAACTGTTTCAAGTTAAATTTCTGTGCAGCGGTGTTTCAAGTTAAATTTCTGTGCAGCGGTGTTGAGAGGGGCTTTAACGGCAAAACCTACCCGAGGCTTGCAAAAATAGTCCTCTCGGCTACTTTGACTCAAGATCCTAGCAAGCTTTCTCAGTTCGATTTGCACCATCCTCTGTTATTGACAAGTGGGCACGAGCGGTACAAGTTACCAGAAGGACTTAAATCATATATAGTGGTACACTTTCTTAGAATCGCTCTTAAACTACCAGTATAATTGGTCAATTCCTGAGATGACGGGTCATGTATGAGAATAACGTTAAGACTTATTGTTCTTCAATTTATTTTATAATTTCAATGGTATCACACTGCTAGTTTAGTATATTTCATCTATATAAATAGTTAATCGTACCCTTACGAAGAAATATGACGCCTTTTATTTGGGCGAAACTGATCATGTTAGGCGAAGGTCTTGAAGTTTGAGAAGAATTGCTCTTCGGAGAGCACAGTACGATGGAAGTTGTAAGCTGTGTTCAGGGGGGGGGGTTATTGTTTATTGTTGGCCTCTATGGTAGAATCAGTCTGGGAGGCCTGAGAGGCGGTGGTTTACCCTGTGGCAGATGTCAACGGTTCGAGTCTGCTTATCTTCAGCCCATGAACTTAGCTGATACTGTGATACCACCCAAAAGTTTCAATTTGGCAGTTCGATCTATGATTTATCATTCATAGACGTTGATAAGATCCTTCCATTTAGTAGCACCTTAGGATGTTTATGACCAATCGGATTTCATTTTGACTCCCTTGTAGGACCATAACACCTTTAAAATCACCGAGCGGGAAAGCATAAAAGATAGATTTTGAAAATGGTTGATTCACTGTTTTGCTTGTGTAGATGCAATGCAGTCATTATGAAGATTTTATCTTGTAACATGAACTTTCATTCTAATGCAATTCTGATGTGTGCAGATTTATGAGCCAAAATTGAAGTCATCATATTTGATCTCTCTGCTACAAGAGCTAAGAGGAGAGAAATGTATAGTTTTTGTATCATCTAAGAAACCACCTCGCAAGCTCAACTCATTATTGGAGTCTTTAGTAGACTTACCGTTTAAAATTTGCGGATATTCAAGTCTTCAGCACCAATCTGTCCGAAGGTAAGTGGAAAATTAACAGTTTTAAGTTAAATGGTGAGCAGTATTATGCATTTACCTAACTAGTGTTTGATTTTATGTCTGGTGACTCTGATTTTTAAATCTTTGGTCCAACAGTAACTAGTCCGGCCAGCTAAAAATGACAAATGTAATTCTCATTTCGCACTACATATTGTTTTTGTAATGCTTGATTTGCCAATTTCAATTTACAATCCACTGATGAGGAGGGTGGGGGTTTGCGTTTGTCAATCTCTATATTACTAGGCTTGGAGTACTTTTATTATTGGATTTATTAGAATTGACATATAATTTGGTTTATTACTCATGAGATACTGAACGTTGAGATGGTGGTTAGTTAGTAATGTGAACTTTATGGTTTCTGATTTAAGGCTTATTTGCAACTAAATATCATGAGCTATCACATTTTTGCAATTAAATAGTAATACCTTGAACTTTTTGTATTAGCAACTAAATGCTCTGAACTATTGGGCCATTAGCAAGTGTTAAAAATAGATGTAAGAAGACAAAAATACCCCTCTAACAAATTAAACAAACAAAACAAAAACTTGAAAAGATACACTAGCCTTAGGCAGGAGAGACGACAAGCCTAGGGTTTTTCATTTTCTTTGAACTTTCAGTTTTTTAAAGGAAGTAATTACCATTATTAGGGGCAAATAGTCTTAAAAAAGACAGACAGATTGACGACAAATATAACGGTCAACTAGCGGGAGATAGCAACTTGCTAACGACCCAATAGTTCATGTTATTTAGTTGCTAGTAAACAAGCTCAGGGTATTTAGTTGCAAAAACGTGATATTTAAGGGTATTTACTTGCAAATAAGCCTAAATAAACAACATATCGTGGGCTCTATCTTAGCTATATCTTTAATGATTTGCTGATTGTTAAGAAATTTATGTTCAGATGGTACATTTACAATCAAAATACTGTTAGTTCCACGCGATTAAAATTAGCTTACACGATAGCTGTGAATAAGAATGTCTTGTATATAGAGCAAGATGGTTGTAGTAACTTTTCCCAATGGGACATAATGGAATAGATAAATATTTATCATATATTTCTTGATGAAGTAGAATAATTCTGTCTCCATTTCTCTAAGTTTCCTTTTTTTTTTACCTCTTCTAAAGTTCTCTCTGGATTTTTGTTTACTGGCCTTGGTTTGTTAACCAAGTCTCTAATACTGGAAAAACGGGAACACTGGCTTAGCTTCTATATATGATCAACTATTTATAATCAACATTTTAAAAGAAGCTGCCCGGGTGCCTGGATACCTTCCAACACATCTTTCCTAGACCTAAACTATCTGCTTAGTAAGCCATACCGGTTAGTATCCTACGCACCTGTGCAAGCCTTGCCTCGACCGGGTTATACCCATACTTTGCACTATCGGCATATACTTATACGATACTACCAATACCAATACGGTTTGACATATTCCAATCCGATACCGACCACTACTGATACAAATGTTGGGGTCTCTTTCCTCGTCAATTCATCGGAGAAAATTGAACGAAAAAGACTAATCAGTAAGGGGGTAAAAGCATAGTAAGGGAGTAAAAACATGTAACTAAAAAAACCTTATTTATCGCAGGTAAACCTTTCATCAAGAGTGACTATTATTTCATTCAATTTCAAAACTACTAAGAAACAACACAAAATACTAAAAAATTATGCCTAATTGTATAAAATATTTTTTTTCCTAAATTTTAATAATTCATTAATAATTATTTGCTTTCTGTTAACAAAAATATGATACTCCAATCCGAAACTGACGATCTCGATACTTATAGGAAGGGTTCGATACCGATTCCGATATCAATCCTGCGAACCTTGGTTATGCCCTAGTCCTACCCTCTGCCTGCGCCTGCTCAGGTTGCTATTTAGGCCTATCTAGGTCCGTCATCATTATTTAAGCCCTTTTCAATCAGAATGAGGTCAACTATGGACCATAAGAAAGCTCCATAATGAATATGATAGTTTTTACAACCTATTGTTGACTTGACGTCAAACCTTTATTTATATTGGTGCCTAATTCCTAGTAAAGGTGATTATTAGCATGAGAGGGTTATTCTATAAAGTGTAGGCAGCCAGTTTGGCATATAGATAGTCCTAAGGCTATCATCAGTTCTGATCAAATTCATGTAAAATTTGAATCCACTTGAATTTTTTTTGGTTCTTTTAACATCCGAAGCTGATTTTTTTTATTTAAAAAAATCAAAAATTCGGTCTGTTAACGCTTTATATATAAAAACAAAGACTTTTCATATTTTATCAAAATATGAACCTAGCCTGAACATATCATACTTTCCAGTATCAGTCGATACCGATCCGATACAGTCGTTACCGATACGGTTGTCCTGATCCGATACCGACCGGTACTAATACTGACTGCTACCAAGATTGGGTCTCTTTTCCACTCAATTCGGCAAAGAAAATTGAACATAAAAGACTAATCAACAAGGATGTAAAGCATAGTAATGTTGTAAAAACATTAAATGAAGAAAAACTTATTTATTAGAGGTAAACCAATCAACAAGGGAGACTATTATTTTATTTCAAAACTATTACGAAACAAAAGAGAAATTACTTAGAATTATGTCTAAATGTCTAAAATACTTTTTTTCATTCAAATTTTTTAATAATTATTTGCTTTTCGATACCAAAAAAATCCGATACTCTAATATGAAACATCTGATGTTGTCGATACTGATACTCATAGAAAGGATTCGATACCGATTTCGACACGACTACTGCGAACCTTGGAAAAATATTTTGGGTTTTATTTGTACCCGAATCCGACCTAAAACTAATTCATGTATACGTTTCTTAAATCCGAACCCGATTTTTAGCTAGAAGTGGGATGAGATTAACGGATGCTTGGTTACTATTGACATGACATGCGTATGTAGCCCTACCTTTTGGATATAAATTTTAAGTTCACGCAACAAATACGGTTGTCCTGATCCGATACCGACCAGTACTAATACTGACGGCTACCGAGATTGGGACTCTTTTCCACTCAATTCGGCGAAAAAAATTGAACAGAAAAGACTAATCGACAAGGATGTAAAAGCATAGTAATGTTGTAAAAACATTAAATGAAGAAAAACTTATTTATTATAGGTAAACCAATCAACAAGGGTGACTATTATTTCATTTCAAAACTATAATGAAACAAAAGAGAAATTACTTAGAATTATGCCTAAATGTCTAAAATACTTTTTTTCCTTCAATTTTTTAAAATAATTTTTTGCTTTTTGATGCCAAAAAAATCCGATAATCTGATATGAAACATCTGATGTTGTCGATACCAATACTCATAGAAAGGATTCGATACTGATTTCGACACGGCTACTGCGAACCTTGGAAAATATTTTAGGTTTTATTTGTACCCGAATCCGACCTAAAACTAATTCATGTATACGTTTTTTAAATCCGAACCCAATTTTTAGCTAGAAGTGGGATGAAATTAACGGATGCTTGGTTACCATTGACATGACATGCGTATGTAGCCCTACCTTTTGGATATACATTTTAAGTTCACGCAACAAAGGAGCATCCTCCAAGTTCCCATAGACTAGAAAGAGTCTTAGACGAAGAGGAATTATTTGCTATAGGGAATTGCATTCGATCTCTACGACACATGAAGCCAGACAGTGAAAACGAATGGCAATTTTATGCTATATAGGCCCCTTACAAATAATTATTACCTTGTAAATTTCTTACTCTTTTTTAGGATGGAATGACCAATTAAATAATAATTGTTTCATCTTTTAGTTGCATCATTTTTGTATCTTTTGTTTGTTAGTAGTTGTTTAATTGTTTACTTCAACCCATTAAAAGTTTAATTGCTTGATTTATAGTTTCACACATTGTTGTTAAAGGCGCTGCCGAGGCGCACCTTGGCACCGAAAAGGCTTGCGGCGATGTTTCACCACCTAATCTAAAAGAATACGACTATCTTCTCTAGGTGACGCCTAGGCTAGAAAGGCGAGATTAGGTGAATGAGTAATTAGGTGACCCTTGGTTCATGCCTAGGCTTGTTGGGTGTTTTATGTAGCTTATTTGGACTTTTTTTTAAAACTTTTATGGATTTGTTTGGTTTTGTTGGTTTTTAAAGTTGCATGCATAAGTTTTAAAGGCTTAAATAGTATTTTTTTTAAAGTTCTAATTCTAGGGAACTTGGACCAGAAACTATCAACCAGTATTTATGTATTATTAAAAATCCTGTAAAAGTTGATCATGATACTGGTGTTACACATTTGCTGCTATTATAAATCAATTCTGATACCTACAGATTTTCCAATACAATCTTATTATGATGTTTAAAAGTGTAAGGACAGCAAACAAAAGAAAATGATTTGGTTCAAGAAATAGTCAAAACTGTCTAAAGAATATAACTACAAACAATAATCAGTAGCATATGACCCTTTGAGAACTTCTATCAGATCTTGGATCATGTATTTTGTGTGACAGTCTAACAAGAGGCACTCCCAGAATGTATAATGCATTGCACATGACTATAGGTTCATCAGTGGAAGAGTGTTTCTGTCCATGCTCCCTATGTCCCTTATCTGATTTAGCTCTCCATTTCAAATGGCATATATCTTTTCATCACAGGGAAAATGTAATCATGCATTGCATACCACACAAAAATTCACAAATATGTTTATTTTGGCCTAATCTGCTAGCGGAGTATAGCTGGCCTAACTCCTTGTATAGATTCTTATTCAACCCAACTCGGAAAATTTAATGCTAGTTTCTGTGGTTTAGGTTAAGTGGCTTAAGCCGCTCAACATTTATCCATTTACCTTGTATGTTTTAGGCTATTAGCTCAACCGAAGGTGGTGTGGGGAGTGCTGGTTTTGTTAACCATCACAGTTTAAGACTGTGCTCCCACAAGGTATAACATGAAAGCTGGTAATCTTCATCTTGCATGAAACAAACAACTAAAAGTATTTGTTGAAGTGGTTAGTTAAACCAGCATGGTTAGAACTTTCAGAAATCCTTAAGCTAGAAATGCTTATTTCTTTACCCAATTAATAGAACCTACAAGTTTACCTGTCCTTCGGTAGTCATTGGCATAGTGCACTGCAAATGTGACAAGTAATGAGTGAGTTTCAACTTATATTATGTCATGTTTGCTTTTCTTTGTAGTCGGGTTATATGAGTTGTGTGTATTCCTCCTTTTTTCCATGTTATTTGAAACTATCTGCATACAACATGGTTTATTAGCATATATGTTCACACTGAGAGAATGTTTAAATGCATCAGGAAAACATTGAAGGCCTTCATTGAAGGAAAAATTGATGTGCTTGTTGCATCGGATGTATTGGCTCGAGGGATTGATGTTGTAGGGGTGAGAAATGTGATTAATTATGATAAGCCTGCACATACCAAGACATACATTCACCGGGCAGGCCGCACTGCAAGAGCTGGCCATGCTGGGTGTTGCTTTACTTTGCTGAGAAAAGAAGAGGTAATACTACTACTCTTGCATGGTCTTATCTGACCACAACAAGATGCTTCTACATAATATATCTTCATCATCAGCCAAGCCTTCTCCCATCAAAATGGAGTCGGCTATAGAGCACAAATCTCTATAAAAGAGTGGGGTTTGCATATAACTACCCTAAATTTACCTCAATTTTACATGCTTTGCTTAGATGTCTCTCAAATCATAAAAAAAAGTGAGTTGCAAGTCCGTCCGGTCCTTGTTAGTAACTTGACCCTTGGGTTAATACTGTAAAAAGACAATTTTGCCCTCTCCATCTTCTCCATCTCATCCTTCCAACTTTTCCTCCTCCAGTCCAACCCCCACACCTACACTCTAAACCCATCACCAGGAAATCCTCCTCCCTCCCTTCCTCTTCCTTCGCCTTAACACCCTTTCCTCCATCTTCCTTCCCTTTCACTGCTCCATACTAAACCCATCACCACCAATTCCTCCTCTACCTTCACTAGTTGTGAGCAGCAGGGAGGGAGGGAGGGGAGAGGAGAGGAGTAGGGAGGGGGAGAGCCAGCACTGTCAGTAGATATATTTCTGTTTAAGTTGACAACGTATTCCTATATCTGTTTAAGAGAGGGGTTTTTTTTTTTGGGGGGGGGGGATCATAACTAAATGATAGTGATTTGGGGGACTTGTAATCAAATGACAAGATTTGAGAGATTTATGCAAAACTAAGGCAGATTCTAGGAACTTGTATGCAAAAAACTCCAAAAAAATTGGTGAAGTTTTTATTGTTAGCCTGACATCCACCTGTATATCAGGTAGCTATGAGCATGAGAGGGCCAATGCACGAAAACTCTAGATAGCCAGTTGGTGGGTAGTTAGACCTACCTTATGACTATCAGGTTAAGCTCATGCAACTAAAGAGTACCGTATATATCATGGACATTGAATGGAAATATATGATGTTTAGAATAGGAAACTATGTGAAATATGAAACTCATACATTCTCTTTAGTCTGTAAAACTCATTTATTCGGACCAGGCAGGCCCAACTACTTTATCATTCGGTATTGCTTTTATGGTATTTCATTACTAATTTTGTTTGATTTTGTAATTGGATAGATAGTGAAATTGGTACAGTAGAGCTCGTTGATGTTAAGGAAAATGCCATAATGGCATCATAATGTTGATGCTTCTGTATTAATGATCTTTTATTCTCTATATTCTGTGCTTGTATTATATGATTCTTATAACATTGTGTTGAGAATCAATAAGGGACTTTTAGTCCCACATCGGAATATGTAGTATGTAGAGGAGCTAGACTCCCTATAAGTAGTGAATTAGTCCATCAATAAAATCATCCAACCATTATTTTCTATATGGTATCAGAGCCATAACTCTCTCTCTCTCCACAAAAAAAAACAAAATTTTTTTTTTTGCCGCCCCCCCTTCCCTTGCCGCCCCCCCCCTCGCCGTCACCCCCCCTCGCCCCCCACCACCACCAGCAGCCCGACCCCCCCGACCCCTCCCCCCTTACCGGCCTCCACCACCCTCGCCGACCCCTCCGCCCCCCCCCGGCCCCCCCGAAGCAGCAGAACCCGACCCCCCCCCCCCCCCCCCCCCCCCCCCCCCCCCCCCCCGACTCCCCCCCCGACCACCGGCGCCCCCCTCCCTTCTCGACCTCCAGCGGCACCCCCTTCCCAAACCCTAACCCTAGCCACCACCATGTCTAACCCTAGCCTTTCCATCTAATACAAACCCTAGCCGTAAAAAAAAAGGGCGTATTTCAAAGACAGACGGCTGCTAAATGCTTTATTTGCACCAACTCTGATCCTCGCTTACGCCGTTTGGAACTAACAAATGCTTTATTTGTTATTCCTTCTTCACATCGGGATCTCTACAGAGACTGATCATGTCTTCTCTGGTGACCTGACGTGTTCACTTTACATGCGTGCGCCGGTGCTGGCCAAGTTAGTAGCGCATTCGTAAAGTCTGTGACGTCGAAGAAGAAGACGACGAAGACGAAGACGACGACGAAGTTGGGGAAGTTGCCGACTCCGACGTCGAAGCCGCCGAAGAAGACGACGAATAGGGTTCACAGTTGAAGAAGCCATAGATTCAATCTAGATTCAATCAGTGGCAAACTGACGGCCGAAGAGATGAAGGCGTTGGTTGATGATATCTTATCAAAGAGATTAACCGAGGCAACCCCACGTGTGATCCATACTGATGTGGATCCGTCACCTTACAAAATGGGAAAATTGGAGAAGCTGGAGACGAAGTTGGAAGGAACGTCCAACTACTTGAAGTGGTCGCGGCAGGCGATGCGGACGCTGAAGGGACGTGGCTTGGTTGGCTATGTCACTGGCCAAGCCAAGGCGCCAGCCGATCACTCCGCAAAGGAGTTTGCTGTTTGGGAGATTGTCAACAACGTAGTGGCTGGGTGGTTGACTGCCTTATTAATCGACCAGGTGTCGGGCAATGTCGAGGCAATGGAGGCTGCTGCTGATATATGTCGAACTCTAAAAGATATGTACTTCGGCTTTGGCAACCCTATGCGAGTCTTTCAACTGCAAGATGAACTCGATAGGGTGGTCCAAGACGAACGTACCATCTCTGAGTACGCAGCCCTGTTGAAGAAGTACTGGTCTGATCTGGATCATTATGATCCTCTTGGGATGGAAGATGCACAAGTCGAACCGGCATTCGCGAAGTACTTTCAGACGTTCCTGGCTTATATTTCGCGGCAGCATATGATGAAATTCCTGAAGGGACTACACCCTGTATTTGAGCAGAGACGGAATATCCTCCTATCCCAACCCACGCTTTCGACCTTGGAAGAAGCTATAGCCGTCATGACACAGGAAGAAGCTCGACTGAAGTTGATGCCCAACAAGGGCTCCTTCCAGGGGGAGCAAGCCGCGGTTGAAAAGTCTGCCCTTGCTGCCTTCAATCAACCTCCATCTGTGGGTGGTGTTTGCCACAATTGTGGTGACTCCGGACATTACATCCGATTTTGTCCAAAACCTTTGCGCAATTAGTCTAATGATCGAGGACGGGGTCGTGGAGGCCGACGTGGTAGTAGAGGAGGATATGCTGGTAGAAGGGGCGGACACAAAGCAAATCTGGCGGAGGAAGGGGGAGAGAATCAACTGGCTGAAATAATCCCGCTTGAGCGGAAGTTCCTTGAGAAGTTGCGAGGCACAAAGCTGGGTTTGGCCGACAGTCCTGGGGCGTCTTCTACCTCGGGAGATCACATCACTTGCTTTGCCCAAACCAGCACTGGTAATTCTGCGCATGCTCTTGCATCTGTCCATCAGCCAGGATGAATTATGGACTCTGGGGCATCTCGCCATGTCACGGGATCTCGTGGTGCGTTTCAGGACTATACTCACCTACCTTTGCCGGAGAGTATTCAGACCGCTGATGGTACATCCAGCCCTGTAATAGGTAAAGGCACTGTCACATGCACCCCTTCCATCACTCTAACCAATGTCTTACATGCTCCGTCTTTTCCTGTCAATCTTCTATCAATTAGTGCCATTATACTTGATCTTAACTGTACTGTTTCCTTTGACATTCCTACGGTGACTTTTCAGGAGAAAGGGACAGGACGACGACTTGGGACTGGCACATGGCATAAGGGGCTGTGGTATTTAGACATGACTGGACTGGACAACGTATTGGCATCCTTGGTAGCAGACGCACCACCAGAAGCTTCCTGTCGCAGTGTTGAAGCCGACTTGCTACTCCACCACCAGCGTGTCGGTCATTCCTCTTTTCAAGTTATTAGTCGAATGTATCCGTCCTTATATCAAAGGGCTAATAAAGAGAAGTTATTTTGTGATGCTTGTGAGTTGGAAAAACATACCAGTAGCTCGTATGTGAGCTCGGGGAATATGAGTTCAGCTGCTTTTGACATGATACATTCGGACGTATGGGGCCCTTGTCCTACAACCGGAATTAACGGCTTTCGATGGTTCGTCACCTTTATTGACTGTTATACCCGCGTGACATGGGTCTACCTTATGAAGAATAAAAGTGACGTTCTTGAGGCCTTTCGGGACTTTCATCGACGGGTGGAAACACAATATGGCGCTAAAATTAAGTGTTTCCGGTCTGACAATAGGACGGAGTATACTAATAAGCGGGTTGCTGAGTATTTTTTCACTCATGGAATACTACATCAAACTTCTTGTGCTTATACTCCGGCACAGAATGGTGTGGCTGAACGAAAGAACAGACACCTGCTGGAAGTCGCACGGACGATGATGCTGGCTATGAATGTCCCGAAACACTTATGGGGACAGGCTATATTGACGGTCTCTTATCTCATCAACAGAATGCCATCTCAAGTATTGGACTGGAAGACACCGTTGGAGATGCTTACTGGGGCAGCTACATACACTGTTCCATCGAAAGTTTTTGGGTGTGTGTGCTTTGTCCAAGATAATAGGCCAGACGTTGGCAAACTGGATCCTAGGGCAGTTAAATATGTCTTTGTCGGTTACACGGCGACTCAGAAGGGATATGCCTGTTGGAGTCCAGTCGAGCGGAAGATGTTTGTCAGCATGGACGTTACATTCAGATAACTTGAACCATACTATGGTTCGGATGAAGGTTCAGCATTTGGTGACACACCTAACACAGATGGTGTTCGATGTGAGGGGGAGATAATAAGCCCAAATGTGGTCGTCGGATCGGTTCCGTGTCCGGTTGTAGAAAACTGGACGAAAGGGGGAGAGCACAGTGACTCAGATACAGAGAATGAAGAAGAAGATACATATGTTACGCAGGGGGAGCAGCAGACAAGGGAAAAGGAGCTCCAAGTCTACAGAAGGAGACAACAGAAGTCCAGTACTGTGCCTATGCCGTGTCCTGTGCCTATTGTACCAAGTCCCTCGTCTACTCATGCTCCAACTCTTGAAGATGTTGCCCCCGCACTGAATCACTCGGATTCTGATGCGGATCTCTCCGACTCGGATGGTATGATCTCTCCAACACCTATTGCTCCCTTAAGGAGATCTTCTCGCATCAATGCGGGTAAGGCTCCTGCTCGTTTTGAAGATTACGAACATGACATTGCCAACTTCTTGTCTTATTCTAACATTTCTTCGAATTATCGAGCCTTCATTGCATCGTTAGACTCTACTTCGTTGCCCAAGTGTTGGCAGGAAGCAAAGAAAGATCCAAGGTGAAAAGCTGCAATGATGGAAGAACTTGGGGCA
Source organism: Iris pallida (assembly GCA_029216955.1). Taxonomy (NCBI): domain Eukaryota; kingdom Viridiplantae; phylum Streptophyta; class Magnoliopsida; order Asparagales; family Iridaceae; genus Iris; species Iris pallida. The sequence goes on from JANAVB010014796.1 coordinate 775,614, forward strand.
CTGGAGAAAAATAGGACATGGGAGCTGGTTCCATTACCCAAAGGGAAGAAAGCTGTGGGATGCAAATGGGTATACACAGTGAAAGAGATGCCAGAAGGAAAAGTAGAGCGGTACAAGGCGAGGTTGGTTGCAAAAGGATTTACACAGTCATATGGAATAGACTATGATGAGACATTTGCCCCAGTAGTAAAAATGAGCACCGTGAGAACTCTGGTCTCCATTGCAGCGAACTATGGGTGGAAGCTGTACCAGCTGGATGTGAAGAATGCCTTTCTTCATGGGGACCTGCAAGAAGAAGTATACATGGAGCTCCCGTCAGGGTGCTACGCGACGGAATCAGACGGAGGGACGTCGCAAGGAAAGGTGTGTAAACTGAAGTCGCTATACGGGATCAAGCAATCTCCTCGAGCCTGGTTTGACAGATTCAAAAAGGCTGTTACAGGCATGGGATACCGTCAAACAAATGCAGATCATACGGTCTTCCTCCAGCATGCAAGAGGCCACATCACTATACTTGCTGTATATGTGGATGATATTGTGATCACAGGTGATGATGAAGTCGAGAGCACTAAGCTGAAGTCAAAACTCGCGAAGGAGTTTGAGGTGAAGGATTTAGGAGCGATGATGTACTTTCTAGGTATCGAGGTGTGTGAAGGCGAACAAGAAATTGTTCTCTCACAGAGAAAATACGCACTAGATCTGCTGAAGGAGACAGGGATGCTGGGATGCAAAGCAGCAGTCACTCAAATTGACCAGAAGTGCAAGTTGGGAGCAGAAGCAGGAGAGCCAGTTGATCGTGAAAGATATCAACGACTTGTAGGGAGATTGATTTATCTGGGGCACACTCGCCCTGATATCTCATTTGCGGTGAGTGTAGTGAGTCGCTACATGCATGATCCAAGAAAGGGTCAGATGGAAGCAGTATTTCAGATCTTGAGATATCTGAAAGGAACGCCGGGAAAGGAACTATGGTTCAAGAAGAATGGATGCATAGAAGTTGAGGGATACTGTGATGCAGACTGGGCGAGCTGCATAGACGACAGAAGGTCTACCACGGGATACTGTATTTTTGTAGGAGGAAATCTGGTCTCATGGAGAAGCAAGAAACAGTCAGTGGTAGCACGGTCGACAGCTGAAGCAGAATACAGAGCAATGGCTCTGGGAGTGTCAGAGTTGCTGTGGGTGAAAGCATTGCTGACAGAGTTGCAGCTGGATAAGGGAGCACCGTTGCGTCTTCTGAGCGATAGTCAAGCTGCAATAAGTATAGCTAACAATCCAGTTCAGCACGACAGAACGAAGCACATCGAGATTGATCGATTCTTCATCAAGGAGAAGCTGGAACAAGGGATACTGAAGATTGACCATGTCCGCTCAGAAGAACAAGTTGCAGACTGTCTGACTAAGGGTCTTAGTTCATTAAGTCTGTCGAAGCTATGTAACAAGATGGGGATGATCAATATCTATCGCCCATCTTGAGGGGGAGTGTTGAGAATCAATAAGGGACTTTTAGTCCCACATCGGAATATGTAGTATGTAGAGGAGCTAGACTCCCTATAAGTAGTGAAGTAGTCCATCAATAAAATCATCCAACCATTATTTTCTACACATTGTTCCATTACTTCTCTAGATATATAGAAGCATTAAGTCCGGTAGGGTTTAATGCCTCTCATAGAGTTTTTAATGACCTATGCCAAGATATATGGACCAAATTTGTACCCAAATAAATTAGAATATTCATCTATATATTTGTTTAACCCAGAGAACATTGATAAATGAGAATATGCAAGAAATGTGATGTAATATTGAGAGAGACTGGTTATTGAAAATCATGGATGAATATAACAAGGGAGGAGGGTAGTGAATTTGTTGTGACGAACCTACTGCCAATCCCATTTTAGGGTGGAGTGTAACTGATGGACAAGAGACACCTAAGAACGATAATTTTCGGTATTTAGAATAAATTATTCGTCATGATGAGTGATCGAGAAGAATGTTGTTTATAGAATTAAAACATAATGGCTGAAATGGAAGACTACTTACGGAATGCGTTGTTATCTTAAGATACCTTTAAAGTTGAAAGGAAAAGACCAGCCATGCTTTTATGGATGTGTGTTTGACAATTAATAAAATATAAAAAACCCGCATATAAGCATTGAAAATACTATGATAGATGACTTGCAACACATTAAAAGATATGATAAGACGTGAACATGTTTGTCGAAAGTTGGATGTGACATCAATCGAGGATAAGATGAAAAAATGTATAGTAGAATAATGGAATGGATCTCTTATTGATGAGAAAGTTACATATATCTAAGAGAGACTAACCCCCTCTCACTATTATTCTATCCGATGTGGGACTAAAGTCCAATACTACTAATTAACATCCTTCCTCAAGCTGGAGCATAGATGTCAATCATGTCTAGCTTGTTACACAAAAATTGAATCCGAGGACCCAAAAGAGACTTTGTGAAGGTATCGACTATCTGATCATCGATCCTCACGTGGTGAAACTTTATCATTCCCTTTTTATACTCATCACGAACAAAGTGAATGTCGATTTCAATGTGCTTCGTCCTTTCATGAAATATAGGATTGGTAGCAATATGGATAACGGACTGGTTATCACACAACATATCTGCTGCTTTAGATCCAGCTTCTTCCAGCTCATGTAGAAGATGTTTCAGATATAATATCTCAGCTGTGCCATAAGCAATGGTTCGATATTCTGCTTCCGAACTTGCGTGCTATTACATTCTGCTTCTTGCTCTTCTACGATAGAGTTTCCACCAATAAATACCGAGTAGCCAGACGTAGACCGTTTATCTATCAGGCTTGCACCCAGTCAACATTAAAGTCTATGATTATCCATCCGAATTTCTTTTTCCGGTTTCTGGGATAGATATTACAGAATTCTGAGAACTGTCTGCCAGTGTGGAACTCGTGGAGAAGCCATAAATCTACTTACGACACTCACAGCGAAGGAAATGTCCGGGCGAGTCGTGAGCGCCAAGTAGTTGAATTTTTCAACCACTCGATGATATTGATCCGGATTGGTCATCAGGACCCCTCGTCTAGGAGTAGCTTTGCCCCTAGATCCATATATGAGGTTGCTCCCTTGGCTCGTATCATTCATATCATTTAGTATGTCCAGCATATACTTTCTCTGCGACATTACAATGTCCCGCTTATCCCATGTGACTTCAATGGCCAAGAAGTAGTTCAACAATCCCATATCCTTGTTATGAAATTGTGCTCCAAAAAACTGCTTTAATCTTGCAATACCCTGGCTATCGTCTCCCGTGATCACAATGTCGGCAACATAGATACTTAGTAGTATCCTTCCAGCTGATATCTGTCGGTAGAATACCGAGTGATCCATTTTGGATTGACACATGCCAAACTGAATAACAATATGTGTAAATCGACCAAACTACGCACGAGGTGATTGTTTGAGACCGTATATTGCCTTCTGCAAATGACACACTCTTCCCTCCCTTGCAACGAACCCGGGAGGTTGTACCACATACACTTCTTCTTCTTCAATATTTCCGTGGAGAAATGTATTCTTGATATCCAGCTGAAGCAATGGACAGTCATAGCGAACAACCAAGGTCAAGAGTACGCACACAAATGTCATCCTGACAACTGGAGAGGTCTCAAAAATAATTCTCACAATAGGTATGAGAATATCATTTAGCCAACAGACAAAGTCTTTTAGGCGATCAAGAGTGCCATTCGGTTTTACCTCGATCGTAAATACAATTTGCAACATACTGCCTGCTTATCAGTAGGCAAATCTACCAAGCCCCAAGTATGGTTCTCCTAGAGCACTTCGATCTCCTCTTCCATAACAGTATGTCAACCGGGATGTTTGAGACCCTCATCGGCAGTATTGGGAATCTGAATCCCATGAATAGTAGAGATCAAGGACCGAGTGTGGCCCGCGAGCCCTTTGTAGTTTGTAACATACAATGGATATTACGACTGGTACGACGAGATCGAGCTGGTAGAATAGGCGGAGGCGAACCAGTGGAGCTAGAAGAGGATGTTGGCTCTTTGACCGTGGGCAATATCTGTACTGATCCTTCGGGTGGCGTCAGTCCTGACTGACCCAGTGTTTACGGACCGTCAGAATGAGATACTGGCTCGGTAGGGGAGGGCACCTTTACGGGAGGCGGTTGTGTTTGAACCGAGAAAACCAAGAAATCCTCGTCTGGGTTAACTTGGGGAACTGGATTCGTAGTTTGTGGAAGTGGAAGAAACTTAGTTTCAACGAAGGTAACATCCCGAGAGAAAAAATATCTCTTCAAGGTAGGAAAAAAAATACCGATATCCTTTCTGATCTTTAGGATACTTAAGAAAAACTCGTTGGATTGTCTTAGGATTTAATTTAGAAAGAGTTGATCGGGTATCCTGAACATAGCACAAGTAACCAAAAATTTTGAGAGTTAGAGGAAACGACTCTCGATCGGGATATAACCGGGAAAATGGAGTAATACTACTAAAAACTGACGATGACATGCGATTAATCAGATAGCAAGCTGTAAGAACTGCATCAGACCAAAACCTCTTGGGAGTAGGTGTTTGGAACATAAGAGCACACGTTTCCAAGAGATGACGATTCTTGTGTTCTGCCATACCATTTTGTTGTGGTGTGTAAGGACATAAAATTTGGTAGATGATGCCATTGTCAGACATATGAATATTGAACTCACGAGATAGATACAACCATTGTCACTTTGAAAGCAATCGGAATACCAAACTGTATTTTGATTTCGGCATAAAAATTGTACCATATTTTAAATTATTCGGAGTGATTTTTTATCAGTTAAACAAAAGTAACACGCGAGTAATCATCAACAAATGTAACAAAATACTTGAAATCCGTTATTGATTCAATCAGACAAGGTTTCCATACATTAGAATGCACCAACTCGAAAGGAGCAGATGCAATTTTATTAGGACTCACCGGATAATGAACCCGATGATGCTTAGATTGATGGATGACCTAACTGACAATGTAACTCGAAAGAATCGAGTTTCATGCCGGCACAAACAACAGAAGAAGGTACGTCAAACAGGTACATGCCTCCATCCACATGCCCCTTACCAATAGTCTTTCCAGTTTTTAGGTCCTGAAAAACACAACCATCAGAAAAAAATATGAGCAATGCAAATCATGAGTAAGCTGACTAAATGAAAGCAAACTGAACGAGTTTTTCGGTGTATATAATACGGAATTGAGTGACATTCCAGAAGAAAGACGACACTTTCACGTCCACGGACTGTTAGTGAACTACTATTGACAACAGTAATATTGGACACACGACCGATAGATAATTGCTTGTCATACTTGCATCGCCAGTCATGTGAGAAGACACACCAGTGTCAATCACCCACTGCTTCGACCTCACCACACATGCCACTGAGTACCGAACTGTGGATCCGGATGTGGATGCTTCAACACGACGTTGAGCTTGAAAGTCGAGAAAAATCTATATATGACTCTGCAGTCATCTGAATAGATCGAACACCATCATAAAGAACATCTAATGTAATGTTGGCGGCAGGTTCTTTAGGACATCGCCACTGGAAGTGGCCATGCTGACCACAGATGAAGAATGTGCATCGTATTTCTCCATCACGACCGCCGTTACCTCGTACCCTATCACGATCAGCATTTCGACGACTACGTCGTCCACTACGACCACCATGAAATCCAGCATAAGCAGCACCAAGAGTAGATCGATCAGCAGGAGCATCACCCGAAGCGGCCTCAACGACTTTCACTGTCTGGAGGACACGATAGTGTGCTTCCAACAGAGACGAAACATCAGATCCAATAATGATCTGAGAGCGAGCAGAATCCGTATGAGGACGAAGAGAGACAATATATGCCATGACATGAAGCTGCTCACATTGAGCTCTCGCTTCATTAATATCCATCGTTTGAGGTAATACTCGATCGATCTCATCAGCCATAGCCTTAAAGGTCCGGATGTGGTCCTTGTGAGATTTGTCGTCTTGATTTGTCCGGTATACGTCAAAGACCGAGTCGTAGATACGGGACAAAGATATTTTCTATCAAACACCGCCGCTAGGACCTCCCATAATTCTTTTACGGAATCCGTATTCTGAACCATGTCTTCCACCGATGGTTCCATGGAATTCATCAACTGTGTAAATAGTCGACTGTCATCTGTCTCCCATTGCTCAAATATGGGATCAGCCTCTGCTTGAGGGTTGTCAGTAAGATGTTTGGACAACCGCATTCTCCGAAGCGTCTTCTCGACCTTCTTTTGTTATGTCGAGTAGTCCTCTGGTCCGTCCAACCTTGGTTGACAAGTCGAATCGATGAAATCGTCATGTCAGTGCCTGTTGGTCCTGCTATTGTGTTTTCGACACTAGTGTTTGTAGCACTGCTATTCACCTTAGTGCGTGTCATCCTTCAGTATACCTGATTTGACCGTCGGTTTGATTTTTCCAACTTGATAATCACATCAACTCTGCCAATGCGCTAGAAACGTGGCCAGAACTGGCACGTGCATAGAAAACAGAGGTTGAATGTGGATCGCACAAGTCAGAACAGAGAGGCAACCTAGGTGACTCTCTCTTAGATCACGATGTGAAGATCAAGTAAGGAAAGAAACAAAAATTCACGCAAAATAAGCCACTTGTTTGCTCTTTGTTAAATTCCTGAAGCCGATGTTGAGAGTCAAAGGTTCCAACAAATAAACCATTGTTTACCCTCTAAGGATATCAACATTTTTTTTCCTGATGTTGAGAGTCAGAGGGTCCAGCAAACAAACTATTATTTATCCTCTAAGGATCCCAATATTTTTTTTCCTTATTTTTTTGGAGGTGGAAAGACGGCTAGGCTTTGGGGTGGGCACTTGGGTTAGGGTTTATGAACATAAGAAAGACGATTAGGGTTGTGGTGGGGGGCTGATGGGGTGGTGGGAGTGCTGGCGAGGTGGCGACAGCAGCAATATGGGGGGCAAGGGGGTGCTGGCGGTGGCCGAGGGTGGCGGGATCTAGGGTTAGATTTTTTTTTTTGTAGAGAGAGAGAGGAGTGGATGGGTTATGGATCTGATGCCATATATAGTAGAATAATGGGATGGATCTCTTATTGATGAGAAAGTTATATATATATATATATATATATAGACTAACCCCTCTCATTACTATTCTATCCGATGTGTGACGGTGGCAGTTGGGTTAGGGTTAGGGTTTACGAACATAAGGAAGACAACTAGGGTTTTGGTGGGGGGCTGATGTGTGTGTAGGGGGGGTGGCCAGCGCGTGGTGGTGGTGGTGGGAGTGCTGGCGCGGTGGCAGCAGCAAAAGCAGCATGGGGAGGGGGGGCAAACGGGGGTGCTGGCGATGGCCGGGGGCAGCGGGATCTAGGGTTAGGGTTTTTTTTGGAGAGAGATAGAGGAGTGTATGTATTATGGCTCTGATACCATGTATAGTAGAATAATGGGATGGATCTCTTATTGATGAGAATGTTACATATATATAGGAGAGACTAACCCATCTCACTACTATTCTATCCGACGTGGGACTAAAGCCCAATACTATGAATACTTAACAAAAAACATCTTAGGTGTTTTGTTTATGTGCAACATAGATCCATAGATGCACCAATTAGTAGCGATAAGATACTAATTAAAGGAGTTGCTAGTACTAGAGGTAGGTTTAAACAAACTTGGATTCATGTTGTCACAAAAGGATACGTTTTCTTGATGTTGTAGCTGACATGACCCTTAACAACTTGAATGGAAGAAAAAGATAGATAGCTGACCCCAAATTTTTCTGGATAAAGGCTTTGTTGAACATTCTCTTAGTTTTTTCCTTTCATTTCCTCGTCTTTTTTCTTTTTTGATCTACTTTTTCTTTGTTATTCTGATTAGATGCTACTACTTTCCTAATATCTTGTCTTCTTTTATCTTTTTGTTTTTTTATCGTTATGTAATCTGCGTCATAGATTCCTATAAATCAATATGCTCTTTAAGCAATAAATTCTTCATTGGAAATTGTTAGTATACTTGAATAGCTTTTTCAAAAGTTTTCAAAAAAAGAATTGTGTCTTACATTCCTCCTTAATGCTGAAGCCGACCCAAAAATTGGGATAAGGGCTTAGTTGTTGTATCTATGAAACTCCAAGAGTCAAAAAGACCAAATGTATTGGAAGTATTTTTTTTTTAAATTAATGGGGCTAGAGATTATTCTGGTTTTTGTGTTAGAATGCTACACTTTAAAGTTGAAATTCAGAGAGCTTTTAATTTATTGACGTGAATGAAACATGAGAAGCTTTGGTAAATTTATAAGAGTAGGTCATGACATCCTCCTTTAGCCCCAGACGATGTGGGTCTAAAGTGAGCTATATAATAATAGTAACTGACACTCCTCCGCATATTGGAGCATATATATCAATCATTCACAGCTTGGATAATACTCGAGAAAACAAAGGTCGAGATTGTAGTTTGTTGAGAATATCTGTCAGTTTGGTGAGGATATCTTGGCTAAAGCTGAAGAAGACACGAGTTGTAGGACAACTTTATTTTCTGTCTCTTTCTCTTGAATAAAATGATTATCTCGATGTGCTTAGTTCTTTCATGAAAGATTAAATTCTCAACAATATGGATCGCAACGTTGTCGTCACATTATAGAGCAACTCGAGATGAGGGGGTGACTTCAAGATCCGTAAGGAGTAAGTTAGGCTAAATGAATTTAGAGTCAACATGTGTCATGGTTCTATTTTCTACCTTAACAGAAAAACGAGCAACTACATTCTGTTTCTTATTTCTATATGCTTCTTGTTCCTCCATGTAACCAAATTGTCTTTCAGGAAGACAAGGTAACCACTGATAGAACAACGATCATCAAATGATCCAACAAAGTCGGCATCTGCTAATGATGTAAACGACATTGTAGAAGGTCCGTAGAGAAGGCCTTATCCATGAGTTCCTTTTATGTAGCGTCGAATTCTTTTAACAACATGAAGATAAGATGTCAAATGATTCTGCATATACTATTGGCTCACCGTACTCATAACGTAGGCCAATGTTAATGGCGCCGCCCAGACACGCCTTGGAACTTAAGAGGCGAGAGACGATGTTTCATCATCTTATAAGGCATACAAGGCAAGGTATCTTCTATACGTGATGCCTAGGTGAGAAAGGTGCCAAATGCGTGATTAGGCGAATGGATAATTAGGCGAGCCTAGGCGCATGCCTAGGTGTGCTGTGTTGGGTGTTTTATGCAACTTTTTTGGGCTTTGTTTGGATTTTTATAAGTTTTATGGGCTTGTTTGGTTTTATTGTTTTTTTAAATTGCTTGCTTAAGTTTTAAAAGCCTATATAGTCTTTTTATGTTTTAGCACTATAAGTTACTAATTAAATAGACAAAAAACTAAAATAAAGGGAAGACATCGAGTATGATGAATATTTCATTTTCGATAATGATAATGTTCAGACTTAGATGATAAAAATGAATGATGGGTGATTAAATAGGAAGAAGAAGCATTCATTAGGTCATTTAGAAATGTAGAATATTGACTCGTTAATTATCTTATGTTTGTTTTTTATCTGAACAATTTATCTTCTATCATAATGACTTATGTATGATGCTATTGTTTTTAAACTTAATATTGTGTATCATACAATATTTTGTGATCTTGTTAAGTTACTTTGTTGTTTTCTATGTTTTTAACTCTTATTTTAGTTATAGTCTTCAAATTGAAAATTTTAAGTTTGATGAGTTTTTGGGGATATAGGGTAGATTTGGATAACCTAACATGGCTACATCTTGTGTAGACGATGTCTGGACATCGTCTACACAAGGAGTATCTGATGAGTTTCACCAACCTGTCGTCTATAACGTCCTGGATCAGATAAAGGAGTATCTGATGAAGAGCTTAATCTGGATAGTTTGAATATAGAATCCATGTGTCTACTAGTTTGCAACCTAAGAGTTCTGTCCTAGATAGAAGATTCAACAGATATTTATTCCGAGAAAGTTGCAATTTAGAACTCCACGATACCTTAATATACCAAGAGAGAATTTTAATCTTGAAAATGCTTAGCGTAATTATCTCCGGTGATGATTATGTCATCCGCATAAACAAGTAAGATGACTATGTCCTGAGATCTCTAATGTGTAAAGCTGCTACGAACAAACCCAATATGTTGCAAGACTGCCGAATTTGTTAAACCATACACGTGGCGACTACTTCAAACCATACAAGGACTTCCCTAGGAGACAAACCATAGACTCCCCCGATCGCTCAAAGCCCGAAGGTTGTTGCATAAAAATAGAATCCGAAAGATTTCCATCGAGGAGGGCATTCTTCACGTCTAACTGATGAAGAGGCCAATTCCTAGAAACTGCCAAAGATAGAAGAACTCGAATATAAATCAACATAGAAACATGTGATTTTTTTTTAACATAATCCATCCCATACTGTTGTATAAAGCCTTTAGCCACTAAATGGGCTTTGAGTCGATCAACTGAGCTGTCTGAATTTTGTTTAACAATAAATACCCATTTACATCGGAGTACTATTTTACTTGAGGGCAAGGGTACCAAAGTCCAAGTCTTATTAGAGTGCGGTGCATCAAGTTCTTCAACCATATCGACATGCTAACCTAGATGCTGAAGTGCTTTCTGAACAGAGGAAGAAAGTGTGATGACAACCAAAGAAAAAAATAAGTATACAACTCGATGGAGTTAAACGGTGATAATAAATTAAGTTAGAAATAGGATGGACAGTAGTACACGAGTGCTTACCCTTGCGAAGAGCAATAGGAAGTGATAAACCTTAATATGAAGTCACCGTAGGTGGAGTAGGAACATAAGATTGCACTGTAGTACATGCAGAAGAATCATCAATGATATTCAGATAAATAGTCGCAGGTGGAGGAATGACCTTGCCTCGACACATATACACTTGATAAAAGGAAACCAAAGACCCATACTTAGGGGAAATAGGAGAAATATGTGTATCAAGTTCAGAAGAAGGAATAAGAGAGATGAATCATGGACAATGGAGATGTATACTTTGGATTTCTAGCGGAATTGGCCCAATTCTCGAGAAGATTAACATTACAAGGGACAACCATCTTCGTAGTAGTGGAATCAAGACAAACACACCCTTTATGTATCTGAGAATAACCTATAAATATCATATGAGTAGCTCGTGGATCAAGTTTATCCACCTAAGGTCAAAGATTATGAGTATAACAAATACAATTAAATTTTTTTGGAACGACAATAAATGGTTTACCTGCTAAAGATGATAGAAAAAATGCGATTTGTTCTCAAGGACACGAGAGGACATGCAGTTTATATAAAAACAAGCAACTAAGACTGTAAAATTCTATAATTTTTTGCGAACATTCATATGAATAAGGAGAGAGTGGACTACCTCTCGTAGGTTTCTATTCTTACATTCCACAATACCATTATACGAAGTATACGAACAAGAAGTTTGATGAACTATGCCATGAGTTTGATAAAATGCTTGAAACTCCCTGCTTACGTACTCCTTAGCACTATTAGAGTGAAGAACCTTGATGCAAACATCAAATTATTTAGAAATTTCTTCTACCAAGATTTAAAAAAGAAAAAGAATAACGGACCTAGAACGAAGAAGATACAACCATATCATGCATGAGTGATAATCAGTAAAAGTGAAAATATTTATAGCCATGCACACTCGAAAACTTAAATGAATCCCAAATATCATTATGAACCAAAACAAAAGGTGAATTATGTCGTGTATTAACTAGATTAAAATAGGAGCAATGATCCTTCCCAAGAATGCACGACTCTCAACTAAAATCAGATAATGATAAATTATGTAACATAATACGTAAGGAAACGAAGGATGCCGAAGTCTTCTATGCACTGAATGGAAGGAGCAGCTACTAACGTACTAGGCATATGATCTACGTAGTAAGGTCGTTCTATTAATGCCCTCTAACCAATCTATTGCTTCATCACAATGTTATGTATCACAAAGTGAGATAGATAAAATATTACTGAACAATTGGAATCATGTTTAAGCTGACGGATAGATAATAAGTTATGATGCAATGATGGAACAATGGGAGTATTTTTCAAAATGTAAAGACGGAGTAAGCGATAACACAACAGTACCAGAAATACGAGTAGTACCTTCAGTCATAGAAATAAATTTGTAAGGACTAGAAGCAATATTTGAGAGCCGATCACTAGACATGGTTCGAGGAGCCGGAATAAGCAACATACGAATGAGAAAGAAGAGATCTGATGGAGCGGAAAGATAGGAGTCGATGCAACTGGCTCCATTTATTATTGGGTAATGGCATTGAACCACTAGGTGGGGAAGGCAAAGGAGCAATAGTAGGGGTAGATGCTCGTCTGGCAATAGGTGCATTATTGGGGGTAACTATGCTTCTTCTAACACCATTCCTTATGGTAATTGGTTCCCGACAATAGAAACAATATAGGCCACCACGACTGTCGCTTCCTCTTCCTCGAGTATCGGGAGCTCAAACATATAAAGGACACCCACGAGTAACTCCCCGATCTCGAGGAAAGAGTGATAAGTGACTCGTGTAGACAGAAAGTGACTACGGCCTTGACCATGGGTAGCAAGTGCAGTCGACATGGACTTGACAAAGGTGGAAGATATCATAGGCATACGATAAATCGTCGATAAGATGGTCGTCATACAATAAGAGATGTGCTAAGAGAGAACCAGTAAGCAAATGCCATCAAAAGTATATGATAACCGAGCTAAGAGAAGAACACGCCAACAATGATCTCTCGTTGTTTGCGAGTAACAACGGGATCGGAGGACATCGGTTGAAAGATATTCTATTGTTCAAGGCCGTTAAAGAGGGCACCAAAGTATTCTCCAGGTGGTTGTATCGAAGGTGTGAAAGATGTCATAAAGTTTCTGAAGATCGTCTTCAGACGAGTATATAGACCGAAGATGCGTTCAAATTTTCTTGTCAGTTTTCGAAGACATAATAGAGTAATAGCAACGGAGCATCTATAGAATTAGACATCCAAACAATTACCTTGTCATTTTGAAACCAAGAGACATACTGGTGATACTTGGAGTCCAGTGGTGACTCCCTCAAGTGATGCTGGAGGTATTTGCTGTTTAAAATATTTTCTATAATATTGGACCATTGCAAGTAATTCTTTGCGCCAGAGAGAGAGATCATAGTGAGTCGTAAATATGTCTTAAAGTCGACTGAAGAGGAAGAAGGATCAACATAAACATCTTTATCATTGTCGGAGGTCATAATCGAAAGCGCACAAGATCAACACAACAAATATTGTTGTCCAACCCACCAATAGATAATATATCAAAAACGTCAGAGCAACTTGTCGAAGCAGTGCAATGTCATTGTCAAAGATAAGAGATCCAAGCGAGAGACCTCAAGCAAGTACAAAACATGCCAGTAATTCGGATGCCTTCGAGGAATCACATAGACCAGGGTGAGCTGAAGGAGTATAAAAGAAGTCATTAAGGACGAGTACGCTAGGGAGGGGCTTGAAGGAAGTGTTATATCTTCGCCGTACTCGTTGGCTGTAGTCTCTCTTTAAGCTCACGTTTTAGCCTTGTAGAAGACTGCACCTTTAGCTTTGCGGGAGATGGTGTTGGCTTTAGTTCTGCCGAAGAAGTTGGCTTAATGAGATATTATTTTAAACCTAACCTCGTCGTAGGCTGATCCTGAAGAGTTAGTGTCGCCATAGGCCATGTTAGCTTCATTAGAAGTTGTATTAGATTCGCCGGAAGCTAAGACAGACACTAGTTCTCAAGTATAGCCACATAAATGGCTATGGACGGAGCCGCGGGTGTGGGGGGGGGGGGGGGGAAGGGTGAACGATGATGGAATTGGAGCGGGGTGCTGCTGCTAGGGTTTGGTTAGGGCAGGTGTTTGGTTGTGGGGTGGGATTTATTTATTTATTTTTTAGTTAGGGTTCCCTCCAGATTTTCATAGCTTTGATAAGTGTGAAATTCATAAAGAACATTTAATTTATTGATGTGAATAAAAGATGAGAAGCCAGTCATGACATTCTTCTTTAGAATCTTTAGGCTAGACGATTTGGGACTAAGTGAGATATACAATAATACTTAAGTGACAAAAACTAAGAGGTCTTATGCCGCACTTACTTAGATGGACGGTAGCTCTGTTATTGTGATGGTTGCTCTTGTCCATATGTTCAGCAGGAGGATCAAACATGAGTCTTAATTACTCATTCTGGGGTGTTTCCTTCTCCCTTTCATGGTAAGTTTCCCTCCCCATTGCCCAGTGTTTTCCCTCTCTTTTCTCTGGAATGTCTGTGTCACCCATGTAACCTCCTCCCCCTTAACGTAAGCCTATCTGCCATGATTCAAAGAAAACATAGTTGCAAGCTAACAATAGAAAAGCCCAGGACCCAGGTGCACTTATTCTCCACTCCACACTTACATATTCTTTAACCAAGAGTTCTATCATGGTTATTGACAAAAAAAATGTTGAAATGTTTTCCTCAGCTAGAAACCTATCATGATGATGTGGAGCAATAATATCTAATAGTTCTTCCATATTGCTTTCTCCTAATGTCCTTTTCCTCTTACCATAGGTAAGACGGTTTAAGAAGATTCTTCACAAGGCTGACAATCACTCTTTTGATATGCACACTGTCCCTGCTGATTCAATAGAATGCATTCGTTCTACTTGTTCATCTGGTGAGTTTATAAACCATTTGGTTAATCTAAAGTCTCTCGTCAAACATAAAGGCACTTCTTACCTTCTATGATCAAATATATAATTGTTGAATTCATTTCATCATTCCTCTCTTTCTTTACTCTTTATTACTACTTTCACATGTTCTATCTGTTTGGAAATATTGCAGCACAGTAGAAGCGGGGAACGATGAAGAAAAAGAAGGCGGCTGAAGGTTATATATCTAACAGGAAGGAATATACTGAACTACAAGGATTATATGCATACTTTGTGAGGGACATTCTGCATATATGGTTTGGTTAGTCTGATGCTACATGCAAGTTCTCTTCTTCTGTAATTGTAACAATCTTTTTAATCTTTCTCCCATTATTTGTACTTATTATTTGTCAACCTTTCCTTCATGGAGTTCAGCAAATGAAAATTTCTCAGGTAAACAGTAATTGTGCTTACCTTTAATCGACACCATTCTCAAAATGCAGTGGGCTACATGTATAGTTACAATGTTAACTATAGTTTTTTTTTTCTGAGAAGAGCCAAGCCCATGAGTGACTGCTGATCTGTGCTCCCAGTTAACATGTATTAATGCTATGGGCAGAATTCAGTTAACTATGGAATCATCCATATATTATGCTTGGTTAGGTATGCCATTCCTTTTTTTTTGCTTTGCTTAAGGTGCTGTAACAATTAATGCAATTCCCTGTAACAAACTGTATTTGTTGAAAATGGAGGCTATATATTGCTAGAATATGATTAATTGTATTAGGGCTCTTGGCAAACATTTATAGATATAATATACATCAAGTAATAAATGCTGAAAAAATAACTAATTTAGTCTTCAACACTCTTTAACACGCCTCATGCAAGCTGGAGCTGGAGCTTGATGAAAGCAAGTCCAGGTTGGGGAGATTGAGAAAGAGAAACTAAAAAAATAATTTGACCTGGTATCTCTAGGACGAGAAATCCTGAAAAATATATATTGAAACTTGAAAGACTCCGAAAACGAGAAATTCCTAAAGAAGGAATATCGAAAGGCTCCAAAAATGATATCGAAAGCACGGGGCTCAGAAAATGAGAAATCCCAAAAGAAAATATCTAAAACAGGTCGGGACCCGGGATACAAGATGTAATAAAACGACATGTATTGGTGGCGGAAGTGATATTTAATTTTTTTCTGATACGCTACACAAGGTCACCCGATACAAACACCTTCCCGTATGTACCCATGCACAAATCTTTCTTATTTGAATCCCTCTGCACACATAAGTGTAGTTTCGTAAGAATGATCTTAGGATCGATCTAGATTCATGATATATCTAATCTATCTACAAGTTTTAATCACCACTCTCGTCTCAAAAGGCATGGCCGATCATAAACTTGACAAGAATCTTTACCATATTGTTTCATCTCATGAACCAATACCATCTCGATTTGATTAGTCAAAGCACATCATACACAAGTAAATCTCAGGTTACAAACATGCTTTATATGAGTAAAAAAACTAATCTAAACTACTTTAGATCTAGCGTTATTTCAATCGATGCTGAAATCACATGAGTGTCAATATCTGGTGGTTTCCACACCAGTGCGACGACTAGAGGCTGATCCAAGACAAGAACTCCTTCCACACATCGTAATTGAGAACCCAAACACTGTCCCAAAGATCCTCCACAAAATGGCTTCGAAAACACAACTTTTGTGCTCCTTCCATAGCCTTTACTGCATCGTTTGCAGTCTGACCTGTGTGCTGGTGGTATTATGGTCGGGGGCTCCCAAGGTAGTCAAATGCGTAAGGCACGAAAGGTTTATATTGCTCGAGGCGCACTTAAGGCGTCCGCCCGAGTGAAGTGCGGTACAAAACTAAAAAATAATAAAAATATACATACATAAATAAATAAAATTAGTAATTTGAGAAATAAAACCAAATAACATATTAAAACTAACAAAAACATGTTAAATCATAACCAAATGAACTAACAGAACAACAATAGTAACAGTCAACAGAACTAACAAGAATTTGCATTCTCTGACAAGAAGTTACAAAATAAAAGGAATACAACTTGTAAAACAAAAGAAAAACCAATAGAACAATCATTCATCTTCATCAAATTCCATCAAATCATCGTCAAAACAATACTCCCACCGCTATCATTTTTTGTTGGTGAGTCCATACGGATAAAATAAAAAGCAAATACATAAGGCACGTCTTTACTTGTTTGCGGCTTGCTGCGAGGTGCATCTTCTGGTTGCTCAGACCCATCCGGGTACGAGCTAAGGTAGAGAACGTTGGGGTTGTATCTTGCATCCAGTTGAGTGCTCAAGGTTTCCAAAGGAGTTGTATACAAAGTTTAGTCCCATATCTAATAGAAAGTATATATATATATATATATATATATATATATATATTAAAAATAAAATAAAATTCGTATTTCGAAATCTTTTGACATTGTAAAAAGAAAGCACAAACATGAATATTCACCTGGAAAAGGCGGAAAGATGACAGCTGAACTTATGATATTCTAATTAAAATACGTGCAAAGCACGTACATGTAGACTAGTGTATATATATATATATATATATATATATATATATTCTCAAATTAATAAAGGAATTTTTTAAGTCATATGGGTCCAGTTCAATGTCATACCTCATTGATGAACTCCAGTTCGGATTTCATCTCGTTCACATCATGTATATTTCCCACTTGTTGCCAGATCTTAATATTTACATGGATTAAGGTTTCCTTGCCGTTGCTATCAACCTCTTTATATTTGTATGGTTTATTGAACTAATTATATTTCAGAAAAGAGAGATTGAAGAACGAGAGGCTTGGCAATCATGTCGAATGTCTGTAAAACGAAATATCTTTATGATTATATAGGTTGTATGACATCTTTGCAAGTGGAGACTGAAGTACTCTCCAAATTTGTGGACCTGGATTCAGTTTGGAATTTGGCAGAGCCCTTTGCTGAGCATGATTATAACTACAGGCAATTTGGTTTTGGTAAAACGGAAATCTGTGCACGATGACTTCTATAAGCAAGCAAAAATTCCTTGCTTATTGTTGTGCTTTCATTACTCATGTTTAATTTTAATGCTGCCTCTAGTAGGATGCATCAGTTTTGTAAAATAAAATACTGTACTTATTAGCTAGAGTTGTAAAAGTTTGCAATTACTCCTGTTTTTATTCTGATTCAAGGTAGGTTTACTAACTATTAAACGGGTTGGAAATTTACTAAAAAAGATCTCTTTTTTTAAGTACAAAGGTTCATCAATTTTAACTTCGACCCTGGTTAGCAATTTGGCAAATAGTGCGACCATAAATTGGCATATTGCAAGTGAAATACGTTAAAAGAAATTGGTCAAATGTTTGTCAAATGGAAATATTGAGGTTAGTAACTTCACATGCTTAAAAATTGTCAAATTTGATTAATTAAACGTGTTTTCACTATATTTTTGTGCCAATTTTTTTCAATAATTCATATTACATGCTTAAAATTTGTATACTAATTCGAATCTTTTCAAAGTATGCAAGTTTTATACGTTTATGAATAAAATTTGTGCATATTGAATTGCATAATTGTTGAGTCCATTGTCCTTCAATTTTCACCAAATAAATGAAAGGAATAATACATCTTCGTGGTTCGATTCACTAATTTTTCTCACCCAGTCAGAATTTTATACCTTTCATCGGTACCACAAGAGCCACTTGCAAAATCCAATTCAATACATGTTGATTCCTTTACCGAAAAATTCATAAGATGTGTGGGTGGCCCAGAAATGCCAAATTTGGATAAGTTAAATGCTTCTTGATTGCTGGTATTTTTCGTTCGGCAACTGTACAGCGTCGGCCACCTTGTTGAGGGACTTGTGGACATTATTAATATTCCAAGAGACCGGTACAAATAGTAATATATTTTTTAAAGACTTCAACATTTTTCTTTACTCTGGTTTATAAAAGATAGGAAGGCCTAATATTAAAATGGAGATATCATATTAGTAATATACATGGAGGTTAAAATTTTGGGTCGTTAGTTTTAGGATCTAGTATAATATTAAAATTTTGTGTGTTTAGGTATCTAAGTCACTGATCGTCCAAAATGGTAGTCTAAACGTAAATTTTGAATATCATACGCGACCATAAAACTCAACATTTGTATGAATCGGATTATTTAGTTTTGTCATCGCAAATTGAGAATGACTTATGACGCTGTTATTTGCTTCTATCATGATCTCATCAGCCACACAACCCTGCGGAAATCGTGAGTTGCAAAGCATTCAACAACACGACCGGGACGAGGGACATCTGATAACATGGGCGGAGCCAGGATTAAAATTATGCAGGGGCCGTGCTACTACATATTTTTTTTTAAAGTTGTTATGTTAATTGGATTTCAATAGTAAAAATTATACTAAAACTCAAACAAGAATGAGCAAAAAAAAAGCCAATATTTTCAAATTGTTACAAAAAGAGGAAGCAAAAACATTATACCTAAAAGATTTCTAAAATATGTAAAATATATAATAATATGATAAAGACGAAGTTTGAACTTATAACCTCATTATTGGAAGCCCAAAGCACTACCACTTGAGCTAAGTTATTCTTTGTATGTTAGAGGGTCAAACAAATATATACTGTAAACTTGTAAAAAAAAGAGTTCTATATAGTAATCATTTTTATAAAAAAAAATTGGAGAGAGCCATGGCCCTCCTTGGCCCCTATATAGATCCGTCCCTGTCTGATAATACATGATACTCATGAAGTCGATCCCATCGAAATTGCCGTCTTGAGGGTTGTGTAACTGTTGACATCATGATAAAAACAAACAACAATGTCACTATTTTCATTTAATTAGTTTTAGGATCTTGTATAATATTTAAATTTTGTATTTAGGTCACCATTTTGAAAAATGATCTTCAACGAGCCGTCTTGGGTCCCAACGGAACCAGACCCATCGGCTGCCATCGTGCTCATTCGTGGCAGAGGGCCGAAGATTGGGCGCGGGGATCTGCGTTCGAAGGTGACTCCTTGGTTGCGTTTTGTTTGTGATGTCTCTCTTAGCGTTTGCTTCCTCACTACAAATACTACTATTGGGTGATGTTGGCAGCTGAGAGTGAGCTTATATAAAGCTCGTATAAGCGAGTCTCTGTTCAAGCAGTATTTGCTTGTCACGACCCGCACCTTAGGTAGGGGCACAAGTGCGTGACCACGCCCAGCATACACCGTAAAAACGGCGTAGAACGCTGTAGGTCTATTAGCCAACAAACAGTATATAATAACCTGTCATCTCCGCACGGAGGAATATAGTATGAAATACTGATAAACTCAATCACAATCTAGAAGGAAGAATCATGGCACGAAAACTAGATAGATAAAAATCACAAGTGTAATATCCAGCTCAACAACGAGAGAAAGAGAGAGAGAGAGAGAGAGAGAGTCACAAAGTAATATGGTTATACAATCCCAAATATAATATAATAACATAAGTAGCAAGCTGGAGACAAGGTCCAGTCCAAAATGTCTATTCTAACTAAACTAAGCTAGAGGCTCGTCGGGCGGAGCTAAGCCCTGCTGAACCAAGGTCTCCAAATCTAAGCCCACTACGTCAACCAGACTGTAGTAGGTACAGTAATCCTCTCACCGTCATCTGTAATATTTTATCAACATATCCAGTCAGGATGGAACGAGTACAAAATCTCAAACAATAATTCTAGTTATACAATATTGAAAATGTAGCAGTAGATAGAGAGAATATACTAGGTAAAGTAGAGCGTACATACATCCTGACAGGGTATATCCAAAACTGTAATAAGATAAGACAATATGCTAGGGAATGAGGAAGGGATTTGCATATCCCTGAGTATTCAGACAGTTCATTTGTGTACCCAGGTAATGTGGGGTTGTGCCAATTTAGTTTATTTGTGAGTGAGTGCTTGTTAATTTATGGTATCATGTATATACAAATGATTCATGTGTGGCCTGTGATATCCAGTTGAGGGAGGCAGTGGATAGTGGCAATATGCTAGGGAATGAGGTCATTGGCCATGGGCTAATATTTGTGCACAAGTTAAGGGCCAAATTGGCTATTGAGTTAGTGTCTTGATGTTAGAGTGTTAGGTTGAATGTTAGCAGTGGTTAGATAATAGTGTCAGTGATTTACAGATATCAGATTGTAGCTTGGGTCAGGATACTTAGCCTGAGCCTGTGACTTTGAGAATTGGCCACTTGGCCAATTCTTTGTGAGTGAGTGGCAGTTTTGGTTTTGGTTAGAGTATCATATAGGGTGAGTTGTGTATTTGAGTAGTGTTTGAGGCCTGGGTTTGGCAATTGCCTTTTTGCTACTGCATTGCTTTGCATTTTCAGCTGGCAGTGGCAATTTGCCATGCCAAGTGCAGCAAAGCACTTAGCCTTTGCAGTAGGCAGCAAGCCTTGCTTGCTCTGTAAAGGTTGGCTTAGTTGGCCTTGCACTGGCCCTTGTTGCAGTAGCAGCAACATTGCCCCTGTCCTGTAGAGCTTTGCTTAGCATTGCTCAATACAGCAACACTTTGGCCATCAGACAGGATCTTTGTCCATTAGGCACATTTAGGACAGACCATAGGTGTGGACTTGTCATTACAGTCCAGATTTTTAGCATACCTGTCCATCCACAATCTCATTCTCCATGTTCATTCTTAAGTATGTGTGTGTGTATGAGAGGAGAGGTAAAGGATGTTGAGTAATGAATGTTTGAGGGAAATGGTGAAGGTTGTGAGTGATATAGGATAGATTTTGAGTTATATATATATATAAATATAGGTTATTGATACTTAGTATAGATATAGGTTGAGTGTCCTTGGGTGAGTGTTTAGAATTGAGAGTTAATGCATACACCTTAAGGATATGTGGTATGGGTATTGGATAATAGTTTAAGGTCATGGGTCTAGGTAAGTTAGAGTGGCCTTGACATGTAGCATGTGTAGGAAATGTGGGTAGTCTTAAGTATAGGTAATGGGATCACCTATGTGATATGTGACAGGGTATTGGGTATTAAGGTATTGGCTTACATTGTGTTAAGGTATAGGTTGATATATGGGATGTTGATCTGGTATGACCTAGAAGGAGCCTAGTTAACCTTGTTTTGACTCAACAGTCGACCAAACCCTAGAATTGACCAAGGGTTGACCAAATAGTTCAGGATTGACTAGATGTTGACTTGGGTTGACCCAGAGTTGACCAAGTTTGACTTGGACCTAGTTTGACCTAGACAGTTGACCAAGTTTGACTTAGAGTTGACTTTGACCTAAATCGACCTAGAAATTATGTAGTTTATATTGTATCATTCATTTCCCTTATTTTAAACTTATTATAACCCATATTACTCTGTTTAGGACATTGTGACTCCGGTGCATATATCTGATATTATATACTCTTTTCAGAGTATCAGGCGAGTACATTCTCTGATAGTTCTCTCATTTATTTGTCAATTACTGTACTTCAGTTCTAGTTAGCTGTATGTGATTCTCTGTTACAAACACGTATTTTTTTTTATTTCTGAATCCATGTATGCGACACACATACTTGTAGCCTCCCTTCCCGAAATTTTTTTGAAATATTTTTATTTTTATTTATTGGATTTAAATGGGGATTTTAGAATTTTGTAAATATTTATTTAGTTAATTATTACGGTAGATGATTTTAGCCATGATTGAGTTTTGAAGTACTAGACAACTAGGATTTGTGGCACGAGAGATGTAGCAGTGTGCCTTGACTAGTGTACTAGCCATGTCCGGAAAAACCTAGCCATAGGGATGTCCTAATTAGGAAAACCATGCTAAGTTGTAACATGACCTATAAATAATCTGTCACTCCCCGATCCTGGAATACGTATTTTAATACGTAAACCGATAAATTGTATTTACCTTGAATTTATATGATATTTATTATGCAGTATTTCTTCATGCATTTTCCAAAAATATTCGACAAAATATTATTTCCTAATTTATTTTCTGCATTTGAGCCTACAGTTTTGGCTCATTTGGGTAGCCTATTTTTGGTTCACCAATGGTTCATCATGAACCCTTTGGTTCATCATGAACCTATGGGTTCAAGATTCTATATAATAACTCATCTCCTTCTCTCTCCTCTCATTTACTTCCTCTCATTTATTTCCTCCACCAACCAAGGCAAGTACCAACTTGCTCAAGAGATGGATCCATATTTTGTTATTGATTTCTTACAAAACTATTTGCCAAAACTTGTTCTTCTCCTCAATCTATACTAGTTTAGAACTTGGAAATTTCCATTTTGAAGCTTTGATTTTTGTAGATCTAAGTTTTAATCATTTTTGAATTTTGCATGGTTTGATCTACTTTAGTTGGATTTTATGGGTTTTTGATGCTTCCATGTGGAAGAGCATTCAGTTTCACCCAAGTTGAAACTTTGGAAATCTGGATTTGGAGTTCGGATGGCCAAGTTGTGATGTTTTCAAGCTTTGGGTTCATCCATGGTGTTCTTGCTGTTTGGAGAAGACAGTGAGCAGTGTGCTTCTGTTTGAGCACGCTTCCTGTTGGAAGCGTGCCTCCCCTTGAGTCTGCGTGACTTTTCACGCAGCTCTCCCCTTGAGTCTGCGTGACTTTTCACGCAGCTCTCCCCTTGAGTCTGCGTGACTTTTCACGCAGCTCTCCTCTTGAGTCTGCGTGACTTTTCACGCACGCTGCCTTGAGTGAGCCTGCGTGACTTTTCACGCACGCTGCCTTGAGTGAGCCTGCATGACTTTTTACGCACGCTGCCTTGAGTGAGCCTGCGTGACTTTTCACACACGCTGCCTTGAGTGAGCCTGCGTGACTTTTTACGCACGCTGCCTTGAGTGAGCCTGCGTGACTTATCACGCACGCTGTCTTGAGTGAGCTTGCGTGACTTTTCACGCACGCTGCCTTGAGTGAGCCTGCGTGACTTTTCACGCACGCTGCCTTGAGTGAGCCTGCGTGACTTTTCACCCCTTGAGCGTGCGTGCTTTTGTGCGTACGCTTTTAATATTTTATTAGATATTATATGCCCATTTTATATCCTTACGCCTTTTGTCCCGGGCATGATATGAGCACTAATGTGACCCCGGTGAACAAATAGTTCCTACCTGATACATGTACCTGAATGTCCCAGTTCTTGTTTATGCTCGACAAAAGACTCGTAACTCCACGTGGCGTATTTGCAATGATGCATTACACTAAGGAGGGTAGCACATGTTGACATACTGATTGACATGGATCCTCTTTGGGGTACTCGTACTAAAGTACGACTTTAGGAGGATAATCATGCAGGCCACAGCATGTGAGTCCAAGATTTCGCCTAGGGTTAAATTAGGCAACTAAATATACTAGATGCATGGGGAGGGCAAAATCCCGAGATCGTGTTACACCAGCCGCCTTGAGATATTGTCTCGACGCGCCGGCTGGTCTCCACGGATACTGTGTCATCTGCAACGAATGGATGACTGTATCCGATTAATTCCTGCTATATATTATATGTTTTAGCAAGGTGGCCTTACGAGGGACCTGTGCTCAATCATACCTGTCTACGCGAACCCCTGGGTTGGCTAGCCTTGCTGGAAAGATACGATCTGAGGATTTTCTAATAACATGACGCGAGGATAACCTCGTCCCACTAGAAACTCGTAGACTTGATTGGCCGTGAAAACGACTTGCTTGTATCCTATTACCTTCCGTGAATAACTGAGGGAAGCGGACTGTCATGGTACGTGATCCAACCCATGTTCTTGTTTGATTGTTGGGTTGGTTATCGTACTATGATAGGCTGTGGACCGAAGTTATGAACGGAAGACTTATTTCTGTTTGTGAAGTGCTACTTCTGTGAATGACTAAGGAACATGGTCTATCATGGTACATGATCCAACCCATGTTCTTGTTTGATTGTTGGGTTGGTTATTGTGCTGCGATAGGCTATCGACCGAAGTCACGATCAGGAGATTTCATTGTTTATACCTTTTAACTTATGTGAAAGTTATAGAGTACGACACGTCCCGACTCCATACGGCACCTTTTGTCCTTATTTGGTTGTAAGGGTGCCATATGGGTTCGAGGATGTTGCGCTACCCTATAATAATAGCATAGGTATTACAATTATCAATCATTCTATTATCTGGGTTTTTAATCTTAACTCTTGTGCCCTTTTGGCGGTACTTGCTATTCGGGGCTGACCCCGCTGGTTTTGTTTGGCCAGATCTCGTAGCAGAGCCGGAGGACACGATCTTCCTTCCTGACATCCATGGTGCATACTAGGAGCATGGCGGTTCGGCGACTCGAGTGGGTTTCTTCTCCACCACTCCTGCTTATACTTTTGCGGCGTTTAGCCACCGACACCTGTTAGCCGGATTACTTGATATTTTGTGTCAGTACATAATTGTAATTAAACAGACTGCAGCTGTGTATAATTTTGTACTCCTGACTCTCTGAGATAGCTAAATTATAAAGCTAGTCTCTCATGATCATTTTGATGAAGCGTCAGGGACGCCTTACTGCTTTATCTTTAATGTTCATTTCATTGCTGATGTGACTTGATTGATTGAGACATAGAACTCTGTGGGACCATAGGAGACTTGATTGTAGCATGTACCCCCTAGTCTCTCGACAGCCACGATCGCCGTATGACGTTACGTACCTCATATGGAGTAGCTGGCCTAGTCCGTCTCCGTATTTCGGTACTGGGGCGTGACAAGGTTTTAGTGGTGGCCCATGTAGGTCTGATTTTCAGACTTGTGGGGTATTGCGAATTACTAGGAGTCTCAATCAAAACTTGTTCCCCTTGAAATTCCGTTTCGAATTCTCTGTCCTTGCCTTGATCTCTAACCTGACTTGCATCCTCGAAATCTTCCTCGTTCGGACTTGATATTCTTATATCTTTCTTTATAGGGGTGCTTCATTCTCAGTAGCGGGTGAGGCCCATGAGGAAGAGCAGCAAGAGCATGGCTCGACTGGGCAGCAACATGGGAGAGAACCTTCCCCAGGGCAGACACGAGCAGAAATGGAACCGGAGGCAGTGCAGCCGCCGGTTATTGAAACTCCTGCAGCACAAGCAGCGACGGCAGTACCAGACGCCGTAGCACTCCTGGAGATCATCCGAGGGTTTCTTGTCACTAACCAACAGCAACAGACTCGGCAGCAGGAGCAGAACGTGTTGCTGAACCAAGGGATTCAGTTAGCTCTTGAGAGGAGTGCCGGGGTTGACTCGAGAGCATCAGGAAGGTTTCGTCGCTTGAACCCGAGGTATTTTGATGGCACGGAGGATGCCATCACTGAGGATGCCTGGATTCAAGACATCGAAGCCATTCTTATGGCAGCCAAGGTTCCAGATGATGAGAAGGTTGATCAGGTCAAATTAGTACTTCAGGATCTTGCCCGCGACTGGTGGGCATCAGAAGAAGTTGGTATAAGATGCCCTGTTCGTTGGACCACCTTCAGTGACAGATTCAAGGCCAAGTATTTTGGCGTAGTAGCTCGATATGAGCTCCAGTAGAAGTTTATCAGTCTCAAGCAAGCAGGCAAGACCGTAGATGGGTATGCAGCAGAGTTCTGCAGATTGTGCCGTTTCGCACCAGCAATGGTGGCAACGGAGCCAGAGAAGGCTATGAGGTTCCAGCAGGGACTTCATTTGGAACTATTACAGCTTGTGGAAGGACACGACTACCAGACGTTTGACGCTGTTTTGACGGCCGCTCGGAGGCACGAGCTTACCCAGCAGAGGTTGGCATCGAGGACAGGAGGTCAGAAGAGATCTCATTCCCAGGTTGGAGGAGGAGCAATACAGCGAACATCGGTACCAGCACCCGGTGTACGTATTCATGATGCAGGAGCGCCGCGAAGGACGGCCGTGTCAACTAATACAGCGCCAGTTCGGCATCAGCAGCCGAGGAACCAACAACAGCGTCAGGGAGCACCCCAGGGCTGTACATTCTGTGGGAAGGCAGGGCACACGAGGGAGGTGTGCCGGTCAGCGAATGGCTTATGCTTGAGGTATGGTAGTTCAGACCACCGTATCTCCACTTGTCCTGTGATGCAGAGGCCAGGAGGGCCAGCTCAGCAGTTTCCAGCATTGCCAGCTCCGGTGGCAACCCCGAGTGGAGGGCCAGTATTAGCAGTAAGGCCCCTAGCCCAGCGTCTACCAACGCAGGCACAGATGTTCCGCCAGGCACAGGAAGCCGAAGGCCCTCAGGGGCAGCAACAGCATGGTCGAGGAAGGCTGCAACAAGGGGCTCCGCGGGGCCAGGCTCTCACATTGACCTTGGGAGAGGCTCTAGCGTCTAGCGACGTGGTGGCAGATAAAATTCTCGTCACCTCATTTCCCGCTGTAGCATTATTTGATTCAGGCGCTACTCATTCATTCATCTCTGCACAATATGCTACACGGATTGGATTAGAGTTTGAGGCATTGCCGGAAAGGATGGATATACTCACCGGCAATGGACTCGTAGAAGTTAGCAGAGTGCGTTTTTCATGTCCGATGGAGGTGTGTGGGCATTTACTGCCCGTATCATTGATTGAATTCCCTATAGGGAATTTTGACGTCGTTCTTGGCATGGACTGGTTGAGAGACAGTCATGCGACAATTGATTATAGAGGAGGTAGGGTCATATTCAGCGTTCCTGGGATGGAGCAGTTCATCTTTACTCGAACCTTAAAGAATCAGGCCGGAGGCGTCATTTCAGCAGCAGTGTCAGAGCCAGGACAGATTCCGAGAGTGGTCGAAAATTTTCTCGACGTCTTCCCTGATGAGCTCCCAGGGATACCCCCAGTCAGAGAGGTAGAATTTAGCATTGAATTGAACCCTGGAACGAGGCCTATTACAGACAGAGTTTACAGAATGTTGCCGTCAGAACAGGATAAGTTGTATCAACATGAAGAAGAGTTGAAGTCTAAGGGATTCATCCGAGACAGTAAATCGCCCTGGGCCGTGCCAGTGATTCTAGTTCCCAAGAAGGATGGGTCGACGAGGATGTGCATCGACTACCGCAAGCTGAATGCAGTAACAGTGAAGAATAAGTACCCACTACCAAGGATTGATGACCTGTTTGACCAGTTGAGTAAGGCCAGCGTCTTTTCCAAGATCGATCTTCGGTCAGGATACTATCAAGTAAGAGTCCGGGAGCAAGACATACCGAAGACAGCATTCATATCTAGATATGGGCATTATGAGTTTTCAGTAATGCCCTTTGGACTAACCAACGCCCCCGCAGTATTCATGGATTTAATGAACCGCATCTTTCTGCCGTATTTGGATAAATTTGTGGTGGT
This sequence comes from Iris pallida, assembly GCA_029216955.1. Taxonomy (NCBI): domain Eukaryota; kingdom Viridiplantae; phylum Streptophyta; class Magnoliopsida; order Asparagales; family Iridaceae; genus Iris; species Iris pallida. The sequence continues at coordinate 803,631 of JANAVB010014796.1, forward strand.
GTTCATAGATGACATTCTTGTCTATTCCAGCAGTGAAGAGGAGCATGAGAAACATCTTAGGACTGTCTTACAGACATTGAGGGAGCATCAACTTTATGCGAAGCTCGACAAGTGTGAATTCTGGTTAGATCATATTTCGTTCCTGGGGTATGTAATTTCTGGGACAGGAGTGTCAGTAGATCCGAAGAAGATTGAGGCCGTAGAGCATTGGCCAGTCCCGAGAACGGTTGCAGAAGTGCGAAGTTTCTTAGGATTGGCTGGTTACTACAGAAGGTTCGTGGCGGACTTTGCCAAGATCTCTGCGCCCTTAACGCATTTGACGCACAAGGACGTAGAGTTTGTTTGGTCAGCTAGCTGTCAGGCATCATTTGAAGAATTGAAGAAGAGATTGATCTCAGCCCCGATCTTGATGCTTCCAGTAGGAGCGGGAGGCTTTACAGTATATTGTGACGCATCTGGGAAGGGTCTTGGATGTGTATTGATGCAGCACGGAAAGGTGATAGCATATGCATCTCGACAGCTTCGAGACCATGAGAAGAATTACCCGACTCACGATTTGGAGTTAGCAGCTGTGGTGTTTTCACTCAAGTTGTGGAGGCATTATTTATACGGAGATCGGGTAGAGATCTATACTGATCATAAGAGTTTGAAATATGTATTCACGCAGCGAGATTTGAACATGAGGCAAAGAAGATGGTTAGAACTACTGAAGGATTTTGACTTAGATCTTCAGTATCATCCAGGCAAGGCGAATATAGTTGCAGATGCACTGAGTAGGAGAGACAGTGCCTTTATCTTGACCTCGCAGAAGCATATTTTAGAAGACCTTCAGAGTATGGGAATTGAAGTAGTTTTGCCAAGGGATACAGGAAGAATGACCAGTATACAGATTCAGTCAACCTTAGTAGAGAGGATAAGGGCAGCACAAGCAGGAGATCCACAGATTCAGAAGTTACGGTCGGAGTGTGAATCAGGCCGTTGGAAGGAGTTAGTGATTCATGAAGATGGTACGCTCAGGTTTGGAAACAGACTCTGTGTACCGAGTGGAGACCTTCGGCAAAAAGTTATGTCCGAAGCTCATAGTTCTATTTACTCCATTCATCCAGGAGGAACGAAGATGTATCGAGATATCAGGCAGTACTTTTGGTGGAATGGCATGAAAAGAGAGATAGCGAGATTTGTATCCAAGTGTCTGGTATGTCAGCAGGTGAAAGCCGAGCAGCAGAGACCAGCAGGGTTGCTACAGCCGCTTCCTATCCCAGAATGGAAATGGGAGCACATCACGATAGATTTTGTGACCGGTTTACCTAGATCCCCGGCTGGCAAGAATGCAGTCTGGGTAATAGTAGATCGACTCACGAAGGTCGCTCATTTCCTTCCATTCCGAGTTGGACAGACTACTGAGCAGTTAGCAGAAATGTACATGAAGCAGATAGTAAGGCAGCACGGTGTTCCAGTTAGTATAGTATCAGATCGGGATACGCAGTTTACTTTCCATTTTTGGCGGAGCTTACACCAAAGTTTGGGAACCAAGTTAAGATTTAGTACTGCTTATCATCCACAAACTGACGGGCAATCAGAAAGAACCATTCAGACGTTAGAAGATATGCTACGGGCGTGTACCTTGGATTTTGGCGGATCTTGGGAGGATCACCTTCATCTAGTGGAGTTCTCCTATAACAACAGCTATCAGGCTAGCATTCAGATGGCCCCGTTCGAAGCATTGTACGGAAGGAAGTGCAGGTCCCCTTTGGCATGGGACGACGTCGGAGAACGGAAGTTGTTGGGACCAGAGATGATCACGCAGACTGTGGAGATAGTTAAGTTGGTCAGAGAGCGCCTTCGAGTTGCACAGGACCGACATTGTCATTGGGCAGATCAGCATCGTAGGCCTCTAGAGTTCAGAGTTGGCGACCAAGTGTTTCTGCGGATTTTGCCTACTCGGGGTATCATCAGATTTGGAACCCGAGGAAAGCTTAGTCCAAGATATGTTGGTCCTTTTAAGATTCTCGCTCGGGTAGGCGATGTGGCTTATCGACTTATCCTTCCGCCTTCGTTAACTGGCATACATGATGTGTTTTATGTGTCCCAATTATGTGGGTATGTCCCTGATCCGAGTCATGTCCTCGATCATTCTGAGTTAGTCGTTGGTACCGACCTAACTTACGAGGAACAACCCGTGTCTATTTTGGACCGGCGAGAGAAGGTACTCAAGAACCGGACGATAAGCCTTGTCCGTGTTTCTTGGAACCATCACTCTTCGGGAGAGTCAACCTGGGAGCGCGAGGACAAGATCAGATCTCGGTATCCGTATTTGTTTGACTAATAAGGTATATTTTTGCACCTTATTGACACGATTCCATGCTTATCTGCACCTGCTTGTTTTGCACTTTGTGATGTATGATAATAACTGCTATGATAGTTAACTTGTATATGATTGTGCCTTGCTTGTCCTGATTTCACTATCCTGTCTTGGCTGGAATTCCGAGGACGAAATTTTTCTAAGAAGGGTAGAGATGTCACTCCCCGATCCTGGAATACGTATTTTAATACGTAAACCGATAAATTGTATTTACCTTGAATTTATACGATATTTATTATGCAGTATTTCTTCATGCATTTTCCAAAAATATTTGACAAAATATTATTTCCTAATTTATTTTCTGCATTTGGGCCTACAGTTTTGGCTCATTTGGGTAACCTATTTTTGGTTCACCAATGGTTCATCATGAACCCTTTGGTTCATCATGAACCCATGGGTTCAAGATTCTATATAATAACTCATCTCCTTCTCTCTCCTCTCATTTACTTCCTCTCATTTATTTCCTCCACCAACCAAGGCAAGTACCAACTTGCTCAAGAGATGGATCCATATTTTGTCATTGATTTCTTACAAAACTATTTGCCAAAACTTGTTCTTCTCCTCAATCTATACTAGTTTAGAACTTGGAAATTTCCATTTTGAAGCTTTGATTTTTGTAGATCTAAGTTTTAATCATTTTCGAATTTTGCATGGTTTGATCTACTTTAGTTGGATTTTATGGGTTTTTGATGCTTCCATGTGGAAGAGCATTCAGTTTCACCCAAGTTGAAACTTTGGAAATCTGGATTTGGAGTTCGGACGGCCAAGTTGTGATGTTTTGAAGCTTTGGGTTCATCCATGGTGTTCTTGCTGTTTGGAGAAGACAGTGAGCAGTGTGCTTCTGTTTGAGCACGCTTTCTGTTGGAAGCGTGTCTCCCCTTGAGTCTGCGTGACTTTTCACGCAGCTCACCCCTTGAGTCTGCGTGACTTTTCACGCAGCTCTCCCCTTGAGTCTACGTGACTTTTCACGCAGCTCTCCTCTTGAGTCTGCGTGACTTTTCACGCACGCTGCCTTGAGTGAGCCTGCGTGACTTTTCACGCACGTTGCCTTGAGTGAGCCTGCGTGACTTTTCACGCACGCTGCCTTGAGTGAGCCTGCGTGACTTTTCACGCACGTTGCCTTGAGTGAGCCTGCGTGACTTTTCACGCACGCTGCCTTGAGTGAGCCTGCGTGACTTTTCACCCCTTGAGCGTGCGTGCTTTTGTGCGTACGCTTTTAATATTTTATTAGATATTATATGTCCATTTTATATCCTTACGCCTTCTGTCCCGAGCATGATATGAGCACTAATGTGACTCCGGTAAACAAAGAGTTCCTACCTGATACATGTACCTGAATGTCCCAGTTCTTGTTCATGCTCGACAAAAGACTCGTAACTCCACGTGGCGTATTTGTAATGATGCATTACACTAAGGAGGGTAGCACATGTTGACATACTGATTGACATGGATCCTCTTTGGGGTACTCGTACTAAAGTACGACTTTAGGAGGATAATCATGCAGGCCACAGCATGTGAGTCCAAGATTTCGCCTAGGATTAAATTAGGCAACTAAATATACTAGATGCATGGGGAGGGCAAAATCCCGAGATCGTGTTACACCAGCCGCCTTGAGATATTGTCTCGATGCGCCGGCTGGTCTCCACGGATACTGTGTCATCTGCAACGAGTGGATGACTGTATCCGATTAATTCCTGCTATATATTATATGTTTTAGCAAGGTGGTCTTACGAGGGACCTGTGCTCAATCATACCTGTCTACGCGAACCCCTGGGTTGGCTAGCCTTGCTGGAAAGATACGATCTGAGGATTTTCTAATAACATGACGCAAGGATAACCTCGTCCCACTAGAAACTCGTAGACTTGATTGGCCATGAAAATGACTTGCTTGTATCCTATTATCTTCCGTGAATAACTGAGGGAAGCGGACTGTCATGGTACGTGATCCAACCCATGTTCTTGTTTGATTGTTGGGTTGGTTATCGTATTATGATAGGCTGTGGACCGAAGTTATGAACGGAAGACTTATTTCTGTTTGTGAAGTGCTACTTCTGTGAATGACTAAGGAACATGGTCTATCATGGTACATGATCCAACCCATGTTCTTGTTTGATTGTTGGGTTGGTTATTGTGCTGCGATAGGCTATCGACCGAAGTCACGATCAGGAGATTTCATTGTTTATACCTTTTAACTTATGTGAAAGTTATAGAGTACGACACGTCCCGACTCCATGCGGCACCTTTTGTCCTTGTTTGGTTGTAAGGGTGCCATATGGGTTCGAGGATGTTGCGCTACCCTATAATAATAGCATAGGTATTACAATTATCAATCATTCTATTATCTGGGTTTTTAATCTTAACTCTTGTGCCCTTTTGGCGGTACTTGCTATTCGGGGCTGACCCCGCTGGTTTTGTTTGGCCAGATCTCGTAGCAGAGCCGGAGGACACGATCTTCCTTCCTGACATCCATGGTGCATACTAGGAGCATGGCGGTTCAGGGACTCGAGTGGGTTTCTTCTCCACCACTCCTGCTTATACTTTTGCGGCGTTTAGCCACCGGCACCTGTTAGCCGGATTACTTGATATTTTGTGTCAGTACATAATTGTAATTAAACAGACTGCAGCTGTGTATAATTTTGTACTCCTGACTCTCTGAGATAGCTAAATTATAAAGCTAGTCTCTCATGATCATTTTGATGAAGCGTCAGGGATGCCTTACTGCTTTATCTTTAATGTTCATTTCATTGCTGATGTGACTTGATTGATTGAGACATAGAACTCTGTGGGACCATAGGAGACTTGATTGTAGCATGTACCCCCTAGTCTCTCGACAGCCACGATCGCCGTATGACGTTACGTACCTCATATGGAGTAGCTGGCCTAGTCCGTCTCCGTATTTCGGTACTGGGGCGTGACATAATCTAATTATTTAGTTATTATTATATTATTGACTTGTAAGAAATTCGCTTGTGTCGACTAGTCCGGACTGGGCCCCAACCGAGCCCAAGCCCGTGTAGACTTATAGTGAGTCCTAAGACGTCTATGACGATATACGTTGAGTGTGTACTTATACTTTGTTTTAGTAGCTAATAAATATTTTCCTAGAATAAATGTTATATATATATATATATTATATCAATATTCAATATTTTGATTTAATATTTATTCTTGAAAATATAATAATTACTTCCTTTACATTCTCCTTGTGCATTTTAGGGTAGTTGAACTATATAAATGTGTATAAATAGATTTATGGTACATACTTAATAATTGAATATATGTTTTATTATTATAGGAAAGGCTAGTAAAATATGTTTATCTCATATATGTATTATGAGTATAGGCCCATGTGTATAAAATATTTTACACTACCTTATAGTAATACTTGGTTATTATTCAGATTTTTTGAGCTAGTCTTGAGGTCATATGTGTGCATATCTATATATATATATATATATATAGATAGGAAATATAGGAAAGCAATAGAACCAATAAAACAAATAGGAAGCTAATATCAGCCCAGCCAAATAACGAGCCCATAGGGCCCAACCCGAGCCCACAGATAAATCAGTCACCCATCAAATACCAGCCCAACCCAGGCCAGAGAGAAGCCCGTCCCAGCCAAGCCAATGGCCAACCGACCCCAAGCCCTTTAAAACCAAACCGAAGCAATCCCGAGCGGACCTGTGTCTGCTGCGTATTCATACGCGAGCGAAACAAGAGGGAGAGAATCCTCTCGAAACCCTAACCATCGCGTCGACAACCCACGTGCGCCACCCTCGAGGCTGGACGACCCGCCCTAGCCGCTCGTTGCCGTCGCCACGACCGCCGGACGGCAAGGCCGTCGGCCACAGGGGCGCGAACAAGACAGCACCCTATGCGACATGTACGATTTCACAGTTTTATTTCTTCGCGTACAAGCGACGATTTTCGATTTCGTAAAATCGTATGGATAGCCCACATAACCCTCTATCCATCCCTTCAACTAGAATAGTTTGGTTTGCCTTAGATAAATTATAGAAATTCTCGAAACTTCGGGAAAAACCAGCGAGAAATAGAGTATCAAAACTGTTCTGGACCCCCGACTTGGAGGCTGTTTTCACATCAAACCGTGCACCGTCTCGAGAAGTTACCAACATGGAACTTAATAACAACATATACATGAGTAAAACCTTTCTTTTACTTTGTTTTTATTTGCTGTGATGTAAAAGTTATCGACCTGACAACTTGAGAGAAAATCTGATTTCAAAACTTGAAAAATTGATCCACACGACGTGCGTTACGCCAATCCGGACGACGTGGTCACATACCAAAAGGATCAAAAGCTGCGTAACGACTTTGTGGTCGTGTGGGCTTTGACGGAATTCAAATTGGTTGCGTGTGCGCGACGAATTTGATGCGTATCCGTCGAAATCCACCGTATCGTGCACGTTGCAAATTTCTCAATTACTTTGCGCACGTTCGTCAGATCGAGACGAAACTTGCGCCAGCAGAACCATATCGTTTTTTCTGGTCCTGTATGCCAAGTTTGGTCCAATTCTGAGACCGTTGATAAAATCATCGTTTTGCGGGCCCCATGGTCCCACTCAACGGGCGATTTTGTGCACGGCCCGCCGGAATCCAACTTTGGACATACGGTTGGGTTCGTATCGGAAATCTGGATCCGTAGACATGTAGTTTGACGACTTTAGAGACCATTGACTCTGGCACGCTTTTCGGTGCAAAGCGGGTCCAACGGCAGATATCGTTTTTGCCCGAAATTACTGTTTTGCCCCTGTGTCCAGAATTGGACGTAAGGACAGGCAATCCTAGCTAATTTGACTATTCTGAGATCATTAGTATTGTCTATTTCAGCTTTCGGGGACTGTGGTACAGGTTTTGACTATTGTGGTATATTGAGTGGTTTGGATCATCGGTTTCACCAGCACAGGACCACATGCGAGTACAGTTTATTGTTTGCATTTCGATATTGATCTTTACTATATTTTATTGATTATTCATTGGTTATGTGATTATTTTCTATTATAAATTGTTGAGTCGGGAATGAGAAGTACCAAGGATGTGTGATCTGACCTTAGACCGTGTTGTATTTATTTCTTGTAGACCGTGTAGACAGTGTTTTATTTATTTCTTGTAGACAGTGTAGACAGTATTTTATTTATTGTAAAGTAGACAGTGTAGATCGTGATTATTACTGCATTTAAACTGTGTAGATCGTGATTATTATTTTTGTAGACAGTGTTTCTTTACTGCAATATTTTCTGTAGACCGTGTAACTGTAGACCGTGTAACTTTAGACCATGTAGACCGTGTCGCATAATTGTTCCGAGACCGATCACATATCAAAGGTACTTCTAACTATTGGGGAAAGTCTATTGTGTCTATTTATTTACTATTGGTCTTCTGTATTTCCTGTTTATTTTCAAAACCCATGATTGATGTCTAACCTTTGTCTTATAGTCATTTTCTTTATTTGAAATTGTATTCAGTGAATTATGCTCGTTCCATTCCTGACCGGAAACCAACATTTTCAGGTTAGCCGTGGATTCACTTAGCTTGGGAGTGACGGGTGTACTTGCAGACAAAAGCCTAGAGACTAGTTAGATAGATGAGTTGTAGTCATTCCAGTATTTGTACAAGTTTATATTTTTCTGCAAATGTAAATCTTGTGAACATTGTAAGTTAAATTAATTTTGTGAATGAGCATCTTTGTGATTATGATCTTCATGGCCGTGACAGCGTACTACCGCCGACACTGCGGCGTAGGCTGGCTTGGAACGTCTCGTATCCGTGGTTTAAAAAAAAAACGGGTGCGGGTCGTGACAAGTTTTTGTGGTGGCCCATGCAGGTCAGTCTTTTCGCAAATCATGCGAACTCGTGATAGTACTTAAATTAGTTGTACTATTGTGAGCCTGCGACTAGAAATGCTCATTCACGAATTAGAAATTAGTTTAATTTACGAGAATGACTAGGACTAGGAGTCCCTTATACAAATTTATCGATGGGTAGTCTAGGCCATGTAATTTAGATGAGGAGTTATTAATTGTCTAGTTTGCCAGAACCCCATAGGTACACTATTACCTCTTGATTGGACGATATGGTCCAGTGTAGATAGATTATTCACTTGGTGAGACCAGGGCTTCCTAGGATTAATATTCTAACCTAGATGAATTACTCGATTCCTTCTCCTTGTCTCTAGATATCATCCTCACATCTTAGTCCAAATTGCCTATTTAGTTCCTAATTTGCCTAAATTTTTTTTTAAAAAAATTTTCTGATTATGTTACCCATGTATGAACCTCGAGTTAGTTCGATTCAAGTTTTTCCTCAAAGGCTTGAGTACATATGAAATAGATACTATGATATTTGTATTTCTGTCTTCAGTTATTCCTCCCTGTTAAATCTTTTATGTTAAAGGGTTGTAAACGATAGACAAATACCTACGCTCTATTTCATAGACAACATGTTTGAATCTCTAGAAGCTCATGAATTCTTACAGATATAGTTAAAGGAATGTTAGTTAACTCATAGTAGCTAGACAGCAGCGCACTGTCGCCAATTACCTGAGAGTGGAGAGTGTGGGTTCACTGTAGCCGGCAGCGCACTGGCAAGGCACAACCCATAGAATTGAAATCGTTTCGAAGAACCATAGTCTATGGAACATTGCAGAAACTACGTTCTCGTTGACTTCTTTAGAACTTAGATACACTTGTGTCAATATAGGTAGAGTGTCTGATAGCCTATCATATTTGAATCACGAAACCAAGGGCATACCACAGCCAGAGTATACGAGCGTGGCGTAACCCGCGGTGAAATGACTTCAGACATGATTACAAGTTAAGGATATTATAGAGGATAGGACAGTGCCCGGTGTGTTCTATAAGATTCGAAGCCAATATTGGTAGAAGTTTTGTAAGTCGGATAGAACGTCTTCCGATCTAGCGTTCCATGGTCCTTGTGACCTATTGACGAGGATATCGACTGACACTAATAGGTTTACCTAGAATATGGAATTTAGAACGTCCATAACCCATTAGTCGACCAAGTCCTTGTGGATCAGAAGATAGTAGGAAGACTGTATAAGCAAGAACACCGGGTAAGGTTTGATTCTCACAAAACTCGAACCACTTGTGCCTTCTTTCAAAAATCTCGCATAATTGTATTCGACCATCTTAACAAACGCTGCTGTTACAGCTTAGTTTTGCAAGCTCACTCTGTTCTCGAGCTTGATTCGAGGCATATATTTAGTGGGGATGCCCGCTAACATATTGTCTAATCAGAATAATTGTATCACGGTCTGATCAACCATGATGCAATTGGTTCGCTTTTTATTTAATTACCCTACGTGGATTGAGATATAGAGGTATCCAGGATTTCATCCACGATTGCTTTGACAATTCCTCTAGAATTAAATATCCGCCCTTGAATCATGTAATTGTGTTCAGTGACATCCCTCTTGAACTCTTTATTATTTTCGTCTTTACTGATTGGAAAGACGAAAGCTCGTAATTGATAGATAGATACATTGTATCCCCATGACCATGATAGTTGTATACGCAAGTATAGCTACCATCGGCCAGCCCTGTGACAGGAACCTTGCCTTGAGTTACTCGTTCTCCCTTCGACACCAAACCTGCTATCTTAATCTTTTAGTCATTGGAGCCCAGGAATGACTAGGATCCTTCCCTTGACCAAATGCCAACCTAGAAGACTACCTATTCTTCGGAGACCAATTATCGTGAGCCTCTAAATATTTGTTGAAGCTTGCTTTAACTAGAACCCTCGTGACAATAGTCCGGCAGGTTTGACCCCAATAAGAGAATCACGACTCAGTTGTTAGAAATCTTTTCATATGACATGCCTTAGAGCTGGTTACCCCGTCGATAACTCTTGTACACTATGGATGTGTATGTTCCTCTATTTTATCGACCATGTGTTATTTTACACCCTTGTTTCTCATTTATTGAGGGATGATCATTGACTCGACTTATATCTACCATATCCCGTTATGCCGTGCCTCATTCTTTATTAACAAGAGTCGAGGTACCGTATCCGAACTTTGGAATTCTTCTGACCTCACCATTCCTAAAACCATATCCTAGCCTCTAAGGTGGGTAGACTGTAAGCCTTCAAAAATTTTGTAGCAGTAGGAGGAATTATCGAGTGATCAGAATAACTTCCATTAGGATGATAATTAGTGCCCCATGGACTCCCACTTTCTATTTAGATTATTTTGTGTCCCAGCCGTGCCATTAATAATCGGAGCATGCGATCAGCTGTTATTTTTCCAACAAATTTCATATGAAAAAATCTAGACGAGTCCACCTTCATCTAGGTATATCTTGTCCCACTCAAATACGTCCCCTTGTACTCTATTTTTATGGTACGACTTTCAGGATAAAAGGACTAGGTATAATCCTTACCATAATACCGTATACTTCTCGATTTCCATTAGAGCCTCAATCTTGACTCAAATCTTCCGATCCAATATATGGTTGTGGTCTACTCGAAGTCCACTACGCACATGTCACTAGTGTGCCATTTAATTGTGTCTCCTCGTGCTACTTAAAATACGAGAGTCACGGAAGGCGTATCTTGGGTTATAGGAACCTAGCTAAATAACCCGGCTGGCAACTAGCTCAACCACTTGGGTGAAAACCTATTTTAGGTTACCCTAGCCTAGTAGAAATAGTTTTATCATGGGGACCTTGTCCAGTCCATATAGATTGAAATATAAGGTTCATCCAACCAGTGATTGAAGTCCAATTAGAGAAGCCCATTAAGAACCATTAAATTCCATCCTTGCATACCACCATATTTGGACTTTAAAAACCGGACTACTTGAAATAGGTCCCTATACCTATTGTGTAGTCTCCACCTCTTAGAATGCAGAGTCATTCGTAAACCCTTGTTCCCTCTACCTAGAAGTTGCGATACGATCTTGTATTGCATCTTGTCCCTTGCACGTGTGTTTAAATAACCACGAGAAAGATCCCAATCTTGATTTCTCAATTCCGTTCCAATATGGAACCTTGTTTGAATTAGAATTTCGATAACAGAACTTTTGCATTGCACGGACTGCAAGCCCCTCTATGAAACGAAAGGTCTCTTCGATGTTAGCCAGTGATTGGAACAGAATAGCTCCAATCTAGCTAATAAGTCAATGGTTCATAAGCTCCATTTTATCGGTATCATTTGATATATCCTCTACCGTTCTTGAAATTTCGTGCTTGTTCACAGTTATTTTTCCTCGTCTTTTCGTACCATTGACTCTCATCCTTCCTATTTTGGGGGTCGATAACCGTGTTGTTTAGATTTTAGTAAAAGTTATAGTATAAGTTAGTTGATATTTGAATTTTGGATTGCTTGATAAATATGCGAGGATTATAGATACCATAGGCGATAGATATCTATTGGTAGCAAGGTTAGCAAATAGTTGGAGGATTGTAAAGTTTTAGTGACGTAGCTTTACGGGAGTAGTGTGTCCAAAGGTGGGTGGAAGTCCTCAGAGTTTCATAGTTACAGAATGACTAAGAGGGGATATAAAATATTTTTGAGGAATTAAATTTGAGGAGATTAAGGGAATACTAGACTTTGAATTTTAAGAAATAGTTATGAATTTGAATTTCGAGGACGAAATTATTTTTAAGGTGGGTAGATTTGTAGCCTCCCTTCCCGAAATTTTTTTGAAATATTTTTATTTTTATTTATTGGATTTAAATGGGGATTTTAGAATTTTGTAAATATTTATTTAGTTAATTATTATGGTAGATGATTTTAGCCATGATTGAGTTTTGAAGTACTAGACAACTAGGATTTGTGGCACGAGAGATGTAGCAGTGTGCCTTGACTAGTGTACTAGCCATGTCCGGGGAAACCTAGCCATAGGGATGTCCTAACTAGGAAAACCAGACTAAGTTGTAACATGACCTATAAATAATCTAATTATTTAGTTATTATTATATTATTGACTTGTAAGAAATTCGCTTGTGTCGACTAGTCCGGACTGGGCCCCAACCGAGCCCAAGCCCGTATAGGCTTATAGTGAGTCCTAAGACGTCTATGATGATATACGTTGAGTGTGTACTTATACTTTGTTTTAGTAGCTAATAAATATTTTCCTAGAATAAATGTTATATATATATATATTATATCAATATTCAATATTTTGATTTAATATTTATTCTTGGAAAAATAATAATTACTTCCTTTACATTCTCCTTGTGCATTTTAGGGTAGTTGAACTATATAAATGTGTATAAATAGATTTATGGTACATACTTAATAATTGAATATATGTTTTATTATTATAGAAAAGGCTAGTAAAATATGTTTATCTCATATATGTATTATGAGTATAGGCCCATGTGTATAAAATATTTTACACTACCTTATAGTAATACTTGGTTATTATTCAGATTTTTTGAGCTATTCTTGAGGTCATATGTGTGCATATCTATATATATATATAGATAGGAAATATAGGAAAGCAATAGAACCAATAAAACAAATAGGAAGCTAATATCAGCCCAGCCAAATAACGAGCCCATAGGGCCCAACTCGAGCCCACAGATAAATCAGTCACCCATCAAATACCAGCCCAACCCAGGCCAGAGAGAAGCCCGTCCCAGCCAAGCCAATGGCCAACCGACCCCAAGCCCTTTAAAACCAAACCGAAGCAATCCCGAGCGGACCTGTGTCTGCTGCGTATTCATACGCAAGCGAAACAAGAGGGAGAGAATCCTCTCGAAACCCTAACCATCGCGTCGACAACCCACGTGCGCCACCCTCGAGGCTGGACGACCCGCCCTAGCCGCTCGTCGTCGTCGCCACGACCGCCGGACGGCGAGGCCGTCGGCCACAGGGGCGCGAACAAGACAGCACCCTATGCGACAGGTACGATTTCACAGTTTTATTTCTTCGCGTACAAGCGACGATTTTCGATTTCGTAAAATCGTATGGATAGCCCACATAACCCTCTATCCATCCCTTCAACTAGAATAGTTTGGTTTACCTTAGATAAATTATAGAAATTCTCGAAACTTCGAGAAAAACCAGCGAGGAACAGAGTATCAAAACTGTTCTGGACCCCCGACTTGGAGGCCGTTTTCACATCAAACCGTGCGCCGTCTCGAGAAGTTACCAACATGGAACTTAATAACAACATATACATGAGTAAAACCTTTCTTTTACTTTGTTTTTATTTGCTGTGATGTAAAAGTTATCGACCCGACAACTTGAAAGAAAATATGATTTCAAAACTTGAAAATTGATCCACACGACGTGCGTCATGCCAATCCGGACGACGTGGTCGCGTACCAAAAGGATCAAAAGCTGCGTAACGACTTTGTGGTCGTGTGGGCTTTGACAAAATTCAAATTGGTTGCGTGTGCGCGACGAATTTGATGCGTATCCGTTAAAATTCACCGTATCGTGCACGTTGCAAATTTCTCAATTACTTTGCGCACGTTCGTCAAATCGAGACAAAACTTGTGCCAGCAGAACCGTATCATTTTTTCTGGTCCTGTATGCCAAGTTTGGTCCAATTCTGAGACCGTTGATAAAATCATCGTTTTGCGGGCCCCATGGTCCCACTCAACGGGCGATTTTGTGCACGGCCCGCCGGAATCCAACTTTGGACATACGGTTGGGTTCGTATTGGAAAACTGGATTCGTAGACATGTAGTTTGACGACTTTAGAGACCATTGACTCTGGCACGCTTTTTGGTGCAAAGCGGGTCCAACGGCGGACATCGTTTTTGCCCGAAATTATCGTTTTGCCCCTGTGTCCAGAATTGGACGTAAGGACAGGCAATCCTAGCTAATTTGACTATTCTGAGATCATTGGTATTGTCTATTTTAGCTTCCGGGGACTATGGTACAGGTTTTGACTATTGTGGTATATTGAGTGGTTTGGATCATCGGTTTCACCAGCACAGGACCACAGGCGAGTACAGTTTATTGTTTGCATTTCGATATTGATCTTTACTATATTTCATTGATTAGTCGTTGGTTATGTGATTATTTTCTATTATAAATTGTTGAGTCGGGAATGAGAAGTACCAAGGATGTGTGATCTGACCTTAGACCGTGTAGACCGTGTAGACCGTGTTGCATTTATTTCTTTTAGACCGTGTAGACAGTATTTTATTTATTTCTTGTAGACAGTATAGACAGTATTTTATTTATTGCAAAGTAGACAATGTAGATCGTGATTATTACTGCATTTAAACTGTGTAGATCGTGATTATTATTTTTGTAGACAGTGTTTCTTTACTGCAATATTTTCTGTAGATCGTGTAACTGTAGACCGTATAACTGTAGACCGTGTAACTTTAGACCGTGTAGACCGTGTCGCATAATTGTCCCGAGACCGATCACATATCAAAGGTACTTCTAACAGTTGGGGAAAGTCTATTGTGTCTATTTATTTACTATTGGTCTTCTGTATTTCCTGTTTATTTTCAAAACCCATGATTGATGTCTAACCTTTGTCTTATAGTCATTTTCTTTATTTGAAATTGCATTCAGTGAATTGTGCTCGTTCCATTCCTGACTGAAAACCAACATTTTCAGGTTAGCCGTGGATTCACTTAGCTTGGGAGTGACGGGTGTACTTGCAGACAAAAGCCTAGAGACTAGTTAAATAGATGAGTTGTAGTCATTCCAGTATTTGTACAAGTTTATATTTTTTTGTAAATGTAAATCTTGTGAACATTGTAAGTTAAATTAATTTTGTGAATGAGCATCTTTGTGATTATGATCTTCATGGCCGTGACAGCGTACTATCGCCGACACTGCGACGTAGGCTGGCTTGGACACGTCTCGTATCCGTGGTTTTTTTAAAAAAAAGGGTGCGGGTCGTGACAATACTTACTCGTCTTACTGCTATTATTCGAATCACCATACGAATCACTATTCGAATCACCCTATTCGTATTTTCATATGCTGGTTGGACTTGTATTCGTCTTATGTGTTGGATTATGGATTCATTTATATTAGACTGGGCGGGAAAATACTTGATTAGACCTGTGAACATTCCCACTATTCAAACCACCTCCTGTGAATATATTCGAACGATAGCCATTCCACACCCGGCCAGGTGTGTGATGTGCCGGATTTACCCTTAGCCGTTTACATGTCTATCTAAGTATTTTAAAACACACTTGGAGAATTTATTCGAATTATTATTAGAATATCATGTGAATCACTATTCGTATCACCTTATTCGTATCATCTTATTCGATTCACCTTATTAGAATAATGATTAGAATTTCATTCGACTCATCTTATATTAGACTCACATTGGGATTATACTCGACTTATATTGTACCATCTGAACTCATTATGTTACTATAGTTCAGCTAGATCTTATTTTTTACAGTCTTCTTTGCTATGTTTCTCTTCTTGTTTAGTTACCTTACTTTTATTGTACCTTAACTGTTTCTCTACATCACTACCTGTATAAAACTGCCATATTCATCAATACAACTGTCTATAACTGCTTTATAGTTCTCTGTCATTTACTTGGAATTTCTTGATAAAATGTACTCGTTCCTGTCCTGACTGGACCTGTTGAAAATATTACAGATGACTGCCCTAAGGACGTTTGCCCTACTTGCCTTGGAGCAGGAGATGGCCTAGCTACCTTTGTCCCCGACACTTAGGAGTGATCGGGAGACTAGCTAGTAGACTTGGTTTAGTTTTCATGTTTTAGAATTTGAATTGTAATAACTTGAGATACGAGTTTGTATTTGAGTTTGTTTGAGATATTATTATTTAGTAGTTTTTAAAAGTTGTTATTTAGTTTTTAGTTATAAACTTCTGTGTTATCTTATCGTTCTTAGACTGTGATTGAGATTCATTATATCTATACTTGTCCTCCGTTCGGAGTTGAGATTTGACAATTACATTATATAATTGCGTGAGTTGTTGATAGATAGTAACCTAGGACATCGTTCTACCGTCGACACTGCGGCGTAGGCTGGACGTACCCACTTCTCGTGCCCTTACTCTAGGGTGCGGGTTGTGATCACGTTTTTAGTGGTGGCCCATGCAGGTCAAGTTTATGTAGTGGTATTCGAACTAGAGTATCACTACAGCCTGCGATAGGAACTAAGGAATAGGCTTTAGTTGAGAGAATACTCAATCACAGTTAGGACTACTTGAGAAGATTCCTGGATGACCCTTGAGAATCTCATTTAAACTATCTCGAAATTCGATTCTGACAGTATCTGTCTATCTTCCTTGATTCATCGTTGAATTTGATTCTTGGTATTCCTTATTGACTTGATTTTCTACCAAGATAACATTATGGGCTAGGTTGCCTCTGTCATGGAATCTAGAGTCTTTTACAGCCATATCAGCTGGTTGGGCGATGAGATAGAGTCTGGTTTTGGATATATTTCTCGGGTGTGGGAATTTAAAGTTTTTGCAGCCAAGCTAGCGGCAATACAAAAATTTTAAAATACCATGATTCTAGAGGTATATACATTAGTTGTGGACTCTATGGATTATCGCAGCCATACTTATTGGTGTGATGAGGATTCTGGTAATATGGTTCTGGATAGACGGGTATGATTATCAGATTACAGGATAGATACCATATAGATGGTGCCCTAGTATAATTGAGTGGAATATCAGGATGGATGTTACTTGAGTATCATAGATTAGATAGAGGGAGCTAGGCCACCTATAGCGCAGCACCGTGCCCCGCACCATCAGAGGGATATACCCCAGAGGGGCAGGGCTTTTGTGCTGACAGTCGAGTAGACCGACGCTATGGGTGACGGGTTAGCAGGTCTGTCCTTCTTGTCCTTCTTTCACCTTCATGTGTGATTTCCATTAGTACCTACTAGGATGTGTTTGTGATATGCTAGATAGCGTAGTTGCCCTGTTCGAGACTGTGGAATCACGACTAGTAGGACAGAGTTTTGCATATTATCTTGACCTTGTTTGATTTAGGGGTTTGACCTAGCAGGAGTACGATCATCTTAATTTCGAGGACGAAATTCTTCAAAGGGGGGTAGACTTGTAACACCCAGTTTTCCAAATAAGGATAATTTTGAAATTTTGTGATTATAATCATTTAATAATGATATTTAAATCATACTGTGATTTTTGGTGATTTTTAATTATTTTAAAAACTATTTAAAATGTTGATTGGTGATTTTGTTGGTTAACTAGTTAAACCCTAGTATTGCTAAGCCTAGAGACTAACCATGACCAAAGGAGCCTAGTCACGTGATTAGAATTTCATATTACCAATTTTTAGCCTAAGGGTATTTTGGTTATTTTGACAATTTTGTGAATTTGTAATTTATATTAATTAAATATTGTGCTAGTCTTTTTGTGAAGCCTTAACCTAGAAGTTAACCTAACCTAGATTAGTCATGAGGTTATAATTAAGGTTAGAACATTCCTACTAAGTGCCAAGGTTAGTAATATCTAGATATTATTAAGGTGGGATATTTCCTTTTGAGATATTTGTGAAAAGAAGCCTTAACCAATAGGAAGCCTTGGAAATTATTGGAGGAACCTCAACCACTCATCTAAAACCCTAATCCTAATGTTTTCAACAGCCATACAAGCCCCCTCCCTCCTATAAGTATCCCACTTAAGAAATAATTGCCTCCTTTAGAAAACCTAGAAAAAGCCCTACTTGTTCTTCCATAAAACTCTTCCCATTAATCCAAATTGAGCCCAAATTGAGTCAAATCAATTGCATCATCATCCCCAATAGTAGAGGATACTTGTGGGTGCTTGCTAGCAAGGATCGAGGACGGTTGAACCAGAGAAAATCAAAGAAGACATCGAATCGAGGCTCTTTACATTGAGATTCTAGCTCTCAATAGGTAAACCTATCTACACCCATTAAAATCATGATTTTTCTTCATAGATGCATTCATTTAGGGTTCCCCTAGGTGTAGCCCAAGTTTGGTAGGATTTCGTGTCCGTTCGATACCCGTATCGGACACGTATCGGTCGTTTTAAACATGTGTTCGACGAAATGCTCCTTATAACTTTTTGTTCTCCAATTTCAGAACAAATTATATATTTAGGTAGCCTATGATATGTAGATTACGTATGTTTAGGACTGAGGTAAAATTGATGAGGTTTGATAGGTGTAATCGGACACGGGGAGGCTCGGTTCACTGTGTGCACTGAACAGTGCATTGTCCTGCTACCACAGCCTCTGTTCTCGAATTCTACTGGGTTATTTCACATCCTAGTGACTCTAGAAGATAGTCTAGATGACTGACACTAGGACACATTGTTTTCCATAAATAAATTCCTTTATTTATTGTGTTTCTGGGAAAATTACAACTGTGAGAATCTGATCTAGAAGACGATCACTTTATCCCTTGGACTATGCGAAGAAGAAAAGCTCTCAAAATTATGACAGTAGATAACTATGTATCTCTCCATGAATGAGAAAAAGAACTCTATTTATAGAGTCAAAAATAACTGTAAGGATAACTGACTTCACAGTCTATACCTAGTTAAAAATCACGCAGGATTTAACATACGCAAGACTGTGAGCAGTTACTGGACGTGGCCTGTAACTGTTGGACACATGGCGATCATGCATGAGTCGTGTGCAAGTTACAGGATACGCAGGCGAGAGATCAGTGGCATGGCTGCCACGTACTCCAATTTGATAAAATTTACGCAGACTTGTTGAAGACGAAATCCACACAAACTCGGGGTAGAAAGCTTCAAAATCCACGCAAACTTGGGGCGAGAAGCTTCAGAATCCACGCAGATTTGGTGAAGAAAACTTCAGAATCCACGCAAACTCGAGGAAAAAAACTTCAGAATCCACGCAAACTTGAGATGAAGATCTCACAATACACGCAGACTTGAGATAAGACTGCCAGCTGTCTTGATTCAGCGTGCCTCGACTGACACAAAATCTCTGACAGTGATTGCTTTTGTCAGTCGCATTAAATGACAAGAAACTCTTTCGGTACGCCAACTTGACGAAGGTTGAGTCTTGCTGAAGAAGATTTCAAAAATCACGAAATAGACGGCTGTGATCTCTCGAATTCTGTGCATACGTGGCATACGAAGAGACATTCTTCGACTGTTGTGCTGTCAGTCATAATTACTCTCTGACAAATGATGAGCTGTCTCCTCAGCGTGATTTGTAAATATTGTCTTGATCAACTGAGCGTGACTTTTGACTCTGTCCTGATCAACTCAGCGTGACTGTCATTTTTTTAAAAGGCCTACAAAACCCCCTTCAAAGTTTTCAAAAATTTGAAAAGACTTCAAAATTTTCGAAATACTTTGAAAATAAGATAAAAATGAACTTAGTCACGCTGAGATGACTTCAAATTTTTCGGAAGTCGGAAAGACTTCGAAGTTCTTTGAAAACATCCAAATGAACTTATTAAATGTCATGATGACTCTTCATTTTCCGAGACTGATTGCATCCAGTTTATGGTGGAATATGAACCGCCGGCGAGCTCTGTTATATAAACAGGGAGAGGATTCATTTAATCTTCATCTTACGTCAACATGACACCGAAGGACGAAGCTGAAGAAGAAGCAAGAAAGTTAGGTTTCTGTGCCCATGGCGACCCTACTTTTGAGGGTAAGGAACCGGAGCCCCTAGTCTTCGAGTTCAAAGACGATCCCATGCAATTAGCCAAGAATTTCTTGAGCTATTTTGGCCTAGATGGCTCGTCTTCTTCTGATGGGTGCAGCTTCGCAGAGCAGCGTGAAATGTTGAAGGCTCTGTTACACCGCATGGGGGTTAAGAGTGTAGAAGAATTGGGCACTAAACTCAGCCGCTCGACTAAATAGAGCGTATCTTTTATGCTTTTGAAAATGTTGCACTCTTTTTGTTTTGTCTTTTGTAAGGCTATCAGTGCCTGTCTTGAAGAATGTAGTACAACTTTTGTGTTTGAACAGCGTGCATTAATGAAGAATGTTAATTAGCACTCTTTGACTGTTTCCAATGTTGCGCTGTCTTCCAAAACACACGTGTCATTCATTCCATGGTTTACGAGCGCTATTCACGCGGATCTTTTCCAAGAATAAGCTTGTACTTTGTCCTTTAAATAGATAGCTGAGTTTCAAAGATACTCATCTCCCATTCTTCTTCTTCTTCTCTGAGAATGAAATTTTTGGGAGATTTCATTCTCAAACAGGAAAGCAATGCTTTCTAATGTTCGATTTCTGCGCACTGTATCAAACATGGGTTTGCCAATCCTGAGCACCAAACTTGATGGTAAGTCCGCGTACCATTTTTGTTGCTGTTGAAGATAGGCTTTTATGTTTCTGACTGAAAAATACACGCTTGACTAGCCAGTGTGTGCTAAATGACATTTCTGTTGATTAATTCTCTTTTTCCTTGCTGTTCTCTGCAGAAGCTCGGTTGAAAATTTTCTTCAGAACTGGCATTGGTGATGTGGATGCTGTGGAGAATATCCTGCTGACACCAACATCAGGGAGCTCATACGCTTTTGACGCGTACATCAGACAACTCAGAACTCTTCGTGGGATAGAAGGGTCTTCCTCAGATGGTAGGAAGAGCCTTTATACACGAGAGTTGGATGGTGGAGTCAACTCTACCCCGAGAAATCGGGTAGTAGAGTTCCTTTCAAGGCAGAACTAGGAATTGTATCCCAAGGTTTGGATACATTCCTGTCTTCCTTGAGAGGTTACCCCCAATCCACCAATTGTATTGGCAGCACCACGACTTCGGGCTGCCATACTCTATGGTTCTCCTCTCGTCTGAGAGAGAAGACCAGAGTTTGATTCCTGCTGATCTGGTCGTTGTTTGCAAAAACAAAAGTATAAAACTTTATTGATACAAACTGTAATAAAGATTACAAGAATTCTGGGAAAATTACAACTATAGGAATCCAATCTTGATGACGATTGCTTTATCCCTTAGACGATGTGAACTGTGAAGACGAAGCCTTTGAAGTTGAAAACAACTCTGGAAACTGAAGGCAAAAGCCTCTGAAGTTGAAGACAAAAGTCTCGGAAGAATGCAGCAGCACTTTGGCAAGAACTCCTGAACTCTCTGATTTTTGATCTCTGATCTTGATCCCCTTGAAATGAAGACTTGAAACTCTATTTATAGAGTTCTAAAAATAACTAACTTTCAGTTATTTTGGACTGCGCAAGCTGATTTGCGCAGCAACTGGTTTGCGCAGCACTGGATTGCGCAAGCAGTTATTGGATCGTGGGCCAACTATCTGGGACACATGGCATCATTTGATTAAAATACGCATGATCGTGCATAGACAGTTGCCACGTAATGAGCAATTGATGGCATGAATGCCACATGTAATTGGTCAGTTATATTGGTAGAATATGCAAAATGAACTGCGCAGAAATGGTTTGCGCAAACACGGATTGCGCTGCCACCTGTCAGCCGCCCTCGAGCACTGTGCGGCGTCAAAAACGAACACTCCTCGTTATTCGTGTTGTCAGCTGTCAGGAAGATCTGATTTGATTCAGTCAATGATGACTTCTGCCACGTCAGCCTGCGCAGTTGGGAACATGCGCAAACCAGCCTGCGCAAAGTGATGTCTGCGCAATCTGTTGTCTGCGCAACTCATCAAAATGATGAATATCTTGAATTTTTGACTTTGTTGATTGATGCAACTTGATTTTTTAGGACCTACAAGACCCCCTTCAAAGTTTTCGAAAGTTGATTGTATTCAAAATTTCGAAATACTTTGAATTTTTGAATGTTGAATCATTTTGCGCAATATGATGAGCTGTCTGCGCAAAGCGAATAGACCACAAGTTTAGGCGCAATCCGAGACGGCCGTTTCATTTTTTGAAAACTATAAATAATCCTCCTCATACTTCAAAGTATTCTTTACTTGCTGTCTTCGTGCAATTGAGAGAGAATTTCTGAACTCTTTCTTCCTTTCTTCTCCGACGATTTGTCATGGCTCCACGACGATCAAATGCTGCCGCTACTGCCGCCGCGAAGGGAAAAGCTCCGGCCGAGTCTTCTGACAGGATTGCACGGCGAGCTTCCCGACACGAATTCGCACATCCTGCTCTGAGAGGTAGTTGAACCGATCGAAAACCCCTTCTTAGGGTGATTCGACTCCCTTGAAACTCATCTCTTTTTTTTAGAGATAAGTTCATATTGTGCCACCCTTTTTAGGGTTTCGGTTGCATGAACTATCAGTTCTTTATTTTTATGAAGGCTGCATTCTTGCGTAATTTGTTGATTTGTGCTGACAGGAAATCAGCGCAAACGATTAAGTTGCGCAGATATCAGCGCAAACCATTGCTTTGCGCAACTTTTATGTTGCGCAAACTGATGTTGCGTAAGTCATGTCAGCGCAATCTGAGATTGTGCAAATCATGTCAGCGCAGTCTAATGTTGCGCAAATCATATCAGCACAGTCTGAGGTTGCGCAAATCATGTTTTATGTTTAAAAACAAAAACTTTGTCTTGGACTAATTTTCATCTGTTTGTTGATGCAGTTGAAGTCAATGAAGATCCAGATTACGAACATTTTGTGGGAACCCTCACAGAGTCTGAATATAAAGAGGATCTGTCTCATGTCCATTACCCTCAATATGATCTGCCGGCCTCCCATCAGGCTATATTGATTTCACAGGACAATGAAACTTTGATGTGTTTGATGAACGGACAGCCTTTAGAATCAGCTGATGCTGTAATTCACAAGAAACCTTTATTCCTATTCGGTGATGCCTTTGAGAGAGCCTCTCAGCCCAGGCCAAGGATGGAAGATAGAGTAGTTCACCAGCAAGATAGATCCTTTTTTATACCCGACATTGCTCGATGCCTTCCTTTGTCACGGTACGCTCATGCGAGCTACCCAAGGAAGATGGAATGGAATATCACTCTATTTCAGGATGCTCGGGCAGGAAAAATCTTCGTAAAGAAGGGGCCACATCATAAGGACATGTTTTATAGTTCTTCTGACAGATATAGTGTCCTACTGAGAGGCTTAAGACCTGGCTGCATTCCACCAGAGAACTCCTCCATGCTAATGCCTGTTAGGACACCAATATTCGCAAATGAATTTGCGAAGGTTGAAGGAAAATATCCGGAGCAAGATATAAGAATGACTGGACTGGTGAATCCAGACTACAAGCGATGGAGTTATATCGCGAATTGGGTTCTGGGAAAATTCCAAGACAGACTCCAACAAATCAACCTGTATGAAGCAGTGCATGCGACTGTATATGGATTTGCTCCCAATCCTCATATGTTCTTAGCCTTAGCTGAGAGATACAACTACAGGACTGGAACTTTCATGACCCCAGGGGGAGAGATGGGCTTTGCGCTCCACGAGATGAAGTATATCTCGTTCTTGTCCATGGCAGATGCTCCGTATGAGGAGTATGTACCAACAAATGATAAGTTGAACAAGCTCAGAAAAGAGAATCCAGAGATGGTGACAGTGTTCGAAGAACTATTGTGCCATTACAAGATCTGCTCTTTATTTTACAAGAGTGCCACTGCCAATACTTGTTATTCTTCAAAGTGGCTACCATATCTGTTTCTTAATCATATAGAGGAGAAGAAAACCAAGGAGAACGATAAATGTTACCCAACCTTCTTTAAACCTTTGAGCCATACAGAGGTCAGAAAATTAATGGAACAGAGTGGTCACTTTGATAAAGAAGTGAACGATGACCATGAATATCCTCCTTTGAAGAGAGGAGATAATTTGGAAAGTTACTTGAGAATGGGCTATAGGCCCATGTCAGAAGAAGCACAATTGGCGAAATTCTTGACATACTGGCTGCGAAGGTTCGTGGTTCCCGGATCCAGTGCAGTGGATCGTTTTCACCGTGGCGTCTTGTTTGCAGCTGTTAAATTGGTCTTTGGCTATAAAATGGACTTACTATCAGCAATGACCTGTAAGCTGAACGCCAGTCTCCGTTTATATGTTGACTTGATGTTGAAAGCGAAATGAGAGAGAGAATTCCCTCGCTTAGAACTGCCATATACATATTTGTTTGGATGGTTGCTTCTTCACTATCCAACTCTAATGGATCCTGGCATGGGACCAGTTGACGGCAGTTTTCTTCGAAGGTATTCCGATGGAAAATAGAAATATACTTCCTTATCTGAATGTAGATTTATGTTGAATCTGAACAGAGGCTGGAACTTCTGCTGCGCTCCTTTCCCTGCTGGGTATGATCAGATGCCCACGAATATGGTGGATTCGTAACTGCAGCCTCTAACTCGTGTCGCTTTTGAATGGTTGAAGACAATTCGACCATCTCATTTGGTCTACCGATTCGAAGAAGAGTGCTACTTAGAACCATACCTCCCAAGCCGTTTTGCTAGACAGTTTGGGTATGATCAGTTCCACATAGGGAACGCAATTACCTGCCTCCAAGGCAAGGGTTATCTGATAGACGGAGCTAGGGCTTGGGCTTATTACAATGCCCGTAATACAAAAGCCACTTTCTCCATGCCAGCAAGGACTACTCCTCAGGGTCCTCGAATGCTTTTTACATACTCCGTATTTTACACATCATCGAATACTTTTGCCGAGAATTTCCATCTCGCAGATAGTTTCGCTACTGCAACAAGATTGAGAAGAGGAAGAATTGCTCCATCAATCCCTATAAATGAGGAGGCGCAGGAACCGGCAGATGCACCTCTGGAGACTACAAGGGATATTATATTCCCCCAAGAAGTGAATGCACCACTTCGTATTTCATTGAAGGTGGGTAAATCTCCCGCGAAGAAGAGGAGAAGAGAGGAGCCTCCTGCTCCTGTGGCGAAGAAGAAATTGATTCTTGATGTTTCTTCTGAAAAGGTGACTACTAGATCTCAATCCCGGCAATTGGCCGAGACTCATCAAGAAATTGCCAGTACACCAACTTCCGTGCAAAAGCGAACAGAACCAGAAAATGTAGAGAGTCCTGTTAGGCCTCTACACAGAAAGAAAAGAGTAGTTACCAGAAGAGTCTTGGAAGAGTCTTCTTCTATACAACTCCTGACTTCAGTAGATGCTGCTGCAGGACTTTTAATGGCATCTCCCACACCTGCTTCTGAATCAGGAAGCAAAACTCTCGAGGAGAATGAACAGAGGGGAGATTTTGCCCCAAAAATTGAAGAGCCTAGAGAACATATTTTAGAGGAAGAACAAGGTGTTGTACAACCTCATTCTCCTATTGCAGATATTTCTCAACCTCCTCCTACTCCCAGGACTCTTCGTGAGGAAGAAGACCGTAAAATAATTGCAGCTCTGGAGGACTGCAGTTATAGCTTGCAGGAAGATCAGGCTGCGACTAGCAGTGGAAATGCAGCAGTAGAAGAAGAAGAAGAAGAAGAAGAAGAAGAAGAAGAAGAAGAAGAAGAAGAAGAAGTCGAGGACGGTTCTTCATCCGAAAATGTTGATGAGTATTTACAAGATCCTGAAAAACAAACTGAAGAACATAGATCTCTTGATACTGCCGATGATATTTCAAATCCTAAAAAGGATATTGAAGTGGAGGCACCTGCAGAAAAGGCTGTCGATGTTGAGATAGAAACATCTCCTGAAGAAGTAGCCGACGAAGGTGTGCTAAAAAAAAATCCTGCCACCGACCCTCAAGGTATAAAACGAGATTTAACAATCTTTTCTTATTTTACAATGAACCGATAACTAATATCTTCTTTTGCAGATCTTGGGACTTTGCCAACACCTCCAACGGACCTGATTATGGTGCCTATACCAACGGTGGTTATTAGCAGTAGTCATCATTTATCTTGTGGTTCTGAGGCGGGCAGCAGTCAGGCTGTTGCAGCGGAGGCTACTTCTGTTCAACAGTATTCCATTCCAGTAAGAAATGAACTCGTTGTTAAACCAAACCAAGGTAACATTGTTCTTAATTTGATCTTTTTGTTCATCAATAATCAATTAGTAAAATAATAATTTTACTTTTGCAGAAGATCAAACAGGAGGAGTAACCAGCTCTACTCTGGCTCCCTTATTTAAAGAGCCTATTGTCCAATCTCAAAGAATCGAGCAACCTGTTACCCTGTCTTCATCGGGAGTAGCAGCGACTCCTGGAACTTAAGCCATCAATCAGCAGGTTATCCAGTCATTTACTAAATGCTTCTTTGAATCACTGAGATCCCTTGTCCAAAAAATGATAGAGAAAGAAGGAGCTGACTTCATCATGGTTAGGAAGCCCACTTCTTTCTTGATAAGAGCTATAAGAGACCAAGGAGACGAAGCTCAGGCCACTCTCCTTGAACATATACTGGATGAACTAGAAGTCTCCATCAAGAAGTATAAGAACTCAAGAAGAAAGATGTAGACTCTTTAGTACAAGCTGAATTTGAGCGGCTGGCTCAAGCTGCTGATATGGAAAGGTTAACTCTTCAAAATCTGTTAGAAGCTCATTCAGCAAAATCAGCTGAATATAATTCTAAAATAGAATCAATTACTCTAGTGGCTGAAAGCAAAGGACGGCGACTTGCTGAGCTGAAGGCTAAAATTACTCGCCTTCAACAAGAGTTTGAAGAAGAAACTGTTAATCACCAACTGGTGATTGAACAATTTAATGCATTGATTGAGGAAAGGAATGAGTATGAGACAACTCATGGTGAAGAGATCACCCGCAGGACAGTAGATATGCCCATTTTTGATGAAGACAGCGGGATGGAGGAGGCAAGAAAGATAGTAGCGTCAACACATGAAGAAGAGCTGCAGACATTGAAGCAGCAAATTGACAATCTGATTGTCCCTCCTTCTTGATTTTGTATTTGGGTTTTGTTGCTGTAGCTGCATTTTTGTAATGTCTCATTTTTTTATATAAAGGACATTTTGTTGTGGCTCCATTATTTATTGCATATCTTATTCAGATATAAATAATAGATAGATATTTATTGACAACTTAATCGAAAACGACAAGTTGCTGATGTAGAAGATGAACGATGATGAATCGTCAATGTATATAAAAATGAGTGAACGGGAATACCGTCAAGTAACGATGAAAGAACGAGTAAATCGTCAAATGATGTTGAAATGAACGAATTAACCGTCAAATGATAATAAATGAACGGGTTAACCGTCACAATAGATGAACGGATGAACCGTCAGATATTAACGAACGGACGAACCGTCGGATGAGTGTAAATAAATGAACGGATGAACCGTCAGGTGTTTAATGAACGGACGAACCGTCGGATGAATGTGATAAATGAACGGATGAACCGTCAGGTATTAATGAACGGATGAACAGTCGGATGAATGTGATAAATGAACGGATGAACCGTCAGGTATTAATGAACGGATGAACCGTCGGATGAATGTAATGCTTCATTAATTGAAGAACTTCTGTCTATAAATATAGCAGAAATCTGATAGGAACGAACACTTCTACTCTTCAACATAAAAATGTTTTTCGGAGAAGCATCTAAGAAGGTTGAGACTGTCTCGAAGGTTCAGAAGGGTATTGAAGAACGCCCTGCCGATCCAATTCAGCCGAAGGAGGCAGAAGCAGGCGAAGGTTCGTTTGCATCCCAACCACCGCGGGACATTTTGGACTTCCTGCTCGAACCAGGAAAGACTAAAGAAGAAGAAGCAACGAGGATGGCCGCCTGCAAGTTTCTTGTAGGATCCAGCAAGGAGGTTCTCGGCTCTTTTGCTGACCGCATTTTTGAGAAGGATGGCAGTGGCCCTCGTCCCAATGTAAAAAAAGATGATAGTGACCTTTAATATGTACTATCATATAATAAAATTTAAATTTTATTCATGAACTTGATTTTGTCTGATAATTTACAAATATTTACATTTATACATAATACTTCTTTAAGAATTTGCCATTGATAGGCATCATAGCAACTCGACCATCAAGTTCTGAAAGTTGATAAGCTCCATTTGAGAAGACTTTGCTCACAACATAGGGACCTTCCCATTTCGCATCGAATTTCCCTTTGCTCATATGAGTCATAGTCATAGGACGTCTGACCGTTAGAACAAGTTCTCCTTGCTGAAAGGCTCTGACCTTCACTTTACGATTAAATGTCTTTGAGATGCGGGCTTGGTATAACTCAATATGCTGTTGAGCCATTAACCGCTTTTCATCCAATGCTTCCAACTCTTGAAGTCGAAGAAGGTCATTATTTTCTGTGGTAAGCTCATTGGCAATAGCAATCCTTAAAGAAGGAATTTGTAACTCCAAAGGAAGGACAGCTTCACAGCCATACACCAAAGAGAAAGGTGTAAAGCCTGTGGGGTTGCGGACTGTAGTTCGATAGGCCCAAAGACATTCGCCAAGTTTCTCGCTCCAATTCCGTTTGTTAGTGGATACAAACTTCTTAAGGAGCTTAATAATGGTTTTGTTAAAGGCTTCAGCTAAACCATTAGCGGCAGGATTGTACGCCGTCGAAGCAACATTGTTAATCCGATGATCATCGCAGAATCTAGTGAACTTCTGACTAATGAATTGAGGTCCATTGTCATGAATGATTCTGCGAGGTACACCAAATCTATAGATGACATGGTGTTTAACGAAATTGATGACACTGCTAGTCTTGACTTCAGCCAGAGGTATAGCTTCGGCCCACTTGGAGAAG
>JANAVB010014796.1:838613-1058613 GCA_029216955.1 Iris pallida
GTAAGCACTACCCCCAGCTCCTGAATGACTAGGCGTAGTTTGTACTTGCACTTGTACAGGAGGTATTTGAGGAGGCACTACCCCCAGCCCAGTATTGGCAGGTATTGAAGATGCTATGATCTCTGGACTAGTAATAGGTGCAGTTGGTGGTGTAACATGCTGTGCTACAATGATGGAATGCATACTAGCAACCATCTCAGCCATAGTTTTTAATTTGTCTTCGAGTGCAGCAATTCGTTGTTCCTGATTTGCGGAGGTTGAAGCATCTGGATCATCGGTGACAACATAAGCCGTCACTTCTCTCGGTACAGTGGAAGATACTGTTTGTTCAGAACTTTCACTGTATGCATCATAATCAGAAAACGAATCATCTCCTGACTGGAAAACAGGGAGATGACTTGAAGGATTTTGAGGAAGATTTCTTTGACCGATTGTATCTCGACTTCGGGAACGGGTATGTTGAAATACTCCCTCAGAAGATTCTTGAAGTAATTCCAAATACCGTTGGCTTGGCTTACGGAGTCTACCATGCTTAGAGCATCTTTTACCCCCAGTGTCTCGGGAAGTCATGTTAACAGAAGCATACAAAACTTCGTCTTCTTCTGACATAGGTTCAGATTTAGCAAAAGTTAAACGATCGAAGACAGATCGTTTTGTCATTTGACAACAGCATTGGATGATGACTTTATGATTACAGTGATGATCAGATGGTTGAGATGGAGATATTGAGACAGTATCCTGTTTTTGTCTTAGATGTTCTCGAAGATCTACAACAGGACGAGGAAAGTTCCGAGGGATCTGTTCTTTGATAACATTTGGAACGTGATTCTGATTCTTCAAATGTTTAGTCCCTTGAGTATACAGGGAAGTACTCACTTCATTGGCATAAGTGTTGGGATTTCTGACTTTGGAGATTTGTTTCTGATGATGTTTAACCTTCGGCATTGGCTGTTTGCGTTTTACCGAAGTGGGTCGATTAAGATAAGTTCTGAGGTCAGCAAATTCACCCCCAGGAGTTTCTGTTTGAGACACTAACAGTTTTCCCTGTCTGGAACGACAAATTTGGAGAGTCGGGAGGTCCTGGAATTTTGCTATCGGAGTAGGCAGAATACCTCTTTGATTAGTACAAGTACTCTTGTTATAAAGGAAAGAAGAATCCTTGTTTGCCAGAGTTCTTGAATTGATTGGAGCTGAGACACATTGAGATGGATCTTCTGCAGTAAAGACTGAAGAAGACGGAGAAAAGACTAAAGGGCCTTTTTCTTTGTTTTGAGATGAAGGGTTAGCTAAAGAGCGTTTCCCTCTGTTATCTTCCAAGTCATGAGACAAGGAAGTTTGAGAAAAGACCAATGGACCTTTTCCTTTGCTTTAAAGAGAAGGAGGAATAGTCAAAGGACTACCCTCAGTGGATTGTGCAGGGGCAATAGGGTGTTTGGGAAGAGGAGTAGAATCTCTTCTTTTATTGTGAGAAGAAGGAAATTTAGCCAGAAGGCTGTTTTTCTTGGATTGCGCAGACTTGGTTTGCGTATGGGTGGAAGGTGCACTAGTCATTTGTGCATTAGAAGCTTTGGTAGGAAGTGCATCAGGAGTTCTTGTCTTAGAGTGCTTGGGATGCACCTTAGTTACAAGAGTGCTATTTTGCGCAGGAAAAGCCACTGCCAATTGTGCCAGAGTCATAGGAGTCTTCTGTTTTGACAAGGCAGCATATGAAGTAGCCTGTGCAACAGTTGCAACAGATTGTGCAGCCTTGACTGCAACAGATTGTGCAGCAGTTGCTGAGACAGACTGTGCAACAATTAGCACAGCAGTTTGTGCAGCAGTCTGACTAGCAGATTGTGCAGCAATTGGTACAGCATCCTTGGTGGCAAAACTGCCAGATTGTGCAGACTTGGAGACCCAAACTGAGCGCACTTTGCTCTCAGTAGAAGTGGCTACAGTACGGGGAGTGGTTTTGGAGTTGAGCATCGCCTCGTAGGCTGTCTGGTTGACCTTAACAACCATCGTCTTCTGCGTCTTCCCGATAGACGCTACGTCACATTGAGTTGCTACTTCCTCGTCGGAGGAGAAAGTTGTCCCCAGCAGAGTCGCCATTTTGTTTGCAAAAACAAAAGTATAAAACTTTATTGATACAAACTGTAATAAAGATTACAAGAATTCTGGAAAAATTACAACTATAGAAATCCAATCTTGATGACGATTGCTTTATCCCTTAGACGATGTGAACTGTGAAGACGAAGCCTTTGAAGTTGAAAACAACTCTGGAAACTGAAGGCAAAAGCCTCTGAAGTTGAAGACAAAAGTCTCGGAAGAATGCAGCAGCACTTTGGCAAGAACTCCTGAACTCTCTGATTTCTGATCTCTGATCTTGATCCCCTTGAAATAAAGACTTGAAACTCTATTTATAGAGTTCTAAAAATAACTAACTTTCAGTTATTTTGGACTGCATAAGCTGATTTGTGCAGCAACTGGTTTGCGCAGCACTGGATTGCGCAAGCAGTTATTGGATCGTGGGCCAACTATCTGGGACACATGGCATCATTTGATTGAAATGCGCATGATCGTGCATAGACAGTTGCCACGTAATGAGCAATTGATGGCATGAATGCCACATGTAATTGGTCAGTTATATTGGTAGAATATGCAAAATGAACTGTGCAGAAATGGTTTGCGCAAACACGGATTGCGCATGAGTGGTTTGCGCAAACACGGATTGCGCTGCCACCTGTCAGCCGCCCTCGAGCACTGTACGGCGTCAAAAATGAACAGCCTCCTCGTTATTCATGTTGTCAGCTGTCAGGAAGATCTGATTTGATTCAGTCAATGATGACTTCTGCCACGTCAGCCTGCGCAGTTGGGAACATGCACAAACCAGCCTACGCAAAGTGATGTCTGCGCAATCTGTTGTCTGCGCAACTCATCAAAATGATGAATATCTTGAATTTTTGACTTTGTTGATTGATGCAACTTGATTTTTTAGGACCTACAGTCGTGACTGGGACCCAGACAGTCAGGAACTGCCACCAATAACGAACCTGACGGAGAAGGTCCGACAGAGAAGATCCAAAGAAGAAGATAGATCTCTATTAGGTTATTGTTGTGGTGTAGAATGAAAATCCAAGATTTGCACTAGATTTCCATTATGATTTGTAAGAAAGTCTAAGAAAATGTAATAGACTTTTTGTGGTGAAATGAGAATGGAAATGATAATTCTTCTATGCTCAAAGATTTGTATTTGTGGATGAATCGTGGACATGATAGATAATGAAATCTTCTTTTCTGTTTTAGAGTATATGATATTATCAGAGGTATTATGGACGTGATAATATGTAGGAACTCAAAAGAAAATAGATTGATTTCTATGCAGAGGTCAAAAATGATGACAAATGAGTAGATAGATTCGGAATTGATTCAGAGGTTATGAAAACATGATAAATAACGAATCCCTACTTGATAAATTGATAGAAGATTATGAACGGACGAACCGTTTAGGAAATGATGAACAGATGAACCGTCGAATGATTAATGAATGTGTGAATCGTCGGATGAATGTGAGAAATGAACGGATGAACCGTCAAGCATTATGTGAATCGTCAGATGAATGTGACGCTTCACTATTTGAGGAACTTCTGCCTATAAATATAGCAGAAATCTGACAAGAACGAACGCTTCTTCTTTCAAACGTAAAAATGTCGTCTGAAGAAGCATCCAAGAAGGCTGAAATCGCCATGAAGGTTCAGAAAGGCACTGAAGAACGCCCTGCTGATCCAGTCAAAACGAAAAAGATGGAAGCAGGCGAAGGTTCGTTTACACCCAAGCCACCAAGGGACATTCTGGACTTCCTACTCGAACCAGGAAAGACTGAAGAAGAAGAAGCCATAAGAATGGCCGCTTGCAAGTTCCTCGTGGGTTCCAGCAAGGAGATCTTCGGCTCTTTTGCTGATCACGTATTCGAGAAGGACGGCAGTGGCCCACGTCCAAATGTAGAAAAGGATGATAGTGATCTTCCTTAATATCATGTATCATCATTTTTTTAAACATGAAACTGTCTGATGATTACAAGTATTTACATTTATACATAGTACTTCTTAAGGAATTTGCCATTAATAGGCATCAAAACTTTTCGACCATCCAATTCTGAGAGTTGATAAGCTCCACTTGAGAAAACTCTGCTCACAATATAGGGTCCTTTCCACTTTGCGTCAAATTTGCCCTTGCTCATATGAGTCATAGTCATAGGACGTCTGACTGTTAGAACAAGCTCTCCTTTTTGATACGATCGAACTCTGACTTTCTTATTAAAAGCTCTTGAGATTCTAGCTTGATAGAATTCAATATTCTGTTGAGCAGATAATCGCTTTTCATCCAGAGCTTCTAATTCTTGAAGTCGAAGACGATCATTATTTTCAGCAGTGAGTTCATTAGCGATTGCTATCCTTAAAGAAGGAATTTAAATCTCTAATGGAAGAACAGCTTCGTAACCATACACCAGAGAGAAGGGTGTACATTTAGTAGCATTACGAACTGTAGTGCGATAAGCCCACAAACATTCACCGAGCTTCTCACTCCAATTACATTTGTTAGTAGAGACGAACTTCTTTAGGATTTTGATGATGGTCTTGTTGAAAGCTTCTGCTAATCCGTTAGCTGCCGGATTATATGCAGTAGAAGCCACATTGTTGATCCGATGATCGTCACAGAATCGAGTAAACTTCTGACTAACGAACTGTGGTCCGTTATCATGAATAATGTGTCGAGGAACACCAAATCTGTAGATGATGTGGTGCTTAATAATGCTGATGACATTGGACGTCTTAACTTCAGACAAAGGAATGGCTTCGGCCCATTTGGAGAAGTAATCGGTTATTGCGAGAATAAACCGATGACCCTTGGATGACGGCGGATTGATCAGGCCGATAATGTCCATGCCCCAAGCTTCGAAGGGCCATGATGTTGTCGTCGGATGTAGAAATTCTGAAGGTTGATGAATAAAATCCGCATGGATTTGACAAGCTTTACACTTCTTTGCATATTCGATGGCGTCTGATACCATAGTGGGCCAATAATAACCCATACGTCGAATACGGTCTTAAAGTTTTGGTCCAGGCTGATGCGCTCCATAAATTCCATCATGTGCTTCGCGAATAATTTGTTGAGCCTCGTCACCGGCAACACATCGAAGAAGTAAACCATCATAAGCTCGACGATGTAAGGTCTTTGTTGTATGATTGTAATAGAATCTGAGTGATCGTCGTCTGATAGATGCTGCCTCACTCGGATCATCCGGAAGAATATCATACAATACGAAATCTAAGAAAGGAAGTCTCCAATCTTTATCCGTATTTTGATTCTCGGTCGAATTACTGAAGATGAATTCTATGCTAGAATCAGATGAAGATGATAAAGATTTACGACTAAATCCAAATCCTCTTGTTGTGTTGACGTCATGAGATGTTGATTCTTCAATGTTAATTGGAAGCCCTAGAGTTAGGTTATTTTCCAGATGAAATAATTCTCGATTACGAACAATAATCATTTGTTGTCGTCTAATCGGGATAGCCAACATCGCCGCAAGATTAGCTAGAGCATCAGCTTCTGTGTTACATGCTCGCCTGACATGTTCAATGAAGAATTCTTCAAACGAAGAAGCCATAGATATAGCTGATCTATGATAAGAAACCAGATCTTGATGACGGACTTCATAAATACCCCTTATCTGAATAACAATGAGTTTAGAGTCTCCGTACGCCTCCAAATGTTGAATATTCAGATGTTTAGCGAGTTGAAGACCAATAAGCAATGCATTATATTCAGCTATGTTGTTTGAACACGGCTGATCGAGAGAATAAACTCTTTGGATAGCAAGACCTTCTGGCGATACAAGAACGATTCCAACTCCAGCGACAATATCACCATTAGGACCTATCCTTGAAGCTCCATCAAAGAATAGACGCCAAGTAGGATCTTCTTCAGCAATTTGGTTTGAATCTAGGACTTCATCTGGAATTTCGTCATAGAGTTTTGAATCTTCTGGAATTGAATGAGCAGCTAGAAAATCAGCTAAATCTTGTCCTTTGACTGACTTCTGAGAAATATAATGCATGTCATACTGAGCAAGTAGGATTCTCCAGTTAGCTAATCGAGAATTCAAAACACTAGGTTTCTTCATCATGATCCGTATAGGATTGATCCTGGAGATGACATGAATAGTCTGGCCAATGATATAATGTCGTGTCTTTTGAACAGCGAACATCAAGGCTAGACATTCTTTTTCGACCGATGAATATCGAGGTTCAGCTCCGGTCATAGTACGACTGAGATAGTAGATGGCTTGTTCATGACCATTTTGATTCTTTTGAGCGAGTAATGCACCCAATGAATGACTCATTGCTCGAGTATATAGGAGAAATGGAATTCCTGAAACGGGAGGTACCAATACTGGAGGGCTCATCAGATATTGTTTTATATCATCGAATGCTTTCTGACATTCATCATTCCAGACAAAATAAACACCTTTCTTCATAAGTTTGTTGAATGGTCTGCAGCGTCCTGATAAATTAGAGATGAATCTCCTGATATAAGCGATCCTTCCTTGAAATCCTCGTAGCTCTTTTAAGGTACGTGGAGGACGCATCTCTTGGATGGCTTTGATCTTCTCGGGATCCACGTGTATACCTTTAGAGGTAATGACGAAGCCGAGAAATTTACCACTAGAGACGCCTAAGAAGGACTTAGTAGGGTTCATCTTTAATTGATGCTTACGCATTAGATCAAAAATAGTCTTCAAATCTTGGATATGATCCTCCTTTTGTCGACTTTTGACTGCAATATCATCAACGTAGCATTCGACTGTTTTCCGTAGATGTTCACAGAATATAGTGCTCATGGCTCGTTGATAAGTTGCTCCTGCATTCTTGAGACTGAATGGCATAACTGTATAACAGTATGTACCAATCGACGTTCTGAAAGAAGTGTGCTTCTCGTCGTCTGGAAACATTTTAATCTGATTGTACCCAGAATACCCGTCCATGAATGACATTCGTTCAAATTCACAGGTATTATCGATCATGACATCAGTGATTGGTAGAGGAAATTCGTCCTTAGGGCATGCTGCATTGAGATCGCGGAAGTCTATGCATACTCTGATCTTGCCAGCCTTTTTAAGGACAGAAACTATGTTAGCCACCCAATCGGGATGTTGTTCCTCTCTAATAAACCTGGAGGTCATGAGTTTATTGACTTCAGCTTCAATTGCATCCATAATGTCTGGACGAAATTGTCGCTGTTGTTGTTTGACCGGTTTAGCATTCGGCAAGATATTGAGCTTGTGAGTTGCAATTTGTGGATCAAGTCCTGGCATATCTTTATAACTCCAAGCGAAGGCATCGATGTAGTCACGAATGAGTTTGATCATGTCTTGCTTATCAGTTTTTGAAAGACTTT
The DNA here is from genome assembly GCA_029216955.1 of Iris pallida. Classification (NCBI taxonomy): domain Eukaryota; kingdom Viridiplantae; phylum Streptophyta; class Magnoliopsida; order Asparagales; family Iridaceae; genus Iris; species Iris pallida. The sequence goes on from JANAVB010014796.1 coordinate 846,054, forward strand.
CACTGATGAATATTGGTTTGAGAGATCCCTCTTCACCAACATCTATTTGAACAAGTTTGTCTTCAGTCGGAGGTTCTTTTTGCTCGAAACGGAACTCCCATTGATTATCTAATCTTTGGGCCCATTGTTCTGATTCAGGTGAGATTTCAAACTCTTCTTCGTCTTCATCACTTTCTTCAGAATGGTCAATAGAAACCATGTTGGAAGACAGAATGTTGCAGTAGAAATCGCCGATACTCGTATCGGAATCCCAAGAAGTGGTACTGGAAGAATCAGATCTCTTATCTTCATCAGACTCGGGATCTTCATAAATAATATTGATAAAAAGAGTAGGAGCAATGTAGCCCAATCCGCATTTCGTCCTTCCATATTTCAGAGGAGGAATACGAACAGGTATTTTTCTTCCTTTTCCACTATTGAGGCCAGCCCTGAAGTCATAGCCCATATTTTTGATGATGTCTTTAGATTGCTGACTATAACGACGTAGTTGTAATCTTCCAGTATCATCATTTCTGTCATCTTCTAAATCAGAAGGACTTTGGGGCCCTTTGTAGAAGAATATTGGAATGTCTCCTGACTTTCTGCTGGAAACTAGAAAGTATGAAGATTGTACAGGTTCTAGGGATACATCTGTATGAACAGTCTGTACAACTTCAATGGTTATTGTGTTCAAGTCATCTAACAAATGTAAATAACTACGAACATAATTACACACATCAGCGTACTGCAAAGATGGAGACTTTTTATTAAATGTAAAAGCAGCAATATTTACATTGGGAGAAGGCTGAGCTTTAGAGATTTTAGCCAAGTCAATGACTAAAGGGGAAGAAGAAGAAGAATGAGAAGAAGCTTTATTTCGATTAAGATCGATAACAAATGGCTCAGAAGAGGTGAGCTCCCTTGAAGCTTGAGATGGAAGAATAATCTGCCCTCCAACTGGAATTAGCAGAGTATCCTGTGAAGATACAGGAACTGTAGTACGCCCACTGACAGGAATGGTCATTGTGTCTTGAGCAGACGACTGAGGTAACGGAGAGATCCGTCCATTCACCGGAATGATGAAAAAACCTTCTCCAGAGAATTTGGGAGATTGTTGCTGAGTAGTTCGACCTTTAACAGGGATTATTAAAGTCTCACTTTGTGCATCCTCTTTCTCCATAGCTTGTATGACCCTTGTATACTCTTCTTTGTACATTCGGGAATCATTGAAATAAGCTTCAACCCCATGGAAGGGATTTATGTCAGCCACTTCTTTTTGTACTCTTCCATTGCTATCAATGTATTTAAAACACTGATGAAGAGTAGAAGGCACCACATTATTTTTATGAAGAAAGGGCCTCCCAAGAAGAAGATTATAGGATCCCACGATCTTAATCACATAGAAAGTGACTTTGGATCTGAAATCGCCTATCTGAAGCTTCAGATGAATCTTTCCCAAAGGCTCGCTTCGGCTTTGATTGAATCTCAGGATAGTAGTAACAGTCTTGGAGAGTTTGTGAAGAGGGATTTTTAGTTCATCCAATAGGCTCTTTGGCATTATGCTTATAGCAGACCCTGGATCAATAAGGATACGATCTATCTTCATCGTATCGATATAACCGGTGTAGTAGAGAGGCCGATCATGTCGATTATCCTCCAGTAGCATGTCATCTTGTGTAAAGGTGATATTTGGGATAATCTCCAATACACTGTTACAATGTAAGCAAGTGGCAGGTTCTACATCTGGCTTCTTCAATTGTGCAAGACAAGAGTCTGCTTGAAGAAGTGCTTCACTTAACGTCTCCCGAGTTTCTTTAGAAAGACGTAGAAGTTCAAAGAGGGACATTCTAGCTGGAGTATTAGCAAGTTGAGCTAGGATGTCGAAATTATAAGGCTTCTGAAGTCCAAGAGGAGAGGACTTCTTGATTGGTTTATCAAACCGAGCCTGTTGTTTGCCTTTCTCCAGAGCTGTGGGCTTGAAAGGAGCAGGTTCAACCGGTGTAGTTGAAGGAACAGGTGCAGTGGATGACTCTTCTTCAGGAGAAATATTAGGAGCATCTTTATCAGCTGGAGGGGTATCAAGAGTATCCTCAGGATCTTTGGAATAATCCTTTAGATAAGGTTTCCCAGTTTGAGTAGCACTAACAAGTGCTTCTTCTTTCTCTTTTGGCTCTGTATCAGAGGTAGACCCAAGAGACGTCATATGACATGACTTAATCTTTCCAGCCTTCTTGGACTTTCGAGAAGTAGTCTTTTGAGGAGAAGGCGATTCAAAATCTGCCACTAGATCAGAATGGATCCATATGATTTCTCCTGTTTCTAAAGTGATTGGCACTAATCCTTCAGATTGTGGAGGAGAAATATTCACTATCTCAAGAGTTGCCTTGGGAATAGAAACGATCCCACTTTCAAGGAGTTGAGGAGAGAAATCTCCGAATTGCATAGAGACGACATTGGAGGTGACGGTCTTCTCTTTTGGAGTAAGGGAGATAGCTCCAGATTTAATCATTTCTTGGATCTTTCCTTTCAGTACATAACATGTACGAATTGTGTGACCCAACATTCTGTGATATGGGCAGTATTTGGGATGATCTGTCTTACCAGCTTCATCAGGTTTCTTGATCTCAGGTAATTGTATCTTATTACCTTTCAGCAGATATTCAAAGATACCAAGGACATCGTCATCATCGAAAGAGTATTCTTCCTTGGGACGAGGTGTTCTTGGTTGTTGAGTTGTAGAAGTAGGAACAGTTGATGCATCTTTGCTCTGAAGATTAACTTCAAGAGTTTCTTTTCCTTTGCGAGCATTGTTTTTATTGTTAGTACCTTGACCTGTTTCTTTGGGAGTCATCTGCACTCCTAAACCTTTGAAGGTTTCAGCACTAATTTCTGCAGCCTTGGCACTAACTATAAAAGAAGGCCAGTCTTAGAATTGGGTGGATCCTGTCCACATGCTGATGATTGGCAACAAGTTTGATTTGCATGTGTCGATGGTGACAGCATCAGGAGTTCCAAGAGGCATCTTTGGAGCTTCTCTTCGAAACCGTTCAATATACTCTGTAGTTTCATTATTTTTCTGCTTGATTCTAATAAGAGCAGACATAGTCATGTCATTGAGCCCTTCATAGAACCGTTCAAGAAACATCTGTTTGAAACCGGCAAATGAGGTAATGCTCCCATCTGGGAGACTTCTATACCATTCATAAGCCGTTCCCTTGAGACATCCAATAAACACCCGAGTAAGGAGGGCGTCGCTTGGTTGCAATTGATCAGTCATCACTTCAAAGTGATTAATAAACTGACTTGGGGAAGTGGTTCCATCATAGAATGAGATAGTAGGAGGCTTGTATTTAGGAGGATATGATACTTGCTTCCATTCTATCGGATAAGGTTGCTTGATGCCTAACCTTTGTAAACCATCTTTATGTTTGAATGCTTCGAATTGAGTTTTGAGATTCCTTAATTCTTCATTAACAACTCCGGAAGATTGTGGAGTTGTAGCTTGTAGAGAATAGTTGGGAGGAGGAACAACATTGTAAGCACTACCCCCAGCTCCAGAGAGACTAGGATTTGGTTGAGCTGGTCCAGGAGTATTGGATTGTACTGCTGGAGGAACTTGTACTGGACTTATATCAGTGTCAGTTGGTATGACATCTGGTACAGTCTGTCGATTTTGCATCTGAGCTGTCATGAGTTCACACATCGACTTCATAGTATCAGCCATAGACTTCATTTGCTGTTCCAAAGAAGCAATCCTTTGATCTTGAGGAGTCACCGAAGAGGAAGGTTCATTGTTCAATTCAGTATTCCCATCCACCATATATGTAGTGACTGTACGAGGGATTATTGATGAATTAGTGGATGTAGTATGCTCTGAATCACTGCTTCGTGCATCAAAGTCATTTATAGGAGAACTATCCCCAGTAGGAAGAGGTGGGAAGTTAGATTCTCCCAGAAATTCAGAATCATCTTCAGAGATCAAATTTCTTTGACTAGAAGCTAAGACTCTTGCTCTGGTGTTTTTATATACTCCATCTGGACTATCAGCTCTACCCCCAGTATCCCGAGAGGTCATGTTGACAGAAGCAAACAAAGGCTTATCTTTATCAGGCATAGGTTCACACTGAATCCGATTGAAGACAGATTGTCGTTTTGTTTGACATCTGCATTGCATTGTGACTCTTGGCTGGAAATCACATTCATGATCAACATGGTCATAAGCCATTGATTAACATCTGCATTGAATTATGACTCTTGGATAGAAGTCACATTCAGCATGGTCCTTTGACACAGAATCACTTCTTCTCTTCTGTTGAAGATATTCTCGTAAATCTGTTTGTGAATATTGAGGAGTATATTTCTTGTTCTTGGGTCTTGATGGCTCTTGATTATGTAGAGAATGATTAATATGAGCCACATAGTTTCTTGCATACTCTGCATCTGGATCTCTTATCCTTGTTTCCAACTGGTATGGTTTCTTATCACCAGAAGTGTTAAGTTTTGTTCTTAGATCAGTTGGAGGTAACACATTGGTTTTGGAAACATGGAGTTTTCCTTCCATTGATCTGGATATTTGCAGAGAAGGAAGAGTTGAACCATCCCCTTGATTAGGAGTTGGTAACAGACCCTCTTTTATGGACAGATTCTGTGCCCAATTTGAAGAAGTCATAGAAGAAAACACTAAGGAATGTTTCTTCTTAGACTCTTTCAAGTTTTGAGACAAAGAATGTCCAGAAGAAAGAGTAGTCAAAAGACCATCTCCTTTTCTTTGACTAACAAAATTGTCAGTCAAAGCTGTTCCTGAAGTAAAAACTACAGGAGCAGAAGAAACAACTAAAGAGTTATTCCTTTTCGAAGGGACTTTGTGTGGAAGACCACCCCCAGTTCTAATAGAACTTGGTAAGAAAGAAGAGATAGCTAAAGAGCTATTCTTCTTAGATGAAATATACGCTGAAACAGGCTTGGTTTAGCGTGACTTTTGACTTTGGAAGTACACGCTGGAACAGATTTGGCTAAGGAACCAGTGCTGTCAGCGTGACTTTTAACTTTGGAAATACACGCTGGAGCAGACTTGGCTAAGGAACCAGTGCTGTCAGCGTGACTTTTAACTTTGGAAATACACGTTGGAACAGATTTGGCTAAGGAGCCAGAACTGTCAGCGTGACTTTTAATTTTAGAAATACACGCTGAAACAGATTTGGCTAAGGAGCCAGTACTGTCAGCGTGACTTTTAATTTTAGAAATACACGCTGAAACGGATTTGGCTAAGGAGCCAGTACTGTCAGCGTGACTTTTGGATGTGAGATTGCACACTGGAACAGATTTGGCTAAGGAGCCAGTACTGTCAGCGTGACCTTTGATTGCTGTCATCTTCGAGTGCACAAGAGTGTGCGTGCTTGCAGTAGAGTTCTTGCCAGTGTTAGAAGTAGACACTGTGGCAGAAACTTCACCATTGACTGCCAATTGATTCTTAGGGACATAGACAGAGTGTCCCTTTGACTTGGCAGTGATGATGGAGGCTGTAGTGGGCTTACCACTCTTAGCCTGCTGCATTTCTTCATAGGCGAGTTGATCGAATTGGATCTTCATCACCTTCTTCGTCGAGCCGATTGACGAAGTGTCGCATTGAGTTGTTGCCATCTCAGAAGAGGAGATGGTTTTCCCCAGCAGAGTCGCCAATTTGTTTTCCATAAATAAATTCCTTTATTTATTGTATTTCTGGGAAAATTACAACTGTGGGAATCTGATCTAGAAGACGATCACTTTATCCTTTGGACTATACAAAGAAGAAAAGCTCTCAAAATTTTGACAGTAGATAACTATGTATCTCTCCATGAATGAGAAAAAGAACTCTATTTATAGAGTCAAAAATAACTGTAAGGATAACTGACTTCACAGTCTATACCTAGTTAAAAATCACGCAGGATTTAACATACGTAAGACTGTGAGCAGTTACTGGACGTGGCCTGTAACTGTTGGACACATGGCGATCATGCATGAGTCGTGTGCAAGTTACAGGACATGCAGGCGAGAGATCAGTGGCATTGCTGCCACGTACTCTAATTTGATGAAATTCACGCAGACTTGTTGAAGACGAAATCCACGCAAACTCGGGGTAGAAAGCTTCAAAATCCACGCAAACTTGGGGCGAGAAGCTTCAGAATCCACGCAGATTTGGTGAAGAAAACTTCAGAATCCACACAAACTTGTGGAAGAAAACTTCAGAATCTACGCAAACTTGAGATGAAGATCTCACAATACACGCAGACTTGAGATAAGACTGCCAGCTGTCTTGATTCAGCGTGCCTCGACTGACACAAAATCTCTGACAGTGATTGCTTTTGTCAGTCGCATTAAATGACAAGAAACTCTTTCGGTACGCCAACTTGACGAAGGTTGAGTCTTGCTGAAGAAGATTTCAAAAATCACGTAATAGACGGCTGTGATCTCTCGAATTCTGTGCATACGTGGCATACGAAGAGACATTCTTCGACTGTTGTGCTGTCAGTCATAATTACTCTCTGACAAATGGTGAGCTGTCTCCTCAGCATAATTTGTAAATATTGTCTTGATCAACTGAGCGTGACTTTTGACTCTGTCCTGATCAACTCAGCGTGACTGTCATTTTTTTAAAAGGCCTACACACATGCCTGGGGCTTCGAACCATGGTAGTTTCGAGTTGTGGCAGTCCCCACAGATTTTACTCTGTACAGTCGGGGACCCCTACTTCTCTGTGCACTACTTTAGTTCACCTTAGCTGCACCCGAACACTTCTCTGTGTATACACCACTGCCTATTTCACATTGTAACACATTGATACACACGGATGTACTTTTCTTCTGCCTGAACACACTCATTGCACAGTCACATTCATATGTTGGTACACTACTTCATAGATTCATTTGCACATTCTTTATATTGCTTGCAATTAAGAACTAGTATAAGGACCCTGGTATAGCCTTGTAAGAATTTCACTTGTGCACCTAGATGCACTGATCTTTGGCAGCAAACTCTAGTACAATGGTAGGTGTGTATAGGAAGGAAGATGGGGGTCGCGAATCTGTAGGTATTAAGGGGGAAGGCTCGGGTTATAGGCAGGTTTGGGGGCATCCATAGTTGTTACAGGTAACAGGGAATAAGAGGAATATATATAATGTGTTGTGTTGTAATAGAGATCAGAGGGAGAGTGTCAGTTGACATGGGGACTCAATTGCAGGGTCTTGACAGCAAGAAGGAACATGACATGGCTGGACAGTGTATGTCCTGCATCTGGGGCCACATGGCAGCTATGACCATGGCTTGGTTGGTCACTGGACCTTAGGCAGTCTTATGTGACATTGGGGGAGTCACTGTTGGCATCAGTGAATATCGAAGGGATTTGCATATCCCTGAGTATTCAGACAGTTCATTTGTGTACCCAGGTAATGTGGGGTTGTGCCAATTTAGTTTATTTGTGAGTGAGTGCTTGTTAATTTATGGTATCATGTATATAAAAATGATTCATGTGTGTCCTGTGATATCCAGTAGAGGGAGGCAGTGGATAGTGGCAATATGCTAGGGAATGAGGTCATTGGCGGCCAATGTTTGTGCACAAGTTAAGGGCCAAATTGGCTATTGAGTTAGTGTCTTGATGTTAGAGTGTTAGGTTGAATGTTAGCAGTAGTTAGATAATAGTGTCAGTGATTTACAGATATCAGATTGTAGCTTGGGTCAGGATACTTAGCCTGAGCCTGTGACTTTGAGAATTGGCCACTTGGCCAATTCTTTGTGAGTGAGTGGCAGTTTTGGTTTGGGTTAGAGTATCATATAGGGTGAGTTGTGTATTTGAGTAGTGTTTGAGGCCTGGGTTTGGCAATTGCCTTTTTGCTACTGCATTGCTTTGTATTTTTAGCTGGCAGTGGCAATATGCCATGCCAAGTGCAGCAAAGCACTTTGCCTTTGCAGTAGGCAGCAAGCCTTGCTTGCTCTGCAGAGGTTGGCTTAGTTGGCCTTGCACTCGCCCTTGTTGCAGTAGCAGCAACATTTCCCCTGTCCTGTTGAGCTTTGCTTAGCATTGCTCAATACAGCAACACTTTGGCCATCAGGACAGGATCTTTGTCCATTAGGCACATTTAGGACAGACCATAGGTGTGGACTTGTCATTACAGTCCAGATTTTTAGCATACCTGTCCATCCAGCATCTCATTCTCCATGTTCATTCTTTAGTATGTGTGTGTATGAGAGGAGAGGTAAAGGATGTTGAGTAATGAATGTTTGAGGGAAATGGTGAAGGTTGTGAGTGATATAGGATATATTTTGAGTTATATATATAAATATAGGTTATTGATACTTAGTATAGATATAGGTTGAGTGTCCTTAGGTGAGTGTTTAGAATTGAGAGTTAATGCATACACCTTAAGGATATGTGGTATGGGTATTGGATAATAGTTTAAGGTCATGGGTCTAGGTAAGTTAGAGTGGCCTTGACATGTAGCATGTGTAGGAAATGTGGGTAGTCTTAAGTATAGGTAATGGGATCACCTATGTGATATGTGACAGGGTATTGGGTATTAAGGTATTGGCTTACATTGTGTTAAGGTATAGGTTGATATATGGGATGTTGATCTGGTATGACCTAGAAGGAGCCTAGTTAACCTTGTTTTGACTCAACAGTCGACCAAACCCTAGAATTGACCAAGGGTTGACTAAATAGTTCAGGATTGACTAGATGTTGACTTGGATTGACCCAGAGTTGACCAAGTTTGACTTGGACCTAGTTTGACCTAGACAGTTGACCAAGTTTGACTTAGAGTTGACTTTGACCTAAATCGACCTAGAAATCATGTAGTTTATATTGTATCATTCATTTCCCTTATTTTAAACTTATTATAACCCATATTACTCTGTTTAGGATATTGTGACTCCGGTGCAGACATCTGATATTATATACTCTTTTCAGAGTATCAGGCGAGTACATTCTCTGATAGTTCTCTCATTTATTTGTCAATTACTGTACTTCAGTTCTAGTTAGCTGTATGTGATTCTCTGTTACAAACACGTATTTTTTTATTTCTGAATCTATGTATGCGACACACATACTTACTCGTCTTACCTCTATTATTCGAATCACCATACGAATCACCATATGAATCACTATTCGAATCACCCTATTCGTATCTTCATATGCTGGTTGGACTTGTATTCGTCTTATGTGTTGGATTATGGATTCATTTGTATTAGACTGGATGGAGAAATACTTGATTAGACATGTGAACATTCCCACTATTCGAACCACCCCCTGTGAATATATTCGAACGATAGCCATTCCACACCCGGCCAGGTGTGTGATGTGCCGGATTTACCCTTAGCCATTTACATGTCTATCTAAGTATTTTAAAACACACTTGGAGAATTTATTCGAATCATTATTAGAACATCATGTGAATCACTATTCGTATCACCTTATTCGTATTACCTTATTCGATTCACCTTATTAGAATAATGATTAGAATTACATTCGACTCATCTTATATTAGACTCACATTGGGATTATACTCGACTTATATTGTACCATCTGAACTCATTATGTTACTCTAGTTCAGCTAGATCTTATTTTTTACAGTCTTCTTTGCTATGTTTCTCTTCTTGTTTAGTTACCTTACTTTCATTGTACCTTAACTGTTTCTCTACATCACTACCTGTATAAAACTGCCATATTCATCAATACAACTGTCTATAACTGCTTTATAGTTCTCTGTCATTTACTTGGAATTTCTTGATAAAATGTACTCGTTCCTGTCCTGACTGGACCTGTTGAAAATATTACAGATGACTGCCCTGAGGACGTTTGTCCTACTTGCCTTGGAGCAGGAGATGGCTTAGCTATCTTTGGCCCCGACACTCAGGAGTGATCGGAAGACTAGCTAGTAGACTTGGTTTAGTTTTCATGTTTTAGAATTTGAATTGTAATAACTTGAGATACGAGTTTGTATTTGGGTTTGTTTGAGATATTATTATTTAGTAGTTTTTAAAAGTTGTTATTTAGTTTTTAGTTATAAACTTCTGTATTATCTTATCGTTCTTAGACTATGATAGAGATTCATTATATCTATACTTGTCCTCCGTTCAGAGTTGAGATTTGACAAGTACATTATATAATTGCGTGAGTTGTTGATTAGATAGTAACCTAGGACAGCGTTCTACCGCCGACACTGCGATGTAGGCTGGACGTACCCACTTCTCGTGCCCTTACTCTAGGGTGCGGGTCGTGACACGACGTGGACCCACATGAGGATCCCACAGTCGCTAAGGACTTGCCCATAGACTAGCTGAGACTTAGTACATAATTTTATATTTTCTGTTTGAGACTTTATGAGTTGTACTTGAGATTATTTCTGGTGGTTTACACCTAGACTTTTATTGTGACTCTCTTGAGATTCTTCTTCTATTCCATCTTAGTATTGTGATTGAGTTACGTATTATTTTACACTCTATTCATAGCTTATTTAGATTGTGTTAGATATGGTGACTCAGGACAGCGTTCTACCGCCGACACTGCGACGTAGGCTGGGCGTTCGTTACTTCTCGTGCCCTTACACTGGGTGCGGGTCGTGACAAATTTCTTAGAACAAAGGTCCCTGAAAAAAATGCTAAGCTCCGTCAATGGATCCCAAACTGCCTGTGGTAAGAATTCCAGAAATGCAATCGGAATTAACCGCTCCATGAATACGTGACAATCATGGCTCTTCATACCTGTCAGTTTGTTCTCCTTGAGGTCGACGCATCTTCTCAAGTTCGAAACATACCGATCTGGAAATTTTGAACCTTGAATCCACCTACAAAGTCTCACTTTATCCTCCTTCTCCAGTGAGAAAATTGCCTTAGGCTGCTTCAACTTCCCATTCCCGTCCTCTATCAAATGCAATGCAGGACGTCTGCATATTTCTTCCAAGTCCAATCTAGCCTTTGGATTGTCTTTCATCTTCTCCTTTACGTCAATTACAGTATTAATTATGTTGTCAAACACATTCTTCTCGATATGCATGACATCAAGGTTATGTCTAATCAGATTGGTGCTCCAATATGGAATATCCCATAATATACTCCTCTTCGTCCAGTTATGGGTGCGACCAAATCCGTCACACTTGTAGCCCGTAGCAGGCTGCTCAATAGCTCTTGGTAAATCTTTTATCTCTTTCCATATCGTGTATCCGGGCCACCTTGGCGGGGGATTAGCTTTCTCCACAACGCCAGCACGAAAAGCATTCATGTTCCTCCGGTACGGATAATCCTTCGGCAGAAATTATCGATGACAATCGAAGAATCACGGTTTGCCTCCGTATTTCAAACGGAAAGCCTTAGTGCTGTCCATGCAATACGGACATGAAAGACGACCATGCGTGCTCCATCCAGATAACATTCCATAGGCCAGAAAGTCATTGATGGTCCACATAAGTGCTGCCCGCATCTAAAATTTTTGTTTTCTAGATACATCGTACGTGTTGGAACCTACTTCCCACAGATGATTCAACTCATCAATCAATGGATGTAAATACACGTCGATGTTCATTTTTGGATTGTTCGGACGTGGGATAATAATGGTGAGGAACATATACGGAGTCTTCATGCACATCCAAGGCGGTAGATTGTACGGGGTGACGATCACAGGCTAACACGAATACTGGGATCCCGAAAGTCCGAATGGGGTAAAACCGTCGGAGCAGAGACCCAATCTGACATTACGCGGATCAAAAACAAAATATGGATACTCTCGATCAAAGTGCTTCCATGCTTCTCCATCAGATGGGTGATCCAACACTCCTTCGGTATGTTCCCGCTTATGCCAACTCATGATTTCTGCAGTTTCCTTCACCATAAACAACCGCTGCAACCGCGGCGTCAACGACAAGTAGTGCATCGAAGAGGTAGGCTTCCTGGCTCTGACATACTTTTCTCTACCACATGCCTTGTAGCGATCGACACCACAAAATCTGCAGGCATCTTCATCCTTGTCGTCTTTGTAGTACAACATGCATCCGTTGCGACATGTATCGATTTTTTCGTATCCCATCCAGAGCGATCTAACCATCCTCTTAGACCGGTAGAAGTCTTTAGGCAACTTTGCACCCTCAGGCAATATTTCTATAAGCAACTCCATAAGACGGTTGTAGCAATCTTGCGACATGTTAAAATCGGACTTGATGCTCAACAATCTTGTAACCACCTCCAACGGTGAATGATCCTCACAACCAGGATATAATGGAGTCCTTGTATTCTCCAGCAACTCCATGAACTATGCAGCATCGGGGTTCGGTGCCTCCTGAGGTGCATCATGATTATCCGGATCGAAACTAGGCCCGGTCGCGTCAAAAACCATGTTCACCAACCCATCGTCGTAAGGAGCGTTGTTGTGGACATCCACATAAGGCTCGTACTCCGATGCTAAAGACACAAGTTCTCCGTGCTTGCTCCACTGATAGTAATTCGGCGTGAAACCCTTCGAGTATAAATGATACGTGACATCAACTTCTGGATGATATTTCAAGTTGCGACATCTCACATACGGACACTTAATTTTGGTACCGTCCATGTACTGAGGGAACGCCTTGGCAAACTGCAGAAACTAGTGTACACCCTCTATGAATTCATCCCGCACACCGTACATGTCATTAGGATGACGGTTGTACATCCAAGTACGATTCCGCAGATAGTAATTCAGCTCCTTAATTCTGTAAGATAGATATATCAAGGTAGTGAATGATATGCAAGTCATGTAGCTTTGAAATAGTAGCTCAACCGAGGGATAGAGTTAATTGGAGGAAGTTACTGGGGAAAGTGAAGACCGACATGAACTGATGACGCACGAAAATGAGGGTCTCAAAGCTGGAACAAGTCAAGTTGTGCTTTGGAAAAAGAACTCTTGTAAGCTCTTTGTTGACAAAGGAAGCTACAAATAGAGAATACAGAACAAATATCGAGTTCGTAACTCAAGTATAGAGCATACAAGAGTCGTAAACTCGAGAGATGTTCTGCATTTGTTATATCTTGCTTTGTGCACAAAGAGCTTAACAAGAATAGAACATATCCAAAACACAACTTTACTTGTTACAACTTTGATCCCCAAATTCTCGTTTGTCTGTTCATGCGGCCTACACTTTCCGCAGTATATGTACACATGACATTTTACGTTAAATGGTCAGAGATTAGTGGTCATCTTCTTTTCGCATTGCTAACTTTTTGTTTCGCGTGTTTGTGCGTGCGGTGGTCAGAGATTATCGCGGCGGCATATCACCCGTGTCTACATAAGGACGTCGCTACAATATTTCATATAGGGTTGGCTGCTCGATCGATTTTATTTTTTACCCAAAATTTTTGTTCTCGCGCCTCCTTCCCCCTCGACGAGCTCCTCCCCCTCGGCGACCCCCTCCCCTCAATGACCCCCTCCTTCATCGGTGCAGCGATCGCGGTGACATATCAATCAAAGACTGAGTTGTATAAGTCATGTTTTAGGATATTAATCTATATATTATGTATAGTCCAACCGAGTCAACTCTAAGCAAAACTAGTCCAACTTGGTCAAACTAGCCATTTCTAAGTTGTATAAGTCAAGTTTTAGGATATTAGTCTATATATTATGTATCTAAATATATTGTATCTAAGCTAAACCGAGTCAAATTTATACTAACATAACTTTATAAGTCAAGTATAGAGTATTACTAAAAGAACTTTTGGAGTCCTAGGCATATTGAATCAGATGTTGGCAAATCAGTTGGTTTAGAATGTTAGGTTGCAGATATTGAAGTGGATAGAGGTAGGTTCGAGCAAGTGATCATTTACAATTAAGACTCTGACACTATGGTCAAGTATCATAACTGAATCCTTCTCCATGTCAAATTAATGATGTTAACCTTAGCTGAGAGTAAGCATTTAATGTTTCCAATTGAGTACTCACCTAGACAGGTTGCACTAATGTTAACAGTAGGAATGATGTTTGGAATGGTTTATGAAGTGGTGAATCAACATTAGGTAGTTGGATTTATTTCAGACAACCATATTAGTATGTGGAGGGCCAAACAGTTGGTGTTAGATGTAGACAAACTAAACTGTGAAAGAAGATTGATATTTGTATGAGTTAGCTTCAGTAGAAAGATTGTGACTCTGCATGAGTCATATTAGAGGAGTTACTTTGCCTAATCATGTACTAAGTATAAGATATGGGTTAGGGCTAAATGGGCTAAGCTAAGCTAGGAGTCCAATAACACCAATAGTAATGTCTGTAACTAGGGTATTTGTGAATATTATGTATCAATATGAGAATAAAGTTTGGGTAGTAATTTAGCATATTATTTATCTTAAATCTAGAATACCCTAATTTAGCCAAAATTTGAGCACATAGGTGTTATAGTGTGTGCGCGTCAGTGTTGTGTCATGTGTCAAAGTGTGTGTGTGTGTGTCAAAGTGTTGTGTCATGTGTCAAAATGTCGTATCCGTGTGTATACGAGCCGGTTAGGGTTAGGGTTTACCTGATCAATCGTGGCAGGAGGGGAGGGGCAACGGCGAGGGGGAGCGGCGACGGCGAGGGGGAGCGACGACGGCGAGGGGGAGCGGCGGTGGAGGTGGCTGGAGTTGGCTCTGGCGAACGGGAGGGACGCTCGAACGAGGGATCGGGCGCGGCGATGGCGAGGGGGAGGAGGGGATCGACGGTCTCTGGAGGAGGGGGTCGACGGTCTCTGGAGGAGGGGGTCGGGAAGCGGCGGTCACCGAAGGAGGGGGTCGGGGAGCTGATGGGGGGGAGGGGGAGGGTTGGGGAGAGGAGAGGGAATGGTTTGGGTTGGGGAGAGGAGAGGGGTCGCCAAGGGGGGTGGGGGTCGCCGAGGTCGGTGGTCGGGGGGGGGGGGGGGGAGTGTAAAACCCCTAAATTTTTACTATATTTTTTATATATATTAAATTTGGTACTGATTTAAAAATTTTGTATTGTACGTCGCATAGTCGTATTGTACGTCGCGCACGAAATTTTATTTTTCGTAGTTGCTCGTCAAGTGCGAATATGTGCGAGCGTACATATTTTAGAAAAATATTTTTTCTATTTTATTATACAGTTTCAAAATATTATATAATTATTATTCTTGCTATAAAAAGCCTTTTTATTTTTAGCAGTTATTAATCATAAATAATATTTCATTGTATACTAGAAAAAGCATAATCATGTATGCATTATTCGTGCATACACATATTTCGTAATTATTTATTAGTCTATTTTAAATAAAAATGTAATTTTCAAGATTTATTAATAAATATTTTATTATTTAAAAAGATATTTAAAAATATTTATTATTTTCGAAATTATTATTATTGGTATTTTGAAAAATATATTTGGAAGTTATGGTGGCCATTTAAATCTTGGTTTGATTTTTGGATTTATTTAAATAGTTAAATATTCAAAATTTATTTATTCCATTTGATTTTGAGCTAAAAATTTATAAACTAAGAGAATTTGATTTGATTTAAATTAGATTTGGATTTGTATTTGGATTTGGATTTGATTGCTTTTAAATTAAATTAGGAAATATCTAAATTGGGTTTAAAGGAATCCTAATTCTTATCTAATTGGGAATTCCCATATCCTATAAATAGGCAGGTACTCCTCCAAATTATTTTCACCACAAATCATCTTTCAAACCATTGTCAAAATTTCTCCCTTTTTTCGTCATAAATTCAGCCTCAATTTTCAAAGGTTGTAGCAACTTCGAATGACCATAACTCCCAACTCCGGACTCCTTTTGACCTCCAGTTTTTTTTGTTGGAATCGTATTGAGGTATATTTTCTGAATGTAAATTTTATTTTCTTAAACTCGGAACTTAATATTCTGGAAAATTTGTGGAGTGTCAGTGGTCCGAAATCTGACACGTTTTAGTGTTTTTGAGATTCTGGGAGAACCAGGAATCATAATCATGATCCGTTTGAAGTTTCGGAATACTGACAGAAAAATACACATAATATATTTTTCCTAAAAAAATTTCAGAATATTTTATTTTTGGTTTTAATTTTAGAAGTTTGTCACATCGTCTGAGTTCATCTTGTGTAGCCCTGTGACTATTCTGTACCCAACGGGATTGTCAGTTTCACCATCAACGACCTCAGGCAAGACACCTTGCCATTTGCTGTTTATTTATTTTAGCTCATATTTCATGCATTATTTATTTTCTTTATACAAAATAAACTGTGCTACATGGCATAACCTGTTAGAACTTACTGTTCATTTATATTTCCTGCTATGTATTATTTTTCTTACACATTAAACCTAGATTTAAGGGACCACCTTGTGTGTTACATTCATGGCCTTGACATATTGTACCACAAAGTTGTGTGTCGCATGTAGAACACGGACGTGCGTGATTGGCTGGCCACCAGTACGTACAAGCCGTGCGATAGGAATAACCGCTAATAGAGGTTGCATGCTTAGTTTGACTTAGCGGTTAATAGAGGATTTATGTTGTAGATACAACATAATAGACATTGGGTGGGAAGAATAGTTCCTTAATGTATGGGTCATATATGCACTGTCCTGATTGCCGGTTATCTCCAATGGGAGGTACGGTCCTGATAGCCGGTTATCTCCAGTGGGAGGTACGGTCCTGATAGCCGGTTATCTCCAGTGGGAGGTACGATCCTGATAGCCGGTTATCTCCAGTGGGAGGTACGGTCCTGATTGCCGGTTATCTCCAGTGGGAGATACGGTCCTGATTCCTGATATTCCTGATCCGGCCCATGCGTCAAAGGTTTGTTCTTATTGCATTCACTATAGTACGGTTAGGTACCCTATTGCAGGCATCCCTTATTTATTTGAGCAATATTTATTTAGTTTATATGACATGATATTATGTGTCTTGTTACGTCCCTCTGAGGACATGGTTATCTCTCCAGGTGTGTGTGCTTCTGTGATATTGTAGGTGTGCTAGTCGAGGCCGTGATCTTCTCCATCCTTTCGAAGATGATTGCACTTGGCTAGTCTTGTTATTTCATCTATTCCTTCTTGTACCTTTTATTTGAGATAGTTGGTAGTGGACTTTGTCTCCACCCAACGTATTGTACAAAGACTTATTACAGTTGATTATATCTTTTATTCTTTATTGTGGATGAGATTAGATTACTCTTAGTTTACTGTATTTTACAACTTATATATTCATACGAGGTTTTCATATATTAGAGTATCTTCGTATGTATACAGCTGGCATGGATACGTACCTAGTCCTAGGTATTATGGGACTAGAGCGTTACATGTTTTTGTGGTAGCCCATGCAGGTCGAGTTTGTCACTTCGGTTACGTTACTGTACCGATGTGAACCTGCAACATAGGATTAGAATTATAGGAATCTCATCCTTACAGCTTGACCTCTTCCCTTGGCTTTAAATTCTGAACTCTCGTTCGACTTCCTTGAATTACATCTTGCTTGATTCCTTTCTACCGTTGATTCTTATTTTCGTGCTTAGTGTCAACTAGGAAGATGACTACACTAGTATATCCTCATAGGTCAAACACATGGCTAGAATGGTTATATTGGCAATTGGAATATATTTAAGACTCTAATTGAGTTAAAGGGTTTTTTTAGTGTGATTTAATGATTTGTAATTTGTAAAGTAGGATATTACCACGGAAAGTTTTAACCTTGAGATTTCTAAATAGTAAACACCAGAGGATTTATAGAATTTCATACTTGGTTTAAGAAATTGATTGATTTTCAAAGATTTGATATTTATGATTTATTGGATTATAGTTATACATCATTGCACAAGTATAAAATTGATTTGTTTTTCGAATTATGATATTTATGAGTTTGGGTGATAGATATACATCTTTGAACAAATATAAAATTTATTTGATTTTCGAGTTTTAATGTTCATGATTTATTGTATTATAGTTATGCACCTTGAACAGTTATAGATTTGGTTTGAAAATGATCTTAGCTTTTAAAAATGGTCGTAGGAATTATTTAAACGGAGTTGTACAACTTGCGGTTTTCGTGTTTATAAAATTTTAAATTTTAAGGGGAAGTAATGACGGTGAATTTTGGTTTAAAATATTTGAAAGTTATGAAAACAATTTTTGAGAATTTTTCTTTATTTTAAATTGTGTCCTATGATTGAGGATTTACAAATCTATTTAGATTTTTGGTTAAAAAAATAGATTTTGACTGATAAGATTATTTAAAAATTTAGTTTAATGTGGGATTGCTAATATTAAATTTTTTTTGAAGAATTTCGAAGGATGTGATGGAAAGTTATTTTGATTGATTAAAGGAAGTTACCATTTAAAAGTTGTGAGTTTGTTGGAATAACATAGCATAAATAGTAGTTAAAATTGATGAGAGCATTGAGCTTAATTTTTTTGAGATTGCTTCTAATATGCTAAGAGTTTTATTATAAATTAATTAAAATTTTAGAGTGTTAAATTTTTGATTGATTGTGAAATTTTTATGGATTCGTAAATTATGAACTCTTGAGTTAAATAGTTGAATTTAAATGTTAATTTTGGAAAAGGTTAGTAGTAACGTGATAAAATTTTGCTTTGAGATTTATGAGAGTGATTTAAATTTTTATGATAAATTTGAACGGCTTGGAGTAAATACAAATTTTGATGGTATATTTTTGAAAGTTATTTTTGAAACTTTTGGAGGAAACTTGAGTTAAATTTTAATGGTAGGCCCCAAGATAACCCTATTGAGTATTCCACACTAATTGCCATGTCACTTATGACCATGATAGTAGTATATACACAAGTGTTGTTAGTCATCAACCCAGCTATGTGACTATATTTCCACCTCGACTTACTCGACCTTCCTTCAATTCTAGATCTTTTAATTACGACCTTCTAACCCATTTGCAATTTGAATAATGAGTTAATGGTTCCTTAACTGTATTCATCTAGGAGACTATCTTCTCTCCGAAAATTATGTTCCTAAATTATTTTTACTGGATTCTTTAATTAATTTTATTTCACGCTTTAACTTGATCTTCTTTATTTTGTGCATTAATTATCACCTCGTGAACTCCCACTTTCTATTTTTGATCTTCTGGCGTCCCCTACCGTGACTTGTATATTTGGAGTACAATACTATACTTTTCCTTCCAACAAATTTCATATATAAGACCTAGACAAGTCCACCTTCCTGTAGACATATCATATCCCACCAAAACCCATCTCCTTGTACTCTATTTCTTGATATGACTTTATGGTCAAAATGGCCAAACTATAATCTTTACCATGATACCGATATATTTTCGACCACGGATAGGGATTCAACCTCAACTCAATTCTTTCGACCCGATATGTGATTGTGTTCTACTAAATTCCTTAAATGCTTAAATTTGTACTTTATCTTGATTGCTTGACCATTGTCCCATGATACTATTAGTTTAACTCTTGTAAGTTGGGTAGAATACCTCACCATCTAACAAATATTTTCCTTGTGAACCACATTGGTAAGTTCACTTAGACTCTAAATTCAAAGGACCCTACCTTATCTAGTCTACCAAGCCATAAATGAAGAAACACTAGGACAACTGTATAGGCCCACACTTCGGGCGAGCCTTGATTTTAAAAGATCTGGGACTATTTAATTTCCTTCATCAGTACCTCCCTTGCACATATTTTGACTATCCCATGCTACTAATGTAGCTTCAGTTTTGCAAGCTTATTTCGTCATCAAGCTTGATTATGACATATTTTATTGGGTGCACCCACTAACATATTGTCTAATCAGAACCGGTGCATGATGGTCTGATCAACCTATTGCACTTTGGTTCGCTTATCACATATTATCCTACGTGGATGGGGACATAGCTAAACTTGTTCTCTAGAGTCCCATCCGCGATTGCCTTGACAACTCCTTTTGAATTATTCGGTCGTCTTTGAACCACGTATTCGTATTCGATAACGCCTCCTTCGAACTCTATATTGCGTTCGCCTTCACCTATTTTAGAAGGACGAAAGCGTCGTACTAAAACTCCTCTAACTGTCCTATCACCATGACCATTACCACCCAATGTAACCATATCTTTGTCTTGAACTACTCGACTTTTCTCTCGACACTAAATTTACAATCTTGACTTTCTAATCACTTGAATTTAAGAGTTATTACAATCGTCTCTTAATCATACCCTCAACCTAGACTACGACCATATAAACTTCCTTAAACCCTCGTATCTACCGTTGTGCCTTCTCACCCCCTCCTAATTCTTAATTTCGAGGACGAAATTCTTTTAAGTTGGATAGGATGTAAAACCCCTAAATTTCTACTATATTTTATATATATATATATTAAATTTGGTACTGATTTAAAAATTTTGTATTGTACGTCGCATAGTCGTATTATACGTCGCGCACGAAATTTTATTTTTCGTAGTTGCTCGTCAAGTGCGAATATGTGCGAGCGTACATATTTTAGAAAAACATTTTTTCTATTTTATTATACACTTTCAAAATATTATATAATTATTATTCTTGCTATAAAAAGCCTTTTATTTTTAGCAGTTATTAATCTTAAATAATATTTCATTGTATACTAGGAAAAGCATAATCATGTATGCATTATTCGTGCATACATATATTTCGTAATTATTTATTAGTCTATTTTAAATAAAAATATAATTTTTGAGATTTATTAATAAATATTTTATTATTTAAAAAGATATTTAAAAATATTTATTATTTTCGAAATTATTATTATTGGTATTTTGAAAAATATATTTGGAAGTTATGGTGGCCATTTAAATCTTGGTTTGATTTTTGGATTTATTTAAGTAGTTAAATATTCAAAATTAATTTATCCCATTTGATTTTGAGCTAAAAATTTAAATAGATTTAAATTGGATTTAATTGATTTGATTTTAAACTAAGAGAATTTGATTTGATTTAAATTAGATTTGGATTTGGATTTGGATTTGATTGCTTTTACATTAAATTAGGAAATATCTAAATTGGGTTTAAATGAATCCTAATTCTTATCTAATTGGGAATTCCCACATCCTATAAATAGGCAGGTACTCCTCCATATTATTTTCACCACAAATCATCTTTCAAACCATCCTTGTCAAAATTTCTCTCTTTTTCGTCATAAATTTAGTCTCAATTTTCAAAGGTTGTAGCAACTTCGAATGACCATAACTCCCAACTTCGGACTCCTTTTGACCTCTAGTTTTTTTGTTGGAATCGTATTGAGGTATATTTTCTGAATGTAAATTTTATTTTCATAAATTCGGAACTTAATTTTCTAGAAAATTTGTGGAGTGTCAGTGGTCCGAAATCTGATACGTTTTAGTGTTTTTGAGATTCTGGGAGAACCAGGAATCAGAATCACGATCCGTTTGAAGTTTTGGAATACTGACAGAAAAATACACATCATATATTTTTCCTAAAAAAATTTTAGAATATTTTTTTTATTTTTTATTTTAGAAGTTTGTCACATCGTCTGAGTTCATCTTGTGTAGCCATGTGACTATTCTGTACCCAACGGGATTGTCGGTTTCACCAGCAAGGACCTCAGGCAAGACACCTTGTCATTTGCTGTTTATTTATTTTAGCTCATATTTTATGCATTATTTATTTTTTTATGCAAAATAAACTGTGATACATGGCATAACCTGTTAGAACTTACTGTTCATTTATATTTCCTGCTATGTATTATTTTTCTTACACATTAAACCTAGATTTAAGGGACCACCTTGTGTGTTGCATTCATGGCCTTGACACGTTGTACCACGAAGTTGTGTGTCGCATGTAGAACACGGACGTGCGTGATTGGATGGCCCCCAGTACGTATAAACCGTGCGATAGGAATAACCGCTAATAGAGGTTACATGCTTAGTTTGACTTAGCGGTTAATAGAGGATTTATGTTGTGGATACAACATAATAGACATTGGGTGGGAAGAATATTTCCTTAATGTATGGGTCATATATGCACTGCCCTGATTGTCGGTTATCTCCAATAGGAGGTACGGTCCTGATAGCCGGTTATCTCCAGTGGGAGGTACGGTCCTGATAGCCGGTTATCTCCAGTGGGAGGTACGGTCCTGATTGTCGGTTATCTCCAGTGGGAGATACGGTCCTGATTCCTGATATTCCTGATCCAGTCCATGCGTCAAAGGTTTGTTCTTATTGCATTTACTATAGTACGGTTAGGTACCCTATTGCAGGCATCCCTTATTTATTTAAGCAATATTTATTCAGTTTATATGGCATGATATTATGTGTCTTGTTACGTCCCTCTGAGGACCTGGTTATCTCTCCAGGTGTGTGTGCTTCTGTGATATTACAGGTGTGCTAGTCGAGGCCGTGATCTTCTCCATCCTTTCGAAGATGATTGCACATGGCTAGTCGTGTTATTTCATCTATTCCTTCTTGTACCTTTTATTTGAGATAGTTGGTAGTGGACTTTGTCTCCACCCAACGTATTGTACAAAGACTTATTATAGTTGATTATATCTTTTATTCTTCATTGTGGATGAGATTAGATTACTCTTGGTTTACTGTATTTTACAGCTTATGTATTCATACGAGGTTTCCATATATTGGAGTATCTTCGTATGTATACAGCTGGCATGGATACGTACCTAGTTCTAAGTATTCTGGGAATAGGGCGTTACAGGGAGGATGAAAGAAATTTGGGGACAAAAATAATGGGGGGAATGAAAACTCGAACCTGACCTATATTTTCAATTTAGCGACGTCATATTAGAACGTCGGTAAACATCGCTAATATCAGTGATATTAGTGATGAAGTAATAAATACGTCGGTAAACGTCGCTAATATCACTAATATTAGCGACGTTTACCGACTTATACGCGACGTGAGCTCTTTAAAATGCAAACGTAGTTTAAATACGTCGCAGAACGTCGCTGTCAGTAGCTAATAATGACGTCTTGCGACGTTATAAAAAAACGTCGCTAAATTATTTTTTTCCTGCGTCGTTTTCTTAAAACGTCGCTAATTATGTCGATAATATGACTTATTTTGGTAGTGTCACCAATTAATCAAAATCCTGAATAATTCTATAGTCACAAACTGACCAAAATATCTTTAGCCTAAAAAGTGGTAATTAGCTAATCTAATCACATGGGTAAGGCCTCCATGGTCATGGTTAGTCTCTAGGCTAAGCAGCTCTAAGGTTACACTAACCAAAGAACAAAATCACAAAATACTAATTTTAAATTAAAATAATCAAAATTACCAATAAATCAATAACATGATTTAAACCTATTATTAAATAATCAATTTTACAAAAGTTCAAAATTATCCTCATTTTTGAAAACAGACAGTTACAATCCTACCCCCTTGGAAAAATTTTGTCCTCGAAATTCAAATTGGTTGTACTCTTCTCTAGGTTAAGCCCCCAACAAACAAAGTCTACTAAATTCTATCCAAAGTTATACAACATGCAATTATAGAAAATAGGAACAAACATGCATGGTTTTAGTCTCTACAGTATCGTGTTATTGCAGTCTTTATTGTGGTGTTCTATTTATCTAGCATGATCATCACATATGCAAACTAAAGGTACTGAGAAAGCAATCAACAATCAATGGATGGAAAGAAACAGGTAAAAAGAAAGAGCAAGACCCTACCTCCTAGTCTAATGCCTGCAGGATCCTCAACTATCATCGCAAAAGCCCTGCCCTGGCGGGGTATATCCCGCTGCTGGTGGGGGGCGTGATGCGGTGCCATAGGTGGTCTACCCTGTGCTCCATGAGCTGTACGGTGATGGTTTGAAGGACAATCCCTCGCCTGATGTCCCTCGGTGCCACAGTATAGGCACACACCTAAACGTCTCCTGCAAACCTCCCAGAGATGTCCGGACCTCTTGCAGTAGTGGTAAGTAGGTGCCTGCTGCGTCGGTCCCTGCTGCTGCTGCCAGGGCACCTGCTGAACTGGTGCCCTAATCGGAGCAGGAATCTGCTGCGGGCATTACGGAATAGAATGATGCTGGAGTTGAGGACGCTTAGCAGCCCCCGTGCTGCTAGTAGTCTCTGAAAACAGATCACGGTCCCTCTTGGGCTTCAGGCCCCACTCCCGCTCTACCTTGCGGGCCTCCGCATAGATCTGGGTGTAAGTCTCATAAAAGGAGGGAATAAGGATCTTGATATCCCAGAGCAGCCCCTCTCTGAAATGGCTTGCCCTTATCTCCGGGTCACGAACCATGTACTCCGCGTATCGGCTCAGACGGCCAAACTCTGCGGTGTACTCCTCCACAAATAAACTACCCTATTGTAGATCCTGGAACTGCCTCACCAGGTCGATCTTGTCTGTAGAAGAAAAGAACTTCTCCTTGAAGAGAAGCTTGAACTCTGCCCAAGTATGGCCCTTCCCAGCAAGGGCTGGCTCATTCCTGAACCAGGTGCGTGCAATGTCTAGCAACGGCAAACCCACCGCCTCGACCTTTAGGTCGTCTGTGAGGCAGGAGGCCCTCATCTGCCGTTCGATATCCTCGAGCCAATTATCGGCATAGACCACACCCTCGGTCCTGCTAAAGTCACGGGGCCCGAGCTTCTTGAAGTCCTGGATATCTCCGTACCTCGGACGCGGCCCATGATGTGGAGCCCTCTGCTCCACGGCTGCAAGGGCCAACTGATGGGCATCCTCTATGTCCTGACGCATCGCATCTGTCTGCCTCTGTTGAGCCTCAGCCTGGGCTCTCTGAGTCTCCAGCATCTGCTGGAGGAAAGCAAGCATCTGCCCCAAGTCTGTAGGCAGAGGAGGTGGAGGTAGAAGTACGTCTGCAACTGGCGGAGGAATCCGCTGTGCAGGAGGAGGAAGAGTTTTCATATCAACCACTGGTACTGCGGCCGGAATAGTCGTAGCAATCACAGGATCAGCCCTCGAAACTGGCAGAGGAGCGCCCCCAATAGCTGCTGCCGACACCCCGACTGCGACAGGAGTGCCTGGATCAGGTCCGTAAGTCATAGCAGACCTCTCCATGTTTGCGAACTCAGGATGCTGGGATCTGGTCTGCACCATCCTGAAGATAGAATAAAGGAAGGAAATCAATATGGCACATGAAATATTATATCAAGGAGGACAATTAAAATGCAAAAAATCAATATAAAAAAGGACAGTTAAAAGATCAGCAAGTGGAAGTTTTTCTATTTTGTGATTGAGTAACTTAGCCTATAGCCTATCCTAGATACGTACCGCAGGCTCGTAATAGCATTCTAAGTCGAGCGCCACTACGACATCACACTAATTGCGACTCTCGACCTGCATGGGCCACCACTAAAAACATGTCACGACCCGCACCCTAGGTAGGGGCACAAGTGCGTGACCACGCCCAGCCTATACCGTAAAAACGGCGTAGAACGCTGTAGGTCTACTAGCCAACAAACAATATATAATAACCTGTCATCTCCGCACGGAGGAATATAGTATGAAATACTGATAAACTCAATCACAATCTAGAAGGAAGAATCATGGCACGAAAACTAGATAGATAAAAACTACAAGTGTAATATCCAGCTCAACAACGAGAAAAAGAGAGAGAGAGAGAGAGTCACAAAGTAATATGGTTATACAATTCTAAATATAATATAATAACATAAGTAGCAAGATGGAGACAAGGTCCAGTCCAAAATGTCTATTCTAACTAAACTAAGCTAGAGGCTCGTCGGACGGAGCTAAGCCCTACTGAACCAAGGTCTCCAAGTCTAAGCCCACTATGTCAACCAGACCGTAGTAGGTACAGCAATCCTCCTCACCGTCTTCTGTAATATTTTGTCAACATATCCAGTCAGGATGGAACGAATACAAAATCTCAAACAACAGTTCTAGTTATACAATATTGAAAATATAGCAGTAGATAGAGAGAATATACTAGGTAAAGTAGAGCTTACATGCATCCTAACAGGGTATATCCAAAACTGTAATAAGATAAGACAAGAGAACAGTGTATAACATGTACGAAAATCTGGAACTGCTATCTATGTGAGTTTAGCACTAGTTTCAACATGTGATCGGCTTAGAACTTGATACAATGTTTGGCCTGGCTAATCATACGTAAGTGTATGATTAACACTATACAATGATGATACAATATAATACTATGGGGTATTGATCACATATCTACGCTAATACCCCAATCCCTGACTAATATAGTGGATCCAGTGATGACACGTCGTGATACGTGATTCTCTGAGAAGGTAGCTAGCCTTCGCAGGAATCATGTCTATACAATGCACAAGGAATTAGGAAGACTTGCACAAGACATACCATATATAAGAGGAATAACATCTTATGACGGAATCCAGACAAATACCAATTCGTGTGAACAATGTGTCAAGAGAACAAGGATATCTACACTAAATACTAGAAACAAAGACGATATCATAAAACAAAAATATTATCAGAGAATGTACTCGCCTGTGATATGATGGATAAGTCGACTGAGTCCAAGAACAGTGCCTCGAGGACCTATAGATGGAATACTGTATCAATATAATGGTTTGGAAGTAAAATTAAGTCATACTGAGTCAAACTAGGTCAAGACACGTCAAACTAAGTCAATCTAGGTCAAACAAGTCAAACTAGATTGTACAGGGTCAATCTAAGTCATATTAGGCCTAACAAAGTCATACTGGGTCAATGCAAGTCAAACGGAATTAAACTAGGTCGATTTAAGTCAACGGTTGACTTACAGTTGCTTTTGGTCAACTGGTCAACTCTGGTCAACCCTAGGTCAACTCTAGGTCAACTTTAGGTCAAACTTGACTAACAGTTGACTTTGGGTCAACTGGTCAAGTTTGGTCAAGTTCTAGTAAATTTTAGGCTACGGTTGACTTTCGGTTGACTTTTGGTCAAAATAGTCAACCATGGTCAACCAAGGTCAAAACTAGTCCAATTCTACTATTCCTAACCATTACCAACCATAATAACCTAATTTTAGCTATATCTTAAGGTATAAAACCCATATGTTGTGAAATGGGTATTATCCCTACTTATCACGTTTATCCTTCTACTATAGTACTAAGGCCAAGTAGTTTTACCTTAGGAGTTTCACTCCCGGCTTCCTAGGGTAGTAGGATACTAACCTACACTAACATTACCTACCAAGTTTTCTAGGTAAAGTGGACATCCAGTCCATCTTACGGTCCATGTTGTTGATTTACCCATTATCTTGGTAAAAATCCCACTTTAGCTTCTAACTCCCACTCTAGGCTTTCCCACTTCATCCTAAGCTTTCCTCCACTCTCTATTATGGTATTTAGACCCTCTCCTAGAATCTCAATACCGTATCACGATATCTTGATATCTAAAAGTCAAAAAGGGTAAAAATCTCATTATCTTGAGTATCGAGGATACTCAATGGTATCATGATATACCATTCTCCTAATCCCAAACTAAACCCCGATTTTAACTTAGGAGCCTACCCACAAACTTTATCTTACATTATCTAAGTCTCATTCAAATTTGGACGCGTTCCGACACTCGAAACTTAAAATCACCCTTCCACTCACTATCCCACTATCTCCTACTTCTCTCTTTAGCTAAACTCTAACCCTCTAATTCTAACTCTCCAATCTCATTCCACAAACCCACTCATAGGCCATTTTTAGGGAGATATATATGGTTATATATAGGAGTATATATGTAGGTATATATATGTATATATTGGCGTATATATAGGGGGAAAATGGGGGTTTAAGGGGGTAAAAAGGGGGTAATTGCATGATGCTGCTGCTGCTGCTATTTATTGCTTCTACTGCTGCTATTTACTGCTATTTTTTTTTTTGGGGGGGGGGGGGGGGGGGGGAGGGACAGCAGCCCCTATTCCCCCCTTGCTGCTGTGTTGCTCTTCACTTTCTCCCTCTTTAACTCCCTCTCTAATTCCCTTAACTCTCTATCTCTAATTCCCTCTCTAATTTCACTCTATATATATATATATATATATCTATGTATATCCCTCTCTAATATATATACATATATATCACACTCACACACACACTCATATTTACATATATAGACACACACACACTCACACACACATACATACGTACATGCATACTACCAACACCACCACTACCACCACACACACACTACCAACACCACCACTACCACCACACACACACATACACATATACTCCTAAACGACCCAAAACCTTATCCGAATACCCAATTCTTACAATTCTACCCTCTAGGGCCTAGACACGTGCCCCAAACAAGAAATCTAACTCGCGCACGAGAGCAAAAACGAGAAACGAGGCCCGAATGGCCAAATGGCCATTCTGGCGACTCCAGGGTGTCCGATTCGCGATACCGTGTGATACGGACACCAAACCTATCCGGATTCGACCCAAACTCTACCCACGAGTTCTAAATAATGATTAGAACCTATTCTAAGTTCTAACTTTCTGATTCTAGTGTCGGTGCAAAAAGTCACCCGTGTGTTGGAACCCAAAAACTCCGAAAAAGCCTATTTTTATGATTTCTCTCAAAATGACCCCACGTATCCAAATATGGACACGTACCTAACCTCATCTCACCCAAACTAACCTAATTAGGTCTAATTAGGTTAGTGATAACACCCAAACATGTCAATTTAGGATTTTCTCCAAAATTGGCACTAAACCTAGCCCGAAAGTCCCGAATTGAGTCCAATGGGTTCCAAACCTCTTCTAATGGGTTGTCCTACGCCTCGGGCATCCTCTAATATGAAAATAACACTAATTAGGATTAATTACAAGAGTTAGAGTTAGGGTTTACCTCTTGGGAGTTGGAATACCAAGAAAAGCCCTAAAATTGGTTCTTTTTGGGCCAAGAGCCAATTCTATACTTCCAACCCCTCCATGCTAGGTTCTACCTACATAAAAATCACAAATAAAAGATAAACAAGGGTTAGCACCAAGATTAGAGAGGAATTTAGAGTATGCAAGAGAATTAGAAGAGATTTGACTTACTTTGGAGCTTGAAATCAAAGGATTTTGGCTTGGTTTGGAAATGAACTCTCAAAGGAGAAGAAGAAGAACAATATGTGAAGAAAATGGTGTGGAGAGAGGTTTCCTTGCTGCCATCCAAATTTGAGGGGTTTGGGGGCATTTGGCAAATGTCCAAAATGCCTTCCAAGGCCCCTTTGAGTCAATTTTGTCTTATGTGGAAGTTTGGGGCTAAAAGGGTCAAGTTTAAATGACCAAATGGACCAATTAAGTCATATGGGATTAGTCTAAATGTACTATACTAATTAGTGAGATTTATGGGCCATGTCTAGCTAAACTCTGGGTTTCAACTAGAGTCTAAGCTACACGGGTCACTAACACAAGTCGAAATGAGCCAAAACTCAAATCCGATCAAACTAAACCCGAAAATACAATATTAAAATATAAAATTTCTCAAAATATTAAAATATGAAAAATAACCAAAATTATAATACATCAATTTAAATATTATTAAAATAATATAAAATTCACCAATTAATCAAAATCCTAAATAATTCTAAAGTCACAAACTGACCAAAACACCCTTAGCCTAAAAAGTGATAATTAGCTAATCTAATCACATGGGTTAGGCCTCCATGGTCATGGTTAGTCTCTAGGCTAAGCAGCTCTAAGGTTACACTAGCCAAAGAACAAAATCACAAAACACTAATTAAATTAAATTAAAATAATCAAAATCACCAATAAATCAATAACATGATTTAAACCTATTATTAAATAATTAATTTTAAAAAAGTTTAAAATTACCCTCATTTTTGAAAACAGGCAGTTGCATTGCTGTATTTATGACACTGCAAACTGCAAGCAAAACAAACACAAATAATGCTATTTGCCCCTTTTTTTTCACTCCTAATCATAGAGAAATCATAAACTTTTCCCCCTTTAATCATACAGAGGACCTTGTCTGATTACCACAAAATTTACACAATTCATCCCTTTTCTTGATTAGGTTAGGACAGTGGCGTAGCCAAAATTTAGATACAGCGGAGTTAAAATCGACTAGTAATTTTTTTAATTCAAATAAATCTTTTTTTTGTGTGCATAAAAATACTATTTTCTATACCTAATATTGGTTGTCTATTCTAGTTTTCCAAATGTAGCTGTTTTTTTTCATTCAGTTCAAAATACCATTGGCATTAATGTAAACATTTCTATTCCAATATAATCAAAACTAGAAACTTTAGTATTATTCTAGTCAAGTCATACAAGGTCTTTTTAATCAATTCTCAGTATATCTTAAAATCCATACTTGAGTCCTACAATTTTGGTCATGAACCTAGCCATCCTAAAGTTTTATGATAATTGAATATCGTATTTTTCTTAAGTAAAAACAAGATTAAAACTATTTCATTTCCATCAATTAATTTACTTTGACTTAATATTTTCTTAATCCAAGAATATTATACTAATAAACAATTGCATTCCATCTAGGAGCAAATTAAACCTCGTCATCTAATAGCAAATAAGGACAAAATCAATTAGGGCATGGATCAATTGTGGGATAATTTTTTTTCAAAAATTAGAAAGATTATTAAATGTATTTAGAGGTGTTAGATGATAAATGATGGAGAGAGAGGTACGATACGAGAGAGAGGTGCGACACGACGAAAGAGAGGAAGAGAGAGAGAGAGACAGACGCACGGACAGACTCAGAGAGGAAAAAGAGAGACACACACACATACACACACACATACACACAAGCCCCCCTTAGAAAATCCCCTAAAAACCCCCCTCACTCTAATTCGTAATATTAATGTTAATGTTAATATTAATGTTAATGTTAATATTATTTTTTTATATTAATGTTAATATTATTGTTAATATTAATGTTAATATTAATGTTAATGTTAATATTAATTTTAATGTTAAGTTTAATGTTAATTTTAGTATTTAATGTTAATATTAACATTAATATTAACATTAACATTAATATTAACATTAAAATTAACAGTAAATGGACGTCTGAGAGTGAAGGAGTTTTTAGGGGATTTTCTAAGATATATATATATATATATATATATATATATATATATATATATATATATATATATATTACCATTTCATTACTCTTGGCCTATTTGTTTCTTGCAAATTTGGAAGATGTCTGCCAAACGCGTGCATCAAACCTCACTGATGTGGCAGTCTCTCGTTGGCTCTAGCATCCTTCTGTTAGCATCAGATTTTACTAGAGTGAATAAGAGTCTGCCACATCACCTCAGTCTAAAGCGCACGGTCCTCCTGTAAAACCCTTTTCCATAAAAAAAAGAAAGAAAAAAAAAGGGCAAACCAACTCACCCCACTAACCTTCACTCTGACCATTTCCTTCACCCTACACTTTCTCACTCCTCCCTAAATATCACCACCACCACATAACCTGTTTCCTTAAAGAAAGGAATTGACCAGACCTCTCCCTTCCCATTCGAACCCACCATCATCACTCCCTCTCTCTTTCCTCCTCTCTTTGCAGACTCTCTCGCCACCACAGCCGATTCCTTCCTCGGCCAGTCCGTGCCCCCGCTCCCTACTTCCGGTCGACCCCTCTCGTCCGAACCCCCTAACTGGTGCCTCCATGGCCGACCTCCCCGTACGCCCTCCGTGGATCCCCTCCGCGGCTAGCCTTTGACGTGAGCCCGCCTCCGCTGGCGCCACCCTCTCGCGGCGTCCGTCTCGCAACCTCTGGCGACCCCGCATGCCGACCCCCTGTCCGTGCACCCTCCGTGTGACCAGCACCTCCGCGGCCCCTTGTGCTGCTGTCCAGATGTGTTTCCGAGGCTTCGAGCCGGTGACGACGCACCGATCCAAGTTCGAGGCCACCTTCAGATTCCGTCATCAAGCTTTCAATATAATTCCTAAACCGCGTAGTTCATCCCTCCCCGTAGTCGCAGTCTATGATGATCGGTCCCGATCCCGTTACGGGATCCATATATTTTGACGTTTACTTACATGGATACGTGGAACGATCCCCGGATCGTTGCTACGGTTTCGTGCTCATTGTCCTGTTGGACAATTGTTCTGTGAGTTTTGGTATGGTAGTTAGTTCTGATTGTTCCTGTGAGTTCTTTTGTCCGATTTCGGATTTGATACGGTAGTTTCGATACGTGGTTTTTTTTTCGAAAATTTTCACTGAAAGCATAATTTTTTTATAAAATTATATATAAAGCACAATGTTCTGAACAATTACATACGGAGCATAAGAACGCCCATCCGAAGGGCATTTTCATTTAAATATGAATTAATTTTGACGTCCGTTAGCGAGTAAACGGGAAAGAGAAATTAAGAAAAAAAAAATTTTAAATAAGGAAAACGCCCATCCGAAAGGCGTTTTCGGCTGTCCTGTAATTCTCTCGGGTGCCGGGCCCCCGTTAAAAATATATATATATATATATAAAATATGGAAAACGCCCATCAAAAATGCCAAATTAGGATAACTCTCTCGGTCGTCGCATCCCGAAAAAATAAAAAAATATTAAAACAGGTAAACAACCGCGTTTTCTTCTGAACATAGATTCTCTCAGTATTTTCTTTTTCAGCAACACAATAAGCAATAGGATATAATTGGTAGTTTGGATCATGAGCACATGCAACAAATAAGTTACCTTGATATCTAGATGTAAGAAAAGTAGCATCAATGCTAATAACAGGTAAACAACCACGTTTTCTTCTGAACATAAATTCTCTCAGTATTTTCTTTTTCAGCAACACAATAAGCAATAAGATATAATTGGTAGTTTGGATCATGAGCACATGCAACAAATAAGTTACCTTGATATATAGATGTAAAAAAAGTAGCATAAATGCTAATAATAGGTAAACAACCGCTTAGAAAACCATCCATACAAGTTTTGAAACAAATAAAAATTCTTTGAAATACATTATTTCCTACTGTTTTTAGAAAATATTTGCTTCCGGAATTGGTTTCCATAATTGTAAATCCATATTTTTCAAGACTACCATACGTATCAATGTAACTACCGTTAATTTCTGACAATGCAAGTTCCTTAGCTCTCCAAGCTTTGAAATATGTAATATGCAAACGATGGTCTCTAAGTATATCACATATAATATGGGCTGGACTATAAGAGTTGTCATCTCTAATTTTACCAATTATTTTATTTCTTACCCATGCGGTAGTAGCCAGTGGATGATGTCCTCCTGTAAATCCACCTGAACATGAATGCCTTGCTTCAAATGTACGAATTTCAAAAGTATTACCGTTGCCGACGGCTCTAGTATATACTCTCCAACAACAATTTGGAGAATCACAAGTATATACAATTCTATGGAGATTATTATGTTTAGATGAACAACTAAAATTATATCTAATTGCTAGGTCACTAATAAAATTTCTAAATTCATATGGAGAATTAAATGATTTACCAACAAATAATTCGGAAGTGGAAGAATCTAAATTATCATCATTTGACAAATAATAATCTAAATCTTCTACTAAATCATCACTATTTTCATCGTCAATATCCCTATTTTCAGTCTCAACGTTCTCTTCAATTTGGTTTGTAGCGCTAGGGCCGGCACCAAATTGATTTGGGTTATTACAAAAACGTTGAATACTGGATATGATATTTGTCCTAGTACTTGATACTGAGAGATTAACGTAAATTTTAATGCAAGATGAACCTAGACAATTTTGAACAACAAAATTCCATGCTTCTTCACTATCTACTACTAAAAAAGTATCTGTAAAAAACCAACTTATGGTAAATTCATAAGTAATGGAAAACCGTTCACTAATAATATTTCGTAAACCTCCTAATGTGATATTATAATAAGTAGAAATTAGATGAGTACTACCTCCTTGATAAGACAATCCATCTAGTATACCTCCATGATTGCAAATAATTGTTAAATTTTGATCCATTGTTACAAACTTGTAGCTTACGAATAGATGTTAGAAATGAAAGTTGAAAGCAGCTTCCAAAGAGTAGGATCAAAGAAAAGCTTCTGTCTTTCTGTCTCTTCTGTCTTTCTGTCTCTTCTGTCTTTCTGTCTGCAATAGAAGAAGAAGAAGAAGAAAAAGGATAAGAAGAAGAAGTGTCTGCAATAGAAGAAGAAGAAGAAGTGGGAGAAATGAAGAGGTGAATGAGAGCTGCTTCTTCGAAATTGAAATTTCTATATAAG
The DNA here is from genome assembly GCA_029216955.1 of Iris pallida. Classification (NCBI taxonomy): domain Eukaryota; kingdom Viridiplantae; phylum Streptophyta; class Magnoliopsida; order Asparagales; family Iridaceae; genus Iris; species Iris pallida. Next base: position 880,123 of record JANAVB010014796.1, read on the forward strand.
ATAAAAATCTATCCGTTATAAGAACGTTACCTATCCTATTTTGAACGTTAGCTACTACCTATATTTTTGAACGTTATGCAGTGATAGATAGTAGGTTCGCATCAACTGCGAAAAGCGAGCGCAGATTCGCAGAAAAAGTACGTGAAAGCGACTTAAAAGTACGTGAATTGGCGAGAAAAATAATTAAATGCAAAACGCTCTTACGATGGGCATTTTGCCTGACAGATCTCTGGACGGATTCTCTAACGACTTGACGGATTCAATAGACGCAGATTCGCGAAAAAAATAAAATAAAATAAGAGTAAAACGCCCTTCCGAAGGGCGTTTTCATCTTACATTATTCCCAGTTAACGGCGTCCGTCTAATCCTTCGAAACTGTCAGTACATTTAAAAAAAATAGGCAAAACACCCTTCAGATGGACGTTCTAATGCCTTCATTGGAAATTTTTGAAAGGTTGTGCTTCCTATACAATTTAATATACTATCAATGCTTTAGGTGAAAATTTTCATTTTTTTTATATAATGGGTTCTGTAGATGTTCTGTGGGGTTATGGCTAAAACTGTGAAGTTGGATTTTTGTTAGGTTTAGCTGTTATTATGGGTGTGACTTTATAAATGTATACATATAAATTATGTTTTAAAAAGGAGGGGGGCGGGTTTGAGGAAATTATGCTCCTTATATATATATATATATATTATGCTCCTTATATATATATATATATATATATATATATATATATTTTTTTTTTTTTTTTTTTTTTTTTTTGAGGGTGTCCACTTCTTAATGGTGCTTGGAGGCATGCCTCCAAGGGGGCTCGAACCCGCGCCACTGCGTCGGGGTGCTCCACCGTTCCCAACGGGCTATATATATATATATATATATATATATATATATATATATATATATATATATATATATATATATATATATATATATATATATATTGAGTTCCGTATACATATATTTTATAGCAATTGTTATATATATATATACATTTTTATCATAAAAGTATGATTTTTGCATATAAATATAAAAGGAATAACTATACTCTTAATATTGTAACTCAATTAATATATATACGTATATACTATTGCTATTTTCGAAAACCTGGTCCTTACAAAATATACTTTATATATTTTATATTTTATCGACTCATTAAGATTGGCGTATTTTTTGGTTAATCTGAGATTTATGTATCCACTTTGGCAGCGACCAAAATGATAGAATGAGCCGTTAGCGAAACGCAAATGCTAATGGGTATTTTCGTACGTCGATGCGTAAGCTATTAGCAACGTGTGACTGCGTGACCAAGTCTGAGACTCTATTGTCCCTATCCTGCAACTTTATTTTATTTTGGACTTGTAGAACTTGCTACTTGGATGCTATATTTTAGGTGCAGGGCACTCGTGCCTTCGGACTGGATCGTTCCCAGCTTAGAAGATCGCTACAGCGTAGTTTATGATCTTTAGTTTATTCTTGTTTTTATGTAAATATGTTGAAAGGACATAAGCCCATTTTTTCTTTTCTTTCTCTGATCCCTGTATTGCGTAGCTTAGGAGTAGCGTAGCCCTTTTTGTATTTATGTGTTATGTTGATGATATCGTACGTTAGTTTAGCTACAAATGAAATCAGAAACGTTATTTTTCTAAAATAAACTAAAAGGTTTTCTCGCATAAATTAGAACACATTAAAAATACATGTTTTATATTTATATTAACAATCTCGTGTTTTATCATTAAATGAAAAAAAATATAGTTATATATATATATATATATATATATATATATATATATATATATATATATATATATATATATATATATATATATATAACACGAGGATTTTCAAATAAATTGAGATGTCTACTCCTTCCAAAATAAGTACAATTGGATTTTTTTATACAAATTTACAAATAGTGTAAAGCAGCATTAGAGTTGATTGTAGTACCCCATCCCTACATCGTGCCTTGTTCTGTCCACGGGGTGTGCGAGAAAGGAATACTGTCGCTATCGATTCAGTCGGGATCGATAGGTCAAAATTGGCTGAATCGGTCGAACGAGAACGATTGAATTAAGGTCATTTTCTCGTTATGGAAAGGCTTCTTCGGAATCAATTCCCATATTCAGCGGCTTGCGCCTCAAGATTGGCTCTGCGGCTGAGTCGGGAGACACATCTCGTTGCTATGGTTTTCATGCCGTACTTGCCTTGGCTTTGGCTTTGGTTTTCGTACGTGCATTTTCGTGAATGTTTTCGATGAGTTTTTATTGCTTGCGTTTTCGAATTTCGCATTCATATCGAAACTTCTTGAATAACACAATGTTCTAATCAGTTGCTTATACGATTTCAGGTGATCGCGTAAGCGATGTCAGCACAACCAAACAAGCCCTCGCCTGAAGCAAAGTCTAAGGTGAGTGGCTGGCCTCCCTTGCCTCGACCCTCTGTTTCAAAATCAAATATAAAAAAAGAAATGCTTGTCAACATAGTGTAGAATCAAAGAAATCATGGCACGATTCTTCACGACACCCTTGCTATCGAACTGCCTTACGCGAAAGCTGATGCATGTTTTTTCATGCCCCTTTTACTTAGCCTATGCAAACAAAAGAATGAATCGATTAACGTTTATCGCAACGATATGGCTAAAGTAAACAAATTGACTAAGTTCAAAGAAAGGCTAAGTTTCGCACCTAAAGGAAAAATGATAAGGTTCTAGAAAAGAGAGAGCATTTTTCAAGACCCTGCAAAAATGGTCATTGGACAACTTGTCGGCAAGGTATAGTTTCCTCGAACGGTTACCTAGGCCAAGAAACCGATTCAGCCTGGGAGGAACGAGTATAGCAAGCGCCAACCTTGAATCGGCATGGGTGATTCGGAAACTTTCGTACAGGGCTCGCTACCCGCCGCGAAAGGGTCACCGACTAACCCAGTTATAGTCCATGATGGCTTGACTTTGCCAGTGACCTTCCTTCACACCCTTTCACTGCTTAACTAATGCATGGGATGAATATGATATGCTTGCCTCAAAATATGTTAACATGCAAATCGAACATGATGGTTAGAAAGATCACAAAAAACTAGCTAACATGTTTTATAAAATTGCTTGAACCAAATGCAGAGCTTGGGTTTAATTAGCCACTCGCTAGTACATGTGATCGTACCGACCCTTGCTCTTTGAAGGTGTCGGCAACCAGGAGGAACGTGCCAACTAGCTAGACGACATTTCGTACTTTTGAAGCTTCGATCGCGAGTCGAAGACCCCGCTGTTGGACTTTTGAAGACTCTCCGCAAGCCAAAGAAACATGTCTCCGCGTCCCTCCAACCCAGGTGGCTGGAATACTTTTGTTGTAATTGAGGGATGTATGTATGGAACAGCTATCTCATCGGCGCTCCTTTTGTAATTGAGTCTGTTGTAAAGCCCGTACGGCACGATTGTAATGGAGTTTGTAAATGATGTTTATTATCAATAAAATAAAAAAAATTGTCTCAATGTGTTCTTCAATTTGTCTGCGCTCACTCCCTTAGATGCTTTGTTTCAAATTACCTTATGACTATGCCTTGTACGATCGTAAATTAGGTTCGCACGATATCACGCCCGGGGGATGACTATCGATTCTACAGAATCAGGCATGACATAATGGTATCAGAGCACGGCTTTACGTTATTGGCCTCTAATGTTGAGTTTCTTGTCTCGAACTGTTGACCTCGTGTTGATGAGATGATTTGTTCCATACGCTGAACCCAGGACATTTTCTGAAACTAACGAGAGTTGTCCTTTTTTCCTTGCAGTTGCAGAACTTCGGACAAAGGACGAGGCGAGTGCTTCCAGTGGCTCGAGTAGTTCCAGGCCCGAGCATCCCGTCAACCCAACGAGGATGGCGCCTACCGTAGCCAGATCCTCCGGCGACCCGATGCAACAGATGTTGCAGATGCTCGAAATACAGCAATACCAAAATGAGCTCCATCGTTAGCAGGCGGAGGCTCGTCAGACCGGTTTGAGAATCGATTCGAGGCTCAACTCTGCAGCAGCAGCAATTAAATATACTTCAATAAATAGTCCAATCGGTCGTGGCCAACAACAATTCTATGATGGTGCCTGCCGTGATCGAGTCTGCGGTTCGATCCAATGAAGCTGAACCGAAAGTACCCGTACTCTCACCTGCGGTATCGAGAAGTTCTAAGTTTGATGTGTCAAAATTCACAAAAAGCTGTCGCACTTCCTTCAATGGTACAGAAGATCCCTCCTTGGCGATCGACTGGTTGGAGGAGCTGGAAGATAAATTCGAAATTCTGGGTGTCGAAGATTCAAAGAAAGTCGCGTGTGCTTAAATCCTACTTCGATTAAACGCGTAGATTGGTAGGCCGTGCAAAAATGGGCAATTCAACGTGAAGACGAGACTAGCGGCAATCTCATGGGCTACATTCAGAAAGGCGTTCGAGATTGAATATCTTTTTGCAGCCGTGCGACAGGAAAACAAATGTATGCAGTTGAGGCAAGAAAGTATGATGGTCTGACAGTACGCGGCTAAATTCAACAAACTACCCAAATTTGCTGGAGCATATCTGCCTACAACAGCAAGTCGAGCTCGACGATTCGAAGTGGGCCTGCGTCCCTCTATTGCTGCCCATGTTTTGGTACCTAAATATAAAACCATGGGCGAGAAACTCAACCATGCCCACCGCATGGAGTCTCAGTATTCTTCTGCCACTATTGGCGCTGTTCATTTTAATAACGAACATCATAGTAATGTAGGAGGCAACAATACGCACAAGCGTCAAAATTGAGGCAACGGAGGCGACAAACCGAGAAGGGACCAAGTAATCTGTGATCACTGCCATAAGGAGGGCCACATGTCAAACGAATACCGAATAAAGAGTGGAGCATGTTTAGTGTGTGGCCGAACGGACCACATTACACGCAACTATCCGGAGAAGCCGAACCAGCGCCCCCAGCAACACCAACAAAACCAAGGCCAAGCACCTCGGGCTCCACAGACCGTACAACAAAATGTCCAAGACCGTCGCCCCAATGCCCAGGGCCGCATCTACGCCATGATCCAAGATAAGGCGTTGGCATCTGACACGGTCGTGATAGGTACATTGCTTTTCAATAATAAAACCTGCTCATGTATTGTTTGATTCAGGTGCCATGCATAGCTTTATATCAGCAAATTTTGCCGCCGAGCACAAATTTCTCATGACACCGCTAGGCCTTGATCTTAGTGTTAACTTACCGTCGGGCACACCACTACTTGCAAATTTAGTCTGCGGAGACGAAATCATCTGTATAGGTTGTCAAAAGGTCAGTCTCGATGCGATAGTTCTAGATATTAAGGACTATGACATCATTCTGGGGATAGATTGGCTCGGTCCGTGCAATGCTACCATCGGATGTGCCGAAAAGATGGTCACCTTCCGTATACCTAGAGTGCCTGAATTCTGCTATTCGTGTGGTGAGGCGTCGCCGACCTGTATGGTGGTCTCAGCAATATCTGCTCGACGGATGCTGTATTCCGGGTATGAAGGCTTTCTAGCGTCCAGTCGAGACATACGATAGGATGGTACAAACATGGGTCAGACCGACATTGTGGCAGAATTCCCATATTTGTTTCCGGACGAGCTGCCCGACATGCCACCTGATCGAGAAATCGAGGTCACTATTGACACATTTTCGGTACCAGGCCGATCTCTAAAGCCCTGTACAGAATGGCCCCTGCAGAGCTTAAGGAACTCAAAGTACAGTTGTAAGAGTTGCTCGATAAGGAATTCATACGATCCAACATCTTGCCATGGGGAGCACCCATATTGTTCGTCAAGAAAAAGGATAGCTCCATGCGTCTTTGTATCGATTAACGCAAAATAAATAAAGCCACCGTCCGGAACAAATATCTACTGCCCTGCATAGACGATCTGTTTGATCACCTGCAAGGAGCTACTGTTTTGTTTAAAATTGATCTTTGCTCGGGTTACCATCAACTCAAGATCAAGCCGGACGATGTATCGAAGTCCGCCTTTCACACTCGATACGGCTATTACGAATTCCTGGTAATGCCTTTCGGCCTAACGAACGCCCCGACTGCCTTCATGGATTTAATGAATCGGGTATTCCGACCATTCCTCGACAAGTTTATAGTAGTCTTTATCGATGATATACTCGTCTACTCAAAGGATAAGCGACAACATACTGAGCATCTACGGACCGTGCTTCAGACTCTTCGAGAAAATCAGTTGTATGCGAAGCAGAGTAAATATAAATTTTGGTTGAGCAGCGTCGCATTCCTCGGACACATCATTTCATCCGAAGGTATTACTGTCGATCCAAAGAAAGTTGAAGCCGTTGTCAATTGGAAACGGCCAATATCAGTCGGAGAGATTCGAAGTTTCCTTGGCTTAGCAGGATACTACTGGCGCTTCGTGAAAGACTTTACGAAGATCGCATCGCCTCTGACTCGCCTCACCCAGAAAGGAGTCGTATTTGAATGGTCAGACGACTGTGAAGCTTCCTTCTAGGAATTAAAGCAACGACTCGTCTGGGCCCCGATACTCGCACTTTACAGATATTCAGCGATGCGTCCGGTCAGATCTTGGGGTGTGTGCTAATGCAGCGGAACAAGGTGATATCTTTTTGTAACACCCCAGAACCAGAATACTGGAGAGCGGGGGCGGACATAGCCAATTACGTATATTGAAGTGCAATCCACCTCGCTATACGGTCACGGCTGTTTAGATACATGATGGTTTAACTACAAGCCATCGGTCTCTTATGGTCATGAACAAGCCTATTGTCTCAATCTCATGTAAGTAATAGCAGTTACAAGATGTCAGAGCACTAAATATACAATAGTAAGGCATCCCATATATTACATATTTGGATGATCATGAAGCTAGTCATACAAAATGTGAAGACTAGCAAGAGTTCAGTCATACATGATCAACCCTAGGATTTGTTAATCATGCTACAGCCCGTAGGCAGACAGTAAGTAAAGGTGCAATCGAGCTAACGCGTGCTCGTCGTCTAAATGCCTCAAAAGAATATTTTTACAATAGAGTGGGAGAGCAAAATAAAATTCACTCGTTGCCAGGGTTACGCCTGGTGGTCACCATCTAGCTGGAAGACAGGGAGATCCTCTGGTGCTACTCCGGTATCTGGTCATACAAAACCAGCTGAGTCAGATCCCAGAAAGAGCAAGTGCCATAAAGGAGGCTTCACTTAAGAACTAAAACCAGCAATTAGCACAAAACATTTTAATATAATAAAAGAAAACTGGAGATATGGTCAATCATGATGATATACGATAAAATAACCATGGGACTATTCAGGTAACCAAATTACAACCCTTAAACCCAACAAGGACCGGGGTTGCAACCCTTCATCTGAACGGAACTTGGTTTCCCACCATTTATCGATAAAGTAAAGCACAAGCATTCAGGTCATGTAACAATCTTGTACATGATCAGGACAAGACTAGACTGGGTTAGACTCCATCCAATCAAATCACGGCTAAGCAATAAGTACGGCTTGATACTTTAACTAACTAGGGTTATCACAGGCCTAATTACTAACAAGATGCAATGAGATTATTCCACAGCCACAAGCCCTGCAGACCATCCAGGCTATCCGAACGCAAATTAGGGGTTAAATTTATGTGGGTACATTATCCAAGGAACACATGTACCCTTAGGTAGCTTGAAGGGTGCAACACATGACAGTGTGCTGGAAATGTGTCCTACTCGACGGCAGGCTACAGATCCCATGATGGGGCACCCAGATAACGGGATTGCCTGTAGCTGGAAAATCTCTTTATGACTATTGGATTATTCTAGTTATTAGCCTTAATCCGTTTAAGTAGGTACCCCTGACTGTGGTACTCAGGGTTCCCTGCCCTAGACATGATGCAAGACCATACTGGTTTACTTGTACAAACACAATCGTCCACGGTGTCCAGGCCATTTATTCTTGTCATGTTATTCTTGTCATGCCTTACTAGCCGTCGCAACAGCTTTCAATAGTTCCCATTATACTTGCTTGTCATATCATGTTATGTCATGTCTACTTCATACCATGTCGTGTACAATTATCATTTCAAATATATTAAATAATTCGTGATTATCAAGTTCATGACAAAAGGCATAAGGATATAAAGGGTAAAGGTGTACGCCATTGGGACTCAAAGTCTCTACGCGCGTACCTCTACGCTAGGCCAAGGGGCCTCAAGCGTAAAGTAGCTTACGCTAGCAAGAGCAAGGTAAGATAGCTCTACGCGAGCAAGGGTGCATGCGGGTGGGGTTTTACGCGAGCCATAGCTTTACGCTAGCAAGCCGTAGGCAAGCGAGGCTCTACGCGAGTGTAACTCTACGCGAGCAAGCTCTACGCGAGGAAACACTCGAGCAAGATTTTATGCACACGAGTGTCTGTTCGAGCCAAGGTTTTATGCGAGCACGATTTTATGCGAGCGGGAGGGCCCCGAGCGTAAAATTCGAATAAAGTCGGCGTAGAACGGAGTACGCTGGCACTCAAATGCGTGTGCGTAAAAGGCTGAATAATACGCTGTCACGTAAAACGTGGGCGTAAAGGCTAAACACTATGCTAACACATTAGAACGTGTACGTAAAACTTCATCTTCTCCCCCTGGCCAAGACAAGTAGGCGTAAAAGCTCACGAACTCAAGCAAGCCCCATCTCGGTCAAGTCTCGATGAAGTCCAACCATTCCAGAGCCAAACTTGCGTGAAATCGAAATCCCTACTACATGGAACTCTCCATTTCGGAAATAAGCTAGTTTTAGAAGATCAAAACCATAAAGATCAAAATGCTAAAACTTAGATCTACATGAAATGAGCCATGGAATTCTAACATGCTAAATACTAAAGTGACTTAGAATCTCATTAGGAAGACAATGGAACAACAAAATCTGAGTTCCTCTATGAAGCAAGTTGCACTTGCCTAAGCCTCTCTCTGGTCGGTAGAGAGAGTTAATGAAGGGAGAAGAAGAGTAAATGAAGAGAGAGAATGGGTTATTGGGATTAATAAATGATGGAGGGTGGTAGGTAGGGGTTTGTATTCCAACCCAAACCGAACCAACCAAGCCGAACCCAATCGAACCCGATGCATGCCAGAACCATGAAATGCTAACTAACTCATGCCAATGCAGAACCAAAGGCTAGCCAATCAGGACAAGTCTATATACAGGTCCGAGATTACGTACACATATAACAAAATACGTAATACGAACTACCTGTATTACACTTTTGCTTTCCGACAGCTAAAGCCGTACGAGAAGAACTACCCTACTCATGACCTGAAGTTAGCGACAATTGTGTTCGCATTAAAATTATGGCGTCACTATCTCTATGGTGTGGCATGCACAATCTATACGGATCACAAGAGCCTCAAGTATCTATTCATGCAGAAGGAACTGAACTTGCGGCAAAGGCGTTGGCTTGAACTGATCAAGGATTACGGCTTGACTATTGACTATACGCCGAGAAAGGGAAATATTATGGTAGACGCTCTGAGTCAGAAGTATATTGCCTCGTTATCCATCGATCGCAGATTGCTACATGACCTATAAGAGATGGGCATCGAACTCCGAGTCCGATTCATGGATGTGCAGTTGGCTCAGTCGCAGTTAGAGCCGAGCTTGCGAGAAAAGATCAAGACCGCTCAGAAGGACGATCCATAACTGAAGAAAATACGGAAGCTAATCTGGATGGGTAGGACGACCGACTTTGTGGATTATGAAACCGGCGTGCTTCTATTGAAGGGTAGACTATACGTTCCGGATAATTCAGAACTTAGAAAGGAGATATTATTGGAGGTGCACTATGCAAAATACACCGTGCATCCAGGTAGCACAAAGATGTACAAGGACCTCTGCACGAACTTCTGGTGGTACAGAATGAAAAGGGATGTGGCACTCTGTTTGTAAAAACAAAAGTTTGATTTCTACAAACTAAGAAAGAAAGAAAGTACAAGAGTACAATTGATTTTTGGAAAAGTAAAACTATAGGAATCTGATCAGAAGACGATCACTTTATCCCTTGGATGACGTGATATCGAAGACACGAGCCTCTGGAGAATACAACAACACTTTATCAGTAGATTATGATTATTAGTGATGCTTTAGAACTGATTTGAAACTCTATTTATAGAGTTTTGAAATAACTGTTTTCTGAGTTGCACGTACTTCAGGTTGTGCGCCTTCTATCCAGTTGCGCAAACGGTTACTTGAACCGCTGGGGATGCGTGACATCGTTTGAGTGGGATGTGCGTGGTCGTAGGCAGTGTAGTAGACACATTCTTCGACATTAGTAGTATGTGCGCCACATCATCTTGCTTCTGGACATAAAATTGATCAAGTGGTGCCAACTAGCCAGGTTGCGCGCGGGCACAACTCAACAGCATGCGCCGCTGATTGAGTCTTTTGTACTGTATTGATTAATTCGCGCACCACTTGATAACTTGTGCGGGCCAGCTGTCAGCATTAATTATATGCTGACAAAATCTTCTCGAGCGCCACATTGTGCAGGATTCGAATGTATATCTAGGGGTACAACTCGGGCGGGCAAAACCCAAGCCCGATTGGTAAACCCGTTAATAAGTTGGGTTAGGGTTGAAGATACTCGGATTCGGGCTTGGGTTCGGGTTAAATTTTTTGAACCCGAACAAAAATCGGGTTGGGCTCGGGTTCATGTGTCGGGTTACCCGAAGAACCCGAAACCCGACTTATATATATATAAATATATAAATATATATATATATATATATATATATATATATATATATATATATATATATTTTATATATATATATATATATAAATATATATATAAATATATATATATATATATTTATATATATATATATAAATATATATATATATATATATATATATATATATATATATATAAAATATATATATATATATATATATATATATATATATATATATATATATATATATATATATATTGTTTCATACTTAAATAAAAAGTTTAAATCCTAAATTTTTCCACCCAAACTATTCAATTCCTTTATCTTAAATCTTATTTCAACTTGTATTTTGTAATGATCAAGACTTGATTGCTATTTGATTATGTGTTAATTATTACCTTTGTTTTAAATTATTTTAAATATTATATTAGAGTCCGATAAACCCGATGGACCCGACCAAACCCGAGTCCAACCCGATCCTCCGGGCTTGGTTTTGGGCTTCATATGTTGAACCCGAGGTCGGGTCGGACTTAGGCTCGGGATAGGCTTGTGATTCATCGGATTGGGTTCGGGTTGACCTCAAGCCCGACCCAACCCGCACGAGTTGCACCCCTATGGATATCCTTCGATTTTTGTGCTGTCAAAGCTGTCAATAATGATGAAAACCGTTACAACTTCTCGAGGAGGTTTGCCACGTGGCATCGCGCACCTTGGCTTTGGCGCAACCTGATACTATCGCAACCTAATACTGGCGCAACCTAATGATCTGGCGCCACTTGATGATGGCGCACTTTAATGAGTGGTGCCCCTTGATTTTTAACTTCTACAAGACCCCCTTCAAAGTTTGAAAGATTTCAAAATTTTGAAATACTTTGAATTAGAGGAACTTAATACGGGTTACGCCTGCCAACTGTTCAACAGATTCTGAATTTTAAGCGCCAGTTGCACAACAGTTTCGAAAGGACTTTTTAGGCTATAAATAGCCGTCCAAAGAGAACTTTTAACTTTTTATCGAAAGTTAATTCTCTTAAACTCTTCATCTTCTTCTTCTAAACTCTCGAAGATCTTCCAACGATCGTTAATGGCCCCAAAGAAGTCTGGTACACTTAAAGGAAAGGCTATTGCTGGGCCTTCGCCTCGTGCACCGCCGATGAGAGAGTCTCAATATGCGCCACCGTCATCAAGAACTGAGAGAGCCAACCAGGCACTCGAAGGTGATTCTTCGAGAATGGACTGAATATCGACTGGATTGGTCAACTCTTTTTAGGGTTTTGGTCGATTCACGTATTTCACAATGTACGCTACCTCTTTTTAGAGTGTACGCATGCTTCACAACTTGTGTCTTCTCTGTTTAGAGTTTGGTTGCTATTCACACATTGTTCATTTTTATGAACTGTGTTGTGCGAGTTTTAAATTTGTGCTTTTTGATTTTGTGCGAATGCGCATATCAAAGTGGTGCAACTTGAAATCACGCACAATATAGATGTCGCGCAATGCAGATACTGCACAACCAGATGTTTTGCAACACAGATACCGTACAACCAGATGTCGTGCAACATAGATGTCGCACAACCTATGATTTTGTGTGTTCTGCTTCATAGAATAAAACTTTTTTGAGACTAACTTTTGTTTGTTCTTCTTCTTCTTTTTGCAGTTGATCTTAGAGAAGACCCTGATGCTAAGAAATATGCTTCAGCTTTCAATGTACCAGAATATAAAGAAGACTTATCTTATGCCTCATACCCACAACATGATGCACCTGAATCCAGAAGGGCCATACTCACTACTCAAGAAAGTAACACTTTGTTATGTCTGATGAATGGTGAACCTTTGGAAAGTGTAGACAATGCAGTCAAGAAAACGTCTCAACCAAAGACCAAAAAAGAAGAAAAGATTTATCAATGTAAGGACAAAATTATGTATCTCACTAAGATGTCAAAATACTTGTCCTTATCCCGATATGAATTCTCCAGTCACCCTCGACAGATGGTATAGGATATGACTCCGATTCAGCAAGCCAGAGTCAAAAAATAATGTTACAAGTTAGGTCTGCAGAGCAAGGGCCTATTTTACAGTACTTCTGACAGGTACAGCTCTCATCTAAGGGGTTCGAAGTCGAGTTGTATACCTCCGGAAGATTCATCGATGCTTCTTCCCGTCAGGGTGCCCATTTTTGCGAAAACATTTGCTAAAGCTGAAGGAAGATACCCATATGAGGCCATACATTTGACAGGCCTAGTAAACCCTGACATAAAACGTTAGAGCAGCTTAGTTATTTGGATTCTGGATCAGTTCAAGGACAAACTCCTTGAACTAGAACTTTATGAGGCCATCTGGACTACTGTTCATGGCTTTTGCCCAAATGCTCATATGTTCTTGGCTCTGATTGAAAGATACAACGACAGAACCGGTATTCATGATCCCTCACAGAAAAATTGGTTTTGCGCTTCATGAGATGAAATATCTCTCACATCTTCCAATGGGTAATAACCCATATGAAGAATATGTGTCCACTAATAAGGAATTGGATAATCTTTCTGCAGAAAACCCTCGGATGGTGGTTGTATTTGAGGAGCTTCTGTGCCATTATAAGATATGCTCCCTTTATTACAAAAGCGCTTCCACAGAGACTTGTTATACAACCAAGTGGTTGTCGTATTTGTTTTTAGGCCATATCTTTGAAGACAAGATAATCGAGAGTCAGGCTTACGATCCTTGCTTCTTCCAATCGCTCAGCCGTAGCGACATAGAAAAACTGATAGAAAAGTCCAAGCATACCGATAACATCTTGGATGTGGACTGGCACCCCTTTAAGGCTGGTGCTACTATTGAGAGTTATCTCAGGCAGGGTTACAGACCCATGTCAAAATAAGCCCAATTGGCGAGTTTTCTTTCTTTGTGGCTGCGACGGTTTGTAGTTCCCGTGGCCAGTGTAGTCGATGGATTTCATCGAGGTGTATTATTTGCTGCTGCACGTCTAGTATTTAGCCACAAGATGGACATTCTTTAAGCAATGACTTGTCGCCTGAACGCAGGACTACATTCTTTTGTTGATACTATGCTGCACGACAACGCTGCTCGACTGGATTTTTCCAGCACCGAAATGCCATATACTTATTTGTTTGGGTGGTTATTGCTAAACCATCCCAGCTTGATGGACCCTGATATGGGTAAAGTTGGAGGCAACTTTATCAGGCATTTTTCCAATGCTCGATGAAACATAAATGCACTTTCAAAATACATAAGAGCTTTGAACCGAGGATCTGGATGGAGATTTCAAAGTGTTCCTCCTCCTCCAGGATATGAGAATCTTCCTCCACAACTCATGGCTTTAGAAGCGACATCTCTCTGTCTGTCTCCGACTAATTTTGCATGGTTGAAGATAATCCGTCCGTCTCACATAGTATATCGATTTGAGGAAGAGTGTTTTCTAGAACCATAATTGCCAAGTCGATTCGTTCGGCAATTTGGCTATGACCAGCTGCATGTGGAGAATGCCACTACTTGCCTTCAGGCCAAGGGTTTCTTGATTAATGGTGCTAGGGCTTGGAGATAATAATGCCAGAGGTACCAAGGCTATATTTTTCATGCCCTATAATCTTGCTTAGGGTCCGTGCATGTTATACACATACGCGAATTTTTGTACTTCGGCAAACACTTTTGCCGAAAACTTTTATCTGGCCCACAGCTTTGCCAGTGATAAACGGTCAAAGGCTGGAGTTCGTACTGCACAATTACTCAGGGATGTAGAAAATCGAGACCCTGCCGATGAACCTCTGGAGGCTTTCCTTCTAGGCTTCCTAGATGAAGTAAATGATCCGTTGGACGTATCATTAAAAGTACAAAAGAAAAAATCTCCTGCCAAGGGGCTTAAGAAAAGGAAGACTGGAGATTCATCTCCTCCTTCACATCATGATGATCTTCCTTCTTCCCCTAAGGCTCCGGGGAAGAAAAAGACGAAGACCACTTTGGTCATTAGTGAACAGCCTACTACTAGGACAACTCGGTCCCAGTCGAAGCAGATGCATACTGGAGCCTCCCTTGGGGAGGAAGAAATAACTCCTTCGGTTCCAAAATAGAGTGAAGGATCTACCAATATTTTGTAGTATATTTCGTATTTTTTTGGTTTTTTGGAATGCTTTAAAAAATTATAAAACTTATAGATTTCTTCTTTAACGGCATACCGCCAGTATACCGATGTATACCGACGGCATACCGTCTAGACAGATTTTTTCACATTTTAGATATTTTTGATTTTAGATATTTTTGTGAATAGTGTTTGGATATTTTGATGAATAGTGTAGATGCACACTATTATCCATTGGATATTTGGTTTTGTTTGGACGACCATGATTGATCTAGAATTTGACATGGATCACCATCCGACGGCTAAGATTAATTCCCCCTTCTATATATACACTTTCACTTTCTCTCTCCTTCTTCTTTTCATACTTTCTTCCATCCCTCTTCACCTTTATTCCTCTTCCTCAAGAGCATAGGAGATCTTGGCCTTGAAGCCTAGAGTGTGGTTTCGTACCCCTCTTGGTGGAGTTAGGCTTGGTCGCTAGAGAACCTAGGCAAGTACATCTTGCTAAATTCATAAAAAATATTGTTTTTTAATCATTTTTGTTTTCTTTGGTATTAAATGCTTAGAATTGTTTTAAACTCATTTTGTTAAAAATGTTTTCCTTGTGATTCTCGTCTATATGCATGTTTCTAAATTTGGTTAGAACTAAGTCTTGATTTCTACTAAAATCCAATGCTGACTTAGTAGGAAACTCTGTATCGAGAGTGATACTGGTGTTACCATCATGGATCTTGGTCACATATACTATATGAGGCCCTCACCTAGTTTGTATACCATGGACTTTGAGTTTGGTAGAAATCGAAGCCCGTTTCGGTATCCCAAGAACCTATTTTTGGAGTATTTTAAGGTATTGATCTATCAAAAAATTTCATTTATGAAAACAAATACTTCCATGTTGTATAGAATTTAATTCTATGCGATTTTGACTTTTAAAAATCTGAATTTCGATTTAAAATAATATTTTTATGACCGAAACAAATTTTGACAAAATCTGGGATTTTGTTGCTGCCTAGATAATCAGAATTCCGACTGAATTCCGATGTATACCGCTAGTATGCCGATTTTCTCAACAGAAACTTTTTAACTTTGGCCAGAATACCGCCAATATACCGTAGTATATCGCCGGTATACCGATTTTGGCTATTTTAAGCTATTTTTGTCTGTTTTGTCCATTTTGTCTATTTTTATCCGTTTTTAATATTTTCTTCAACTGTAATAAATCCTTAACATGATTAGATGGCCTTGTATACTTAAAAAATGATTGTACACCCTATATACCCTTGACACTAGCTTATGTTCTTCTATACTCACTATGTATAGCTATGCCCTCCCAGATTTATTATACATTACAGTCTATGCCATGTCCAATATTTCCTTGATAGTGACCCATCGTGGTGCACTCTTGTACATGTCCTTTCCTAGCTCACTAGATAGTGGCCTGTCATGGCACACTCTTGATTCCAGTACATGTCTAGCTCCTTGATAGTGGCTCGTCGTAGCGCACACCAGTCTTGATGCTTGGCTTGATATTGTCATGTCTTGTTGTGGCTTATTGTAGTGCACAATCTTGCTTGCCTTGTCCAGTCTTGCATGTCTCATATTTAGGATGGATTCTGCGGAATGCCACACCCGGAATCCTAATAAAAATGTTAGGAACTATATAACTAGCTTGATTATCTAGATCATTGGGAGGTGAGACTTTCCTGGTTACCTGCACCCCTTGTTTCCGGCCTTATATATATATATATATATATATATATATATATATATATATATATATATATATATATATACACACACACACTAGGGATTTGGAGAATATATATATATATATATATATATATATATATATATATATATATATATATATATATATATATATATATATATATACTAGGGATTTGGAGCTATCTGTCATGATAAGAAATCTTCCAGCATACCGTCGAGTGGGGCACTTCTCTAGGACACATGTATCATACTACAGTGTGTCTACTATACTTGTTTTTCTTTTGGCTTGGATCAATCGGGTAGTCTGCAGGGCAGGTAACTGGAATTGGATTTTTTTAACTTGCATATGTTAGTAATTAGGATCATGATAACCCTAGTTAGCTAATGTATAAAGTTGTACTCATTGCTTGGCCGTGTTTGTTGTATGGTGTCCATTCTAGTCTAGTTTTGTCTAGGTAGTGTCCGAATTTGTTTATTTCAGTACATCATTGTTTATGCTTTACTTTTGCCGGTAAATGATTAGAGACTTAGTTATGTTCAGGAGAAGGGTTACAACTCCGATCCTTGTTTGATTTATGGGTTGTAACTTGGGTTCTGAAATAGTTCCTAAGTCATCTTAGCATTTGTCGTTCTATATAGTTATATAACATGCTTACATGTTCCTAGTTTTCTTTCATATTTCTGTGGTACCTTTATATTATTCTTGTCTTGCTTTTACTGCTTTACTTTAGAGTTGTTATGATTTGCATGCTGGTTTTAGTTCATAGTTTGGCTTCCTTTGTGGTACTTGATATTGGGATCTGACCCCGCTGGTTTTGTTTGGCCAGATATGTAGAGATGCCCGAGGATCTTCCGTACCTTCCACTTGTTGGTGATTACCCGGAGCACCAGAGTACCTAAGTGGATTTTCTTTTTTTTGTCCACTAGTTATATACATTATTCATTTGAGGCTTTTTGCCACCGAATACTTGTTTAGCTCGTGTTTGGACTTGACATTTAACCTACGGGTTTAGACATGATGTACGTATTCTAGACTATAGCTAGAGCTTATCATGTATGACTATTACTCTTGCTAGTTCTTCATTATGTATTACTAGCTTCATGATCATTGATATACGATGGTTTGGGACGCTTTACTATTTTATATTCTAGATGATCATACTTCTTGTACATTATTTACAGCATGTGATTGAGATATCTAGGATTTTTGACCTAGGATTGCCTGTTGGATTGTAGTAGCGACCCCAATCTATACAGTCTATACGTTATTTCGGAGTACTGGGGTACTTTGGTATACGTAGCTGCCCTGGTCCGTCCCTACTTGCCAGTATTCTGGTTCTGAGGCGTGACATAGGTTTTTGTGGTGGCCCATGCAGGTCTAATTTATCAGATATGTGGGGGTTGCTGGTAGTTATCTCAGTCATAATTCTCC
Organism: Iris pallida; assembly: GCA_029216955.1. NCBI lineage: Eukaryota > Viridiplantae > Streptophyta > Magnoliopsida > Asparagales > Iridaceae > Iris > Iris pallida. Next base: position 898,077 of record JANAVB010014796.1, read on the forward strand.
TTTATTGGTATCCTTTGTATTATTCTATATCTCTGATCCTTTGACATGATATCTGCCTTGATCGTTGATCTTCTATTTTCCTTAGATTTGATCTTTGTGTCCTTCAACTTTCAGGAGAACTGTTCTTAATCCTTTCGATCAGCTTGTTCGGGTTTTGCGGATGGCAGATCAGCATCCTTCTGTTAGTCTAGATCTGGAGGATCGATCTCAGTATTCGAGAGCAAAGTCTCGAGTCGACCCGAGGGCAGAGATGCTAGTTCTCTCTGTTCAGCCAGCAGTGCCAGTTCAGCTAGAGCAGCCAGAGAGTGTTGTTCGAGCGAAGATGGGAATGACCGTCGATAGCTATGAGACAGAGTTCAACAAACTTAGTCGGTGTATCCCTTCTATGATGGCGACCGAGTTGGATCAGGCTAGGAGGTTCCAGCAGGGACTTTATCCTAAGATCATCTTGGGAGTGGAGCAGCATGAGTTGCAGACTTTTGATGCCGTAATAAGAGCGACTAGGAGGCATGAGTATGCACCTCAGAGGATTGGGGATAGAATTGAGGGCCAGAAGAAGCCTCGTATTAAAAGAGGATCATTTCTCCAATCGTCGGCACCAGCTCCAGCAGTTCGAGCTTTGACGATTGGATCTCTGAGGGGACCGGTTCCGACGGCTTCTCTTTAGCAGACATCTCAGATGCGTCTTCAGCAGCAGATGCAGTCTACTTCAGTTGGATGTTCTCATTATGGAAAGGCAGGACATGTGTTGTCAGAGTGTCATAGGGCCCAGGGGTTGTGCCTAGCTTGTAGAGCATTAGACCACACAATACAGACTTGTCCTCGAAGGAGTGCGGTTGGTTCAGCATCCTTTCAGCCAGCAGTTCAGCAATTAGGGGTTCCAGTATCGGTGCAGCAACAGCAGGCTCGGAGATCATTACCTGTAACCACCACTTTTCTAAATAAGGGTAATTTTAAACTTTTGTAAAATTGGCCATTTAATGATAGGATTTAATTTACGTTAATGATTTTTGGTGATTTTGATTTATTTAAAACTAATTAAATTGGTGAATTGTGATTTTGATGTTTTGGTAGTGTAACCATCGAACTGCTTAGCCTAGAGACTAACCATGACCATGGGGACCAAACCATGTGATTAGATTGACTAATTACCTATTTTTAGGCTAAGGGTATTTTGGTCATTTGGTGATTATTGAATTAATTAGGACTTTGATTAATTGGTAGTGTTAAGTGTTAAATTAGGTCTTAACCTAGAATTGTCCTAATCTAGATATTATCCTTGAGCCTGGATATTAGATTAGAAGTTTCCATCATGACAAGGTTAGGAATATCTAGATATTAGTTTAAAGTAGGATATTTGTTAAGAATATATATTTTAGCTATAGGCCTTTACTAGAAAGGCTTGAATTACACTAGCTAGAAGCCTTCAGACCTTATAAAACTTAATCCTAACCCTATAAACAATCCTTGGCTGTCATCAAGGGATCCCCACCCCTATATAAACACATATTGACACCCCCTTGCCTCTTTCATTAAACCTACAAACCCTAATTTAAAGTTCTTCCCCAAATTCATCCCCTTTCACCGGTTCAACTCCAAATTAGACCAAATCAATTGCAATACACTCCTTTAGTGTAAAGGAGGTCATTAGTGGATAGCTAGCAAGGATTGGAAGCAAGTTGACCATAGGAAGTGGAGGAATTTGGCTCTCAAGTACTTTTTCATTGAGATTCCAACTCTCAATAGGTAATAGACTCTAAACCCTTTTAATATCCTGATTTCTCTTTATAGATGCATTCATTTAGGGTCCCCTTGCCGTTGACCAAGTTTGGTAGGAAATCGAATCCATTTAGGGTGCGTATCAGAGGAGTATCGGAGTGCTATGTATAGTGTTTGGTGAAATGCCATATAGAAATGAATGTTAGTATTTTTAAAACAAATTACATAATTTTGTAGCTTAACATGTGTGGACCACAAATCATTTTGACTGAGCACATTTCTAGGTTGTTTTCGTGTCCAAATCGGACACAGGGATACTGCACGACCTTGTCTTGCAATCCTCTGCTACCCGACCCTTAGACACGACACACCACACCACGTGGACACGTGCCACTTGGCATAGAGGTGGGGGCCATGACTGTCAGGCTCCCCACCAAGTTCGAGCTCGATTGGTGTCGTGTCGAACACGCAATCGAGCCTATATGGGTTTTATACATACACGCACACACGCACAAAGCCCTACTAATACGTACACACTGATACGATCACGACACATATAGATGGACACACGATCCCCGAGGCTAGCCGACACCTCTGTACGAGACAGCCACCGTGTCTGTCTGTTTTAGGTTGACATTTGACTTGGGATTTGGATACGAGGACACATATAAGTTTGACACATGCATGCTAAACACTTGGTTCATAGATGTTTTGGTTATTTCAGTCGAGTTTGTTCGAATTTGGTTTTGGTTAATAGTTGAATATGGGTTTTGATACATTTGTATGCTAACTTGTTTACTGATACTGGGTGCAGGTCGTGACACGTTTTTAGTTGGCCCATCCAGGTCGAGAGTCGTATTAGTGCGATATCGTAGTAGTACGGCGATTTAGTTGTACTGCTACGAGCCTGCGGTAGGAATTGAGAGATAGACTTTAACGGAGAGGTACTCAATCACAGTTAGAAAAAATTCTGATCTAATTCTTTCCATCCATACATCCGAGCTGATAATTACCTTCTTTGAAATAAATTGTCCTCCTTTGATTATATCGACTCCTGCTCAGTATTGACTTCTTTATTTGATCTGTCCTCAGGATGGTGGAGACACGATCGCATCGCTCTGGTTCAACAAACGCGGGTGAGAGGTCTGCCACCTCTCGCCTGATTGTAGATGCTGCAGCCACAATACCTCATGTTTCTGCTTATATAGGAGTGTTAACAGCTTTGGGGGTGCTCCTCCACCAGTTCGGAGGCCTACCCCAGAGATTCAATATGTGCTACCACCACCACCTCAGGGGACAGTTGATATGGTATAGTTTTTTGCCTTCTTCTAGCAGATAATGGAGGCTCAGTAGCGCCAGTCGGCAGATATGAGGCCGGGCATCGACAATGCCCATCAGCTGGCCATGGTAGCAGTAGAGAGGGTGACTGCCCAACCACAGGGAGGTCAGGTACATCAGCAGTACCAGCCGAGGACCCCGGGTATCCAAGACTTCCAGAAGATGCGCCCGAGGGACATCAGGGGTTCTGAGGGTATCCTATATGCCGATGACTGGATCGAGCATATAGAGGAGATCTTTCGCCTGGAACTGATACCAGCGGAGATCCAGATAGAGGCAACGGGTAGCCAGATGCAGGACCTTTCCTATACCTGGTACCAGACCGACCCTAGAGTTGGTAAGGAGGGGCAGACGTGGGAAGGTTTCAAGAAGCTTTTCAAGGAGATATTTTTTTTTTCGGATATAGCACTCAGCGCCGTAGAGACGCAGCTTGAGAGTCTGGATCAGGGGAACTAGACAGTAGAGGAGTATGCCAGGGAGTTATGCCGTCTGGGCAGTTTGTAGAGGGGTTGAGTGAGACTGCCATGGCTACGAGGTTTTGGAAGGGTTTAGTCAAGGAAGTCAAGTCCTTGACCAAGAGTGGCCGAGATGTTACCTTCGAACAGATCTTGGCAGGAGCTATGGCAGGAGAAGATGACTTGGAGCTCAAGTCCAAGAGGGGCCAAGATGATTCAGGAGGAGCTAGTGGGAGTGGTAAGCGTCCCTTTGTATAGAAGGTGTAATACCCCGCCCCGTACGGTGCATTACGCTGAGACGTTGACTCAACGGGTCGCATTGACCGAATGAAATATATCGATGCTAATTGATATGAGAGTTACGTTGTCCCAAGCAATACATCGAACTAAGTCGATGCGAAGAGTTGTATTATCCCAAAGAAATACATCGAGTTGAATCGATGCGAAGCGCCGCATTGCCCCGAAGGATAAGTGCATTAAGACGGCTCAAAGATTCTAAGAAATCGAATCGACCAAGGCGCAAGTTTGAATCGATGCAAGTATTGATTTTAGTTGGTTTCATGTGCAGGCTATACGTTTACGCAGAAATATTAGAGGTCGACATTTTGCCTTATTCAGTAAGGGGTCCGCAAAACCAAATCGTCGTATTACGTCGGATTGAGGCATTCGCATGGTATGCCAAATCGGACATATAATTCAATGAAGCACGAAGTGCTCGAATGGCTAAGTCAGGAGAGTTGGCCGTGCAACGAAGTTATAAAATCGAGCTGCATCGGTTCGGCAAAAACGACAAGGCGTATCGACTCAATGTCGGAGGATTGACTCTTCTTTTTACTCCTTCATGCCTAAGTTCGAATATATCATTGTATGCTAAGTTAACCTATCGGCGCCACGGGCGTGGTCCGATCGGAAGATAAATCGTAGTGTGTGTCGAACACTAGTTAGAACAATTGAAATAAAATATGCATCAAATGCACGAATCGCTATGGAATATTTGATATCGCAAAGGCGAGCGCCTCGGTGCACAAGCTGCAAGAACATGGGATAACTGTATTCGGCGAGTGCCTTCATGCACGAGCCATTTTGTGCCTTCGTGCACGAGTTAGAAGGCTAGAACATTAAAAGACAATAGGCGAGCGCCCTAGCGTGCAAGCCACGAACATTGAACACTAAGGCATAAAACATGAAAATACGGCTTCGATGCGTGCAGCAAGTGCACGACGCGAAGAAAAGATGATAAATGTGTCAAAAACATGCCTACGTGATTAAGATCATAAAAGATGGCTTCGTTGCGAAAGAATACAATAGTTGCATAAATGTGGCAAAACTGTCGGATATGACATGATGTCTCGATAGATGTTCGAGACCTTCGGGTCATTCGGTTGACGAACATTGAGTTGAGGTATGATGTCATTGAACATTGAAACGAAGTATGAAATGTAAGAACATAGAAAGTTAACGGAAGAAATACGAGATGATAAAATCTGAGTCTCGGACTCAAGACTATGCTTGGTTGTTTGAATAATAGTGCGTTGCATGATCGAATGGAATGGACTTGAGATAATTGAGGTAATCTTCCATGCACAGAATGTTCCCTCCGAATGGGCTGCGCCGGGGCACCGGGACCGTTCGACCTAGGAGGGATATAATCTTTGACATGCGCACATTCGTAAGACGATTAGTGACCGCTTAGCGAGATATAAAAAGCCGCAAATGATGGTATGCAGCAGTAGATCTCCGAAAGTGGGACAACAGCCCACTACGAGAGGCATCGGGCTACCCAATTCGAGAAAAAAAGAAAAAAAAGAAAGAAAAGAAATAAATAAAAGAAACGCCTTTAGTCCATTTCGGCGCGGATATGCCAAGACCTTCATATAGTTAAGGAACGATGGGTTGAAAGTGTAGGCACATATGTGTCCCGCACATAGATCCTGCATAGAGAGCACTTATAACATGATAGGGAAGGAATGGGGTGTATTCACCTTGCGTCAGTACAAGGGCGAGTGCGTCGACTTGGTAAGAAGTCGCGCCACGAAACAAATACGAGATTGCTTGCCTGTTTGTCGATTCAATTTGAATAACATGCTTGCCCTGATAACATGCTTTACGCTTTCGAATATGCCATTAAATCGACCCTAAGGAGAATATAGCATAAGGAGAATATAGCAAGATCATGAGCTAAGTTGCATGATTGAACATAAATACTAAAATATTGGTTTAGAAAGTTGTTCTTTTCGTCAGTACATACGAGGACGAACGTACTGATCCTCCACCAGCTTTTATGCAGGGTGAAGGGAATGGATTGCTCGCGGCGAAGCTTCGTTTGAACGCGTTGAGGCATGGAATGTCGAAGCATATTGAACCGTACGACCGTATTGATGCTCGGACTTGCAACAGGATTGATGCGGCCGAGATATAGAAGGCATGATGTATGGAACGGTGAAATCTTTTATGGACAAGAGAGAACCTGAGTGTTGTAGCTAATATGGCATATATTATTGGGCTATCGAAATCCTTTGTAATCTTAGTTCGAATATCAATAAAGAGAATTGTTCCGTATACTCTGTTTTTCTTTCGTTGTTAATATTAACTCAAAAGATATTTGAGAACTTGTCATCTTGCCTTGCACGAGCACAACTCCAGGCTCATGCAGTATCACGCTTCCTGCTAGGACAATGATTCGGGTGATTCTGGGTCGAGGCATGACAAATTGGTATAAGAGCTCTAGGCTCAAATTTCTTCAGGACTTTGCATTGTTTCAATTCCAAAAAGTTGTCCACCACCAATTGAAATCACTCTTGACACTACTCGATGTCGCACTAAATGTTCCATACAATAAGTCTAATACAAAGCCGGGTAACGTTGCCGTAAATACTTTGAATTTACATAATGTTGCAGAGAAAGTCGTGAAACGTTTCGTTGCATTGAATGCAACGAGCCGCAGAATGTTAGTTGCTGCAAGTGCAACAAATTATGAAATATGATTTGAGATGATGTTGTTGTAATGTAACATGTTGAATGAGAAATAAAATGATGCATAAAGTGCAATAGGTTGTGAATATTTGTTGTACCAATACGGAAACTTAAATAATACGTTGCGATGAAAGTGATAAGTCAATATCGAATGTGTTGAACGAATTTGAGCATTGACTTTGAAAGTCAGAAATAAATCGTTGCACGAGGTACAACAGATGTCAAAAATAAAATTGTTGCACGAGGTGCAATGAATGTCAGAAATAAGTCGTTGCACGATGTACAACGCTTGTCGGAAGTAAATTGTTGCACGTGGTGCAACGCATATCAAAGTAATCGTTGCACGGAGTACAAAGGAGATTGAAAAATAAATCGTTGCACGAGATGCAACAGAAAGGAACTAAAATCATAAATCGATAGAATGAATCATTCGGTTGCACACCAAACTTGGGTTGGCAAATGAAAACATTGGCCGACTTGTGTCGGATTTGTTTTAATCAAAGTTACGGTTGTGATCAAGCACGATCACTGCGGAAATCGTGAGTCGGAAGAGATTATTGGTTCATAGTGAGTATAATACGAGAGAAATGACTTAATTTCCGAGTGGTATATGCCATACCACGTATGCGATGAATGACTCGATTCTGAGTGGTATATGATATACCACTTGTGCGATGAATTGCATCGACGCGTTGTGAGAATTACAGAAGGTTTGTCCGCAATGGATGGAAGAGTACCGAGACTCGATTGGAAATTTGTATGACGGTATGTTGATGCACGTGTTCTTCGAAAATCGGTTGGGACAATAAGGCGAGACTCATATCAATGAATAATACTTCGGACGGAAATTATAAGTCAGTCGGACGACCGAGACTAGCGAAACGATTATGCCTTAAAGCAATAATCGGATCGACGGAAAAGGAAAAATCGAACTTACAAATGAGTCGCAGACTTGCAATCTCGATAGAAATGTTGGGTGAGGCGAATCGAATCGTACGACTTGCGATCTCGAGAGAAATGTTGGGCGAGGCAAATTATAATCGAATCGCGCGATATACGACTTCGGTGAAGAGTTGGTTGATGCGGGTAAATGGTGCCTAATAGATAGTTGGTTACGTTACGGCAAAACTCATTTGAGTACGACTGAAAAACACGCAAAACTTAGAGGGCGAGATCGTATGACTCGAGGGTTCGATGTTGGATAATCGGTAACTCGGTTACGCGATCAAAGCATAACGGAATGCAACGAATCGAGAAATGATTCGAGATGTACGTAAATGTTTATGGAGAACTTGGAAGTATGCAATACAAGTTGTCGACGTTGAAACAGCATCAAAGTTGACCGTTACGCTATCAAAATTGATACGACTTATCAAAATCGATATGTAAGGAAACGTAAGCATGATGTGAGAATACAAAATAGAGTGTGCCTCGCTACATCAATTTTTTTTGTAAATAACAATACGAGAATGAACGAACTGGTTGATCATGAACTTTGTGATTGATCAAGACGAGACAATAAGTCATCGACGATTGTTCGATGTGTATAGCATCTCGTATGTCGACCGCAAATAAGATAGCCTCAAACTCAAGACGAGGAGATACTTCGTGAATAGCAGAAACATCGATGATAGTACATGACTTTAATCAGAGGATAGTTATGCATCAGCTACTGATAGAAATGGTTTTGTCCAAAATTGGATAGTCGCATAGAAATCGTCGGAACGTGATTTGGCTCCAAAATAAGATATAGCATGGTTCGTAGTAAAAAATTGTCCTTCGGTGATGATCTACAATTATCGAGCGTAGCTTTGGGGCAGCTGACCCTAGAAGACTTGACCGCCAAATCTAATTAAATGTTACAGACCCATAAGATGACCCATGCGATGTCGCATCTAGAATTGCATCGAGAAAGAAAATGTGGTGCATGTTGACGATAAGTATAGGCGATCGAGAATTGTTGGAACAACTTTCGATTGAGAATGATATAGTTAGATTTGAGTATTCGTCGGATGAATACTCAAATGGTTATGTTGATCGACGATCGAACAAGAAATTCACCAACGAACTTGGTGATTCGTATAGGCGATTGCAAAAATCATGTTATGCACGAGAGAGAATGATAAGGGAATGACTTACGAGTCATGTCTTTAGATTCGGATTCACCTTGCAATTGAGCTTGCGTGAATCAAACTTATATTCGATGTTGCGATCTTATATTCGATGTTACGAGACAGATAAGTTGGGAATTTGGCTAGTAAATTCCTACTCGTTAGAAAATCGGATGTAAGATGTATCGTAGAGACTGAGTCAAAATGATTGTTGCCTTGAGCACCGCTGCCTCGATGTAAATTGTTGTGCCGAATAGATTGTGGCCTTTGAGCAATGTCAATTTAAAGTTGCGTCGAAAGAATTTAAGCACGGTGTCTAGGTAAGTAACCTAGCAGGCGTAGTCCCGAATGTTGATAAGGAAATCGTATCGAGATAAGTTACATAGCCAGACTTCGAAAATAGTTGGCTGGCGACTTCGAACGCAAGGTATTGCGAAGGATCGTTGCGATCGGATGCACGACGGCTCGATGCGACACATAGAGTTGATTGTCCATACAAGACATACGAAACGAGAGATGCGATTTTGAATCGCGTCACGTACAGTGACTTTATTGAATGAATCACGTATGTATCGAATATATGTATGTGATAAAATTTCGAGAACAGTTGCTAAAGATAAGTCCGATCGAGAGTACGAGATGTCAAGCATATGATTGAAATTACCTGTTAGCTTTGTTCCAATTTGCTACCACTGGACTTGGTCGAAATACATATATCTTTGGAACGCCTTGAATATAGGTACGGATCCAAATCTAGTTGTATACAAATTCAAATCGAGCTGCAGAAAAGACTTTGAAATATTAATGAAAAGCTTACAAGATAGTGTGAAACTGAACAATATTGGTGGGACGAGATCGTGAAACGATCTATAAAATACTTAATTGGAGTGTTGGTTTTGGTTCGAAGATGAGCCTTATTTTGAGTGATATATTCTGTAATGCCCTGCTCCTCACGGTGCATTACGCTGAGACGTTGACTCAACGAGTCGCATTGACCGAATGAAATGTATCGATACGAATCAATACGAGAGTTACGTTGTCCCGAGCAATGCATCAAACTAAGTCGATAAAAAGAGTTGTATTGTCCCAAAGAAATGCATCGAGTTGAATCGATGCGAAGCACCGCATTGCCCCGAAGGATAAGTGTATTAAGACGGCTCGAAGATTCTAAGAAATCGAATCGACCAAGGCGCAAGTCCGAATCGATACAAGTATTAATTTTAGTTGGTTTCATGTGCAGGCTATACGCTTACACTAAAATATAAGAGGTCGACATTTTGCCTTATTCCGTAAGGGGTCCGCGAAACTAAATCATCGTCTTACGTCGGACTGAGGCATTGGCACGGTAAGACAAATCGGACGTATAATTCAATGAAGCACGAAGTGCTCGAATGGCTAAGTCAGGAGAGTTGGCCGTACAACAAAGTTATGAAATCGAGCCGCATCGACTCGACAAAATGATAAGGCATATCGACTCAAGGTGGGAGGATTGACTCTTCTTTTTACTCCTTCATGCCTAAGTTCAAATATATCATTGTATGTTAAGTTAACCTATCGGTGCCACGGGCGTGGTCCGATCGGAAGATAAATTGTAGTGTGTGTCAAACACTAGTTAGAACAATTAAAATGAAACGTGCATCAAATGCACGAGTCGCTATAGAATATTTGATATCGAAAAGGCAAGCGCCTCGGTGCGTAAGCCACAAGAACATGGGATAACTGTATTCGACGAGTGCCTTCGTGCACGAGCCATTCCGTGCCTTCGCGCACGAGTTAGAAGGCTAGAACATTGAAAGATAATAGGCGAGCGCCCTAGCATGCAAGCCACAAACATTGAATACTAAGGCATAGAACATGGAAATATGGCTTCGATGCATGCAGTAAGTGCGCGACCTGAAGGAAAGATGATAAATGTGTCGAAACATGCCTACGTGCACAAGATCATAAAAGATGGCTTCGTTGTGAAAGAATACAGTTGTGGCATGAATGTGGCGGAATTGTCGGATATGACATGATGTCTTGAAAGGTGTTCGAGACCTTCGGGTCATTCGGTTGACGAACATTGAGTTGAGGCATGATGCCATTGAACATTGAAATGAAGTATGAAATGTAAGAACATAGAAAGTTAACGGAAGAAGTACGAGATGATAAAGTCTGAGTTTGGGACTCAAGACTATGCTTGGTTGTTTGAATAATAGTGTGTTGCACGTTCGAATGGAATGAACTTGAGATAATTGAGATAATCTTCCGTGCACGGAATGTTCCCTCCGAACGGGCTGCGACGGGGCACCAGGACCGTTCGGCCTAGGAGAGATATAATCTTTGATAGGCGTACATCCGTAAGACGATTAGCGACCGCTTAGTAAGATATGAAAAGCCGCAAATGATGGTATGCAGCAGTAGATCTCCGTAAGTGGGACAGCAACCCACTAAGAGAGGCGCAGGGCTACCCAATTCGAGAAAGAAAGAAAAAAAAGAGAGAAAGAAAAGAAATAAAAGAAACGCCTTTAGTCCATTCCGGCGCAGATACGCGAAGACCTCCATATAGTTAAAGAACAAGGGGTTAAAAGTATAGGCACGTATGTGTCCCGTACATAGATCCTGCATAGAGTGAACTTATAACATGACAGGGAAGGAATGGGGCGTATTCACCTTGTATAGGTGCAAGGGCGAGTGCGTCGACTTGGTAAGAAGTTGTGCCACAAAACAAACACGAGATTGCTTACCTGTTTACCTATTCAATTCGAATAACATGCTTGCCATGATAACATGCTTTACGCTTTCGAATATGCCATGAAATCGACCCTAAGGAGAATATAGCAAGATCATAAGATAAGTTGCATGATTGAACATAAATACTAAAATGTCGGTTTAGAAAGTTGGTCTTTTCATCAGTACATGCGAGGATGAACGTACTGATCCCCCACCAGCTTTTATGCAGGATGAAGGGAATGGATTGCTCGCGGTGAAGCTTCGCTTGAACGTGTTGAGGCTTGGAATGCCGAAGCGTATTGTAGCGTGTGATCGCATTGACGCTCGAACTTGTAACAGGATTGATGTGGCCGAGATATAGAAGGCATGATGTATGGAATGGTGAAATCTTTTGTGGGCAAGAGAGAACCTGAGTGTTGTAGCCAATCTGGCATATATTGTTGGGCTATCGAAAGCCTTTGTAATCTCAGTTCGAATATCAATAAAGGCAATTATTTCATATACTCTGTTTTTCTTTCGTTGTTAATATCAACTCAAAAGATAACCATTTGAGAACTTGTCATCTTGCCTTGCACGAGCATAACTCTAGGCTTCTACGGCATCACGTCTCCTGCGAGGACGATGATTCGGGTGATTCCGGGTCGAGGCGTGACAGAAGGTAGCACACCAGCCGCAGCAGATACAGGCACCAGTTAGAGTCAAACAGGAACAACATCAGCCTCGAGGACAGGACCGTAGGGTGCCGACTTATGCCTACTGCAGGAAGTCGGGGCACGTTTGGGAGTCTTATAGGAGGAGGCTGAAGGTCTGCCTATTCTGTGGATCCAACGCTCGCCGAATGATAGATTGCCCCTCTGTACCTCCATATGAAGGAGTTAGGCCACCTGTGGCACATCACCATGCCCAACACCAGAGGGGCGGGGCTTTTGTGCTGACGGTCGAGGAGACCGACGCTATGGGTGATGGGTTAGCAGGTCTGTCTTTCCTGTTCTTCTTCCCCACCTTCATGTATGATTTTATTAGTACCTGTCAGGATATTCTTGTGATATGCTAGATAGTATAATTACCCTATTCGAGACTGTGAAATCATGACCTGTAGGACTATGATTGCATGTTATAGGATAGTTATTTCTTGACCTTGATTGATTGGGGGTTTGACCTAGAAGGAGTACGATCACCTTAAATTTCGAGGACAAAATTCTTCTAAGAAGGGCAGACTTGTAGCCACCACTTTTCTAAAATGAGGGTAATTTTGAACTTTTGTAAAATTGGCCATTTAATTCATGTTAATGATTTTGAGTGATTTTGATTTATTTAAAACTATTTAAATTGGTGAATTGTGATTTTGATGTTTTGATATTGTAACCTTAGAACTGCTTAGCCTAGAGACTAACCATGACCATGGGGACCTAACCATGTGATTATATAGACTAATTACCTATTTTTTGGCTAAAGGTATTTTGGTCATTTGGTGATTATTGAATTAATTAGGACTTTGATTAATTGGTAGTGCTAAGTGTTAAATTAGGCCTTAACCTAGAATTGCCCTAATCTAGATATTATCCTTGAGCCTAGGTATTAGATTAGAAGTTTCCATTATGAAAGGTTAGGAATATCGAGATATTAGTTTAAAGTAGGATATTTGTTAAGAATAAATATTTTAGCTATAGGCCTTTACTTGAAAGGCTTGAATTACACTAGTTAGAGGCCTTTAAACCTTATGAAACTTAACCCTAACCCTAGAAACAATCCTTCGCTGCCATCAAGGGATCCCCACCCCTATATAAACACATATTGACACCCCCTTGCCTCTTTCATTAAACCTACAAATCCTAATTTAGAGTTCTTCTCCAAATTCATCCCCTTTCACTAATTCAACTCAAATTGGACCAAATAAATTGCAATACACTCCCTAGTGTAGAGGAGGTCATTAGTGGATAGCTAGCAAGGATTGAAAGCAAGTTGACCATAGGAAGTAGAGGAATTTGGCTCTCAAGTGCTTTTTTATTGAGATTCCAAATCTCAATAGGTAATGGCCTATAAACCCTTTTAATATCCTATTTTTTCTTCATAGATGCATTAATTTAGGGTCTCCCTTCTTGTTGACCAAGTTTGGTAGGAAACCAAATCCATTTAGGGTGCGTATCGGAGGAGTATCAGATTGCTATGTATAGTGTTTGGTGAAATGCCATATAGAAATGAATGTTAGTATTTTTCAAAATAAATTACATAATTTTGTAGCCTAACATGTGTGGATCACAAATCATTTTGACTGAACACATTTCTAGGTTATTTTTGTGTCCAAATCGGATACGAGATACTACATGACCCTGTCGTACAGTCCCCTGCTACCCGACCCTTAGACACGACACGCCACGCCACGTGGACACATGCCACTTGGCATAGAGGTGTGGGCTATGACTGTCAGGCTCTCCACCAAGTTCGAGATCGATTAGTGTCGTATCGGACACGCAATTGAGCCTGCATGGGTTTTACACATACACGCACACACGCACAGAGCCCTACTGATACGTACACACTGACACGATACGACACAGTTTAGACTCAAACCTATTGGTTTAATGGATACCTAGACACCTAGGGGATACACTGACACGACTATGACACGTATAGATGGACATACGAGCCCCTAGGCTAGCCGACACCTCTATACGAGACAGCCACTATGTATGTCTATTTTGGGTTATTTGGACACATTTGACTTAGGATTTGGACACGAGGACACATATAAGTTTGACACAAGCATGCTAAACACTTGGTTCATAAATGTTTGGGTTATTTCAGTCGAGTTTGTTTGAATTTGGTTTTGGTTAATAGTTGAACATGGGTTTTGATTCATTTGTGTGCTAACTTGTTTACTGATACTGGGTGCGGGTCGTGACATTTTCGATGCAGTCTCAGCAGTTCCAGCAGCAGAGGCCTCGATAGTACGCTCAGGCTCAGGCTCAGGCTCGAAGATGGGGAGGTCGGCAGCAGAGGGATCCAGTGTCTAGGAGACATGTCCGAGGTTATATGATTTTCTTTGAGGAGGCATTAGCAGCAGGGGAGTTGGTTACCGGTACCATTCTAATTCCCTCTCATTCAATTTCGATATTATTAGATTATGGTGTTTTGTATTCGTTTATATCTGCACGATTTGTGGCACGACTTGGTTGGAGCCTAAGACATTATATGTAAGGTTGAATACACTTATTGGTAACCGTCTCATAGGAGTAGATTGAGTTTATGCCTCGTGTAGAACCATAGTATGTATGAAGAAGTTTCCCGCTAGACTGGTAGAGTTTTTTTTGGACAATTATGTAGTCGTCCTAAGCATGAATTTGGTTGAGTGCTTGACATACTTTGATATATTGCTATATTGCAAGGTTATCTTTCGTGTTCCTGGTAGGGAGAAGTTCTCATTCTCAAGAGATGAGGTGGAATCTTTTCGGTAGATTTTGATGATGGCAGTAGCTGAGGAGGTTCAGTTGCCCAGAGTAGTTTGCGAGTTTCCCGACGTATTTCTCGAGGAGCTTCTGGGTATGCCCCCAGTTCGGGAGATTGAGTATTATAATGATACGATTCCGAGTTCAGGGACAGTATTAATCAGAGCCTTCAGGGTGCTTTTTTCAAGACTATTGGAGATGTATTAGGCTATTTAGGAGCTTAGAATCAAGGGATTCATTCGTGCTAGTAGATTTCATTGGGGACTCCAGCCCTTTGAAAAGAAGAAGGATGGTTCATCGTGTATGTTTAATGACTATCGTTAGCTTAACGCGGTGATCGTAAAGTATATGTATCCTTTGCTAAGGGTAGATGTCTATTTGATCAGCTAAATAGTGCCATCATATCAGAGTCGAAATTTATATAAGGCATTGTTTAAATCTCATCAGTTTGGGAGAAGCATCGGCAGCATATTCGTGTGGTTTTCGGATGTTTCAGAACCATGAAAAGAACTATTAGAGGTATGATCCTGAGTTAGCAGCAGTTGTGCTTGCCCTTAAGCTATGGCAGCATTATCTGCATGGTGATCGAGCGAAGGTCTTTATTGATCATTAGAGCTTGAGATATGTGTTTACCTAGAGAGATTTGAACATACAACAGAGGGGATAGCTAGAGTTGATGTCGGATATTGATGTTGACCTTTTATACCATCCAGGGAAGGTAAATGTTATTGCAGACGCTTTGAACAGGAGACCCGAAGTCCATATTTTGGTGAGCAGTGTCACCTTTGGAAGGATCTTCAGGAGATGGTCATTGATGTAGTGCTACCTGGTAAGGCATCTATGATGGCGGGCTTGTAGGTGCACTCTACCATTGTAGAGAGGATCAGAGCACCACAGTCCGTGTTACGACCCGCACCCACTTTTCGGATACGAGACGTGTCCAAGCCAGCCTACGCCGCAGAGTCGGCGGTAGAATGCTGTCAAGCCCGCAAGAAATAAATGCTCAAAAATAAACTTTATTGCTTATTCACATTTCTAAATTTATTACAACATTTACAATATTTAAAATTAAAGAAAAATGGTTTTACAATTAATAAAATTGATACAACTGCTATCTATTTCTAGGTTTCTGTCTACAAGTACACCCGAATCTCCTAAGCTAAGTGAAGCCACATCTAACCTGAAAATTATTGGTTTTTAGTCAGGAATGGAACAAGTACACAAACCGACGGCAATGCGAAAACATAATAGAATTAACAAGACATGAAAATAACATATGAGATATGAAAACTGGAAAGTACTGATGACATGGCACGGTGGAGAAGAGAAGAAAAAATAAATAAAAGACAACTACCTATGTGGTGTGAAATATCTGTTTCGACATGTGAACGGCTAGGGGTAAATCCGACACACTGCACGTGTCGTGTGCAGCTGCTATTAGGCAAGAATAGACATTTTGGGGATATTTCTGGGTAGTTCACATGTCTACTAAGATATTTACCCTCCCGACTACTCCGTGTGACGAGCGTGTCACAAGCAGCAAGATATATGTATAAACATGAAATGAAAAAGACTACTATGAATCGAAAGCAATCAGAAAGTGCACTTGCCTGAGGTCCTTAGCTGGAGAAGTACAACCACATCATATGAGTCACTGAAGTAAACACATGCTAAAAGTTTCCAGATGCTGAAATAAACATTACCAACGTTCTCAGAATAGTGAAATTAGCTAGGATTGCCTGTCCCTAAGTCTAATTCTGGACACAGGGGCAAAACAGTAATTTTGGGTCAAAACGGCTTCCGCCGTTGGACCCGCTTTGCACCGAAAAACGGGCCAGAGTCAACGGTCTCTAAAGTCATCAAACTATATCTCAACAGGTCCAATTTTCCGATACGAACCCAACCGTATGTCCAAAGATGGATTCCGGTGGGCCGTGCACAAAATCGACCATTGAGTTGGACCGTGGGGCCACAAAACGGTGGTCCAATCAACTGTCTCAGAACCGGACCAAACTTGGCAGACAGAACCAGAAAAACGATACGGTCCTGTTGGCATAATTCTCATCTCGATTTGACGAACGTGCACATAGTAATTGAAGTTTATGCAAAGGGACCGATACGGTAAATTTTGACGGATACGCATCAAATTTGTCGCGCACACACGACCAATTTAAATTCTGTCAAAGCTCGTACGTCCACGAAGCCGATACGCACCTTTCGATGCTTTCGGTTCGCGACCACGTCGTCCGGATTGGCGGGACGCACGTCGTATCCATGAATTTCTAATTTTCGAAAGTAGGTTTTTTCTAAACTTTATCCTAATTTTAAACAGAAAATAACGAACAAGAATTAAATCTAAAAATGGGGTTTCCATCTTGGTTATGTTGTCTAGAAGTCTGTTCAAGCAGTTTTCTAAAATTTGCGATATTTGGGTCGCAAATCGACCGCAAATATTGGACGTTGGGACAGTTTTATGTCCTATTTCGAACAGGTTTTTGGTCATTTTTCGTCAAATTTCTACAGGGTTTTAATCCGTTTTAAATAAAACTATTTGATGGGGTTAAGAGGTGTATAGGTTAGGTTCTAACCTGAAGGAGTAGATCGAAAAATGATCGATCGCGCGTTGAAATATCACACCGCGAAGTCTTCTTTGAAGGCTACTGCTGTTGTCGTTTCCAGCGGTATCCCGCCGCTGCTGTCGTCGTTTTCGGCCGACGGATGGCCCCGCGCGGCAGCGTGATTCGTCAGAGGGGTCGCCGGGACGTGGTGGTAGTGAGGCGGCTAGGCTTGCTTAGGGTTTCGACTGATTTTTCGTACGTGCGTTTGTGTTTATATATGTACTGAACCAGAATAGCAGGGCTCGATTTTGACAGGCTTTGGGAAGGCTTGGCTCGGGCTGTTCTCAGTTCTATGGGCTCGAGTTCGGGTGTCATTGGGTGCTGGCTTAAAAGAACGTAATGCAATACAAGGAAAAAAATCCGTGACTCATGCTACATCTTAAAAGTTAAAAAGGCATTTCTATTGCTTATCTGCTTTGCCGCGGGCTTACTAAGAATTTGTGTGAGTAAACAAACAGTAATAACACATTAAAAATTTGCATAATAGGAGTGCAGGTCAAGTGGTCAACTGGTCAAGAACAACCAGGATGTTTAGTTCCTTTGCTTTTAAACAGGTGCAAGTACGACACCATATGATCTGGACACGATGACATGGCATATATTTCTTTGTGGCCAAGTGTATGTAGTTTAAATTACTTGGGCAAATTTACTTAATATGTCAATTTGCATATGTTGGATAATGTGCTCATATATACAGCTATTTTTTGCTTCGCTCCGATTTGGATAGCCAAATAAATACTCTAAGCTTACTAGATTCTAAGTGAACGGTTACACGCATGAAATAAAATTTGAAATACTTCTGCAAATACTTCTCCTTTATAATTTATTCTACATGACATTTCAATCCAAAATCATTTTTCAAATACTGAGGATTTTTATATTACTTTAAAATACTCAAATAGTATTGTGGATGCCTGTAATAAAAGTTACTTCAAATTATACTTAAGTATTTGATAATTGCGCATATTGTATACGCCTGTAAGGTATACAATTATTTTTTACTTGCCATCATCTGGGTTGCCAAATAGATAGTCTGATCTAGGCCTGGTTTTTCTAGTTAGGACATCACTATGGTTCGGTCTTCCCCTACCATGGCTAAACTCTAGTCAAAGCACGCCACTGCACTATCCATGCAATGATTCCTAGTCGTCTTGTACTCCAAAACTCAACCATGGCTAAAATCATCTACCGTAATAATTAACTAATCAATTATTTTATAAAATCTAAAAATCACCATTTAAATAAAATAAATAATAATAAAATATTTTAAAATTTCTGAGAAGGGGAGCTACAGTCCGGGATGCCAGGCTTCAGCAGCTCAGAGCAGAGTGTGTGGCAGGACACAAAGTAGAGTTGTGCATCCATGAGGATGGGGCATTCCGGTTTGCGAGTTATCTTTGTGTGTCGAGTGAAGATATTCGACAGAAGATTATGTCGGAGGCCCACAGTTCTCAGTATTTTGTTCATCCAGGAGGGACGAAGATGTACCGTAATATTCGTCAACACTTTTGGTGGAATGGTATGAAGAGGAAGATAGCTCGGTTTGTCTCTCGATGCTTAGTTTGCCAGCAGGTCAAGGCTGAGCATCAAAAGCCGATCGAACTTCTTCATCCTTTGTCGATTTCGTAGTGGAAGTGGGATCATCTTACCATGAACTTTGTGACTGGTCTTCCTAGAACCCCGACTGGTAGAGATGCCATTTGGATTATAGTAGATCGTCTCACGAAGGTTGCCTACTTTCTATCTTTCAGAGTTGGTCAGTCTACAGAGCATTTGGCCGACCTGTACATGAGGTAGATTGTCAGATTGCATGGGGTGCCAGTTAGCATAGTCTCCGATCTGGATTCCAGATTTACTTCTCATTTTTGGCGGAGTCTTCAGCAGAGTTTGGGTACCCGTTTAAGCTTTATTTTAGCATACCATCCTCATACAGATGGTTAGTCGGAGCGTACGATTTAGACTTTGGAGAATATGCTTCGATCGTGCACTCTTGATTTCAGCGGTTATTGGGAGGATCACTTGCATTTGGTGGAGTTCTCTTACAACAACAGCTTCCAGGCGAGCATTCAGATGGCACCTTTCGAGGCTTTGTATGGTAGAAGATGTAGGTCACTCCTAGCTTGGGATGATATTAGAGAGAGGCATATGCTTGGGCCACTCTAATCTCTGACCTGCCTGACTACACTGACTACACTGATTTGGCTTACGGGAAAGGCTTAGTCCTAGATATGTTGGGTTGTTCAATATTCTCGAGAAAGGCGATATGATAAATATCCTTTGCCCAATCGTCTTGCCTTTCCTCTGCCATTACGCGAGGTACATGACGTATTTTACGTATCTCAGTTGCGTCGGTATGTTCCGGATTCGAGCCATATCCTAGATCATTCGAGATGGTCGTTGGTACCGACCTATCACATAAGGAGAGGCCCGTGTCTATTTTGGACCGGAGGGAGAAGTTCTCAAGAACCAGACTATTCGATTAGTTCATGTTTCCTGGGATCATCACCCACCGGACGAGTCTTCCTGGGGAGTGCGAGGATGATATCCGAGCTCGTTACTCGTATCAGCATGACTCGTGTGGTATACTGTTTTTATATGCCTATTTTTCCACCTATAGTACTAGGGTGATTATTTGGTACATTTGGCATTGTTGCTGTGTTCTAATTTTATTTTTTTTCATTTTCTTGTACATTTACTCTAGTTGGATTTCATGATTTATGGGTTTCCTATCTTGATCCTGATAGCCTGTTTTCTTGGATTTCTAGCCTGATTTATTGCTTGCCTTTAGGAAATTTCGAGGATGGAATTTATCTAAGGAGGGGAGAGTTGTGAAACTCGTCTCACAATATCGGTATTTATATACGGATACGTATTTTGTAGTGTATTTCGTATTTTCTTGATTTTCGGAATGCTTTAAATTTTTTCCAAAACTTATAGATTTTTTCTTGAACGACATACCGCCAATATACCGGTGTATACCGACGGCATACCGCACAGGCAGATTTTTCCATATTTTAGATATTTCCGATTTTAGATATTTTCATGAATAGTGTTTCCGATATTTTTGTGAACAATATTTGGATATTTTGATGAATAGTATTTAGATATTTTGGTGAATAGTGTAGATGCACCCTATTATCCATTGGATATTGGTTTTGTTTGGACGGTCACGATTGATCTAGAATTTGACATGGATCACCATCCGACGGCTAAGATTAATTTTTCCTTCTATATATACACTTTCACTTTCTCTCTCCTACCTCTTTTCACACTTTCTTCCATCTCTCCTCACCTTCATTCCTCTTCCTCAAAAGCATAGGAAAGCTTGGCCTTGAGGCCTAGAGTATGGTTTCATGCCTCTCTTGGTGGTGGAATAGAAGATTAGGCTTGGTCGCTAGAGAACCTAGGCAAGTACATCTTGCCAAATTCATGAACAATATTGTTTTGTTGTTATTTTTGTTTTCCTTGGTATTAAAAATATTAAAAATGAACCTAGGCTTGGTCATTTTGTTAAAAATGAACCTAGGCTTGGTCATTTTGTTAAAAATGTTTTTCTTGTGATTCTCGTCTATATGCATGTTTCTAAATTTGGTTAGAACTAGGTCTTGATTTCTAATAAAATTCAATATTGACTTAGTAGAAAAACTCTGTATCGAGAGTGATACTGGTGTTACCATCATGGATCTTGGTCACATATACTATATGAGGCCCTCACCTAGTTTTTAAACCATAGATTTTGAGTTTGGTGGAAATCTGAGCCCGTTTTGGTATCCCGAGAACCTATTTTTGGAGTATTTTGAGGTATTCATCTATCAAACATTTTTATTTATGAAAACAAATACTTCTATGTTGTAGAGAATTTAATTCTATGCAATTTTGATTTTTGAAAATCTAAATTTCGATTTAAAATGAAGTTTTTATGACCGAAACAAGTTAGGGTAAAATCTGGGATTTTGTTGCTGCCAAGATAACCAGAATTCCGACAGAATTCTGATGTATACCGTCGGTATGCCAATTTTTTCACCAAAAGTTTTTTGTCTTTGGCCGAAATACCGTCGGTATAACGTAGTATACCACCGGTATACCGATTTTGGCTATTTTTTTTTCTGTTTTTGCCCATTTCTGTCTGTTTTCGTCCGGTTTTGATATTTTCTTCGACTGTATTGAATCCTTAAGGTGATTAGATGACCTTGTACACTTAAAGAATGATTGTACACCCTATATACCCTTGACACTAGCTTATGTTCATATGTTCTTCTATACTCACTATGTATAGCTATGCCCTCACAGAATTATTATACATTACAGTCTATGCCATGTCCAATATTTATGTGATAGTGACCCATCGTGGTGCACTCTTGTACATGTCATTTCCTAGCTCACTATGTAGTGGCATGTTATTGCGCACTCTTAATTCCAATACATGTCTAGCTCCTTGATAGTGGCTCGTCGTAGCGCATACCAGTCTTGATGCTTGTCTTGATATTGTCATGTCTTGTTGTGGCTTGTTGTGGTGCACAATCTTGCTTGTCTTGTTCAGTCTTGCATGTCTTATGTCTATGGTGGATTCTACGGAATGCCACACCCGGAATCCTAATAAAAATGTTAGGAATTATATAACTAGCTTGATTATCTAAATCATTGGGAGGTGAGACTTTTCTGGTTACCTGCACCCCTTGTTTTCGGTCTTATATATATATTTTCTAGGGATTTGGAGCTATCTGTCATAATGAGTACTCTTCCAGCACACTGTCGAGTGGGGCACTTCTCTAGGACACATGTATCTTACTACAGTGTGTTTGCTATACTTGTTTTTCTTTTGGCTTGGATCAATCGGGTCGTCTGCAGGGCAGGTAACTGGAATTGAATTTCTCAAACTTGTATATGTTAGTAATTAGGATTGTGATAACCCTAGTTAGCTAATGTATAAAGTCGTACTAATTATTTGGCCGTGTTTATTGTATGGAGTCCAGTCTAGTTTAGTTTTGTCTAGGCAGTGTCCGAATTTGTTTATTTCAGTACATTATTGTTTATGCTTTACTTTTACCGGTAAATAATTAGAGACTTAGTTATATTCAGGAGAAGGGTTACAACCCCGGTCTTTGTTTGGTTTATGGGTTGTAACTTGGGTTCCGGAATAGTTTCTAAGTTATCTTATTATTTGTCGTTCTATACAGTTATATAACATGATTACATGTTCCCAGTTTTCTTCTATATTCCTGTGGTACCTTTACATTATTCTTATCTTGCTTTTACTTCTTTAATTTAGAGTTGTTATGATTTACATGTTGTTTTTAGTTCATAGTTTGGCTTCCTTTGTGGTACTTGCTATTGGGGTCTGACCCCACTGGTTTTGTTTGGCCAGATATGGTAGAGATGCCCAATGATCTTCCGTACCTTCCATTCGTTAGTGATTACCCGGAGCACCAGAGTACCTGAGTGGGTTTTCTTCTTTTTGCCCACTAGTTATGTACATTATTCTTTTGAGGCTTTTCACCACCGAGCACATGTTTAGCTTACGTTTGGACTTGACATTTAACCTACGGGTTTAGACATGATGTGCATATTCTAGACTATAGCTAAAGCTTATCATGTGTGACTATTACTCTTGCTAGTTCTTCATTATGTATTACTAGCTTCATGATCATTGATATACGATGGTTTGGGACGCTTTACTATTTTATATTCAAGATGATCATACTTCTTGTACATTATTTACAGCCTGTGATTGAGATATCTAGGATTTTTGACCTTGGATTGCATGTTGGATTGTAATAACGGACCCCATCTATACAGCTTACACATTATTTCAGAGTACTGGGGTACTTTGGTATACGTAGATGACCTAGTCATCCCTACATGTCAGTATTCTGATTCTGGGGCGCGACACCAGTCCTACGAACTGGCCCTCCAACGTGCTGAGAGCTACATCAGAAAAAAACTTCTCCTTGAATAGCCTCTGAAAGTTCTCCTAAGTCAACCCTCTAACCGATGCACGAGGGTCTGCACGGTACCAGGTTAATGCGATGTCGAAGAACTGACTCGCCGTTGCTGATACCCGCAGCCTCTCTGGAATCTCTGTTAACTCCAGGCTCCGCTTCATGTCCTCTAGCCAATCATCGGGGTAAAGGATGCCATCGGTTCCCTTGAACTCTCGAGGGTACATCCTCTTGAAGTCCAGTACTGTACGAGGCCTCGGCTACTGCTGATGCGGCTCCTAGGCAAGAGCGCCTTGAACCAGAGCTGTAGCTACCCTCTATATTATTGCCAGTGCCAGCTGATGAGCATTCTTCGTGCTCTACCTCAATACCTCTGCCTGATGCTGCGACGCCTCTGCCTGTGCTCGCTGCGCCTCTATCATCTGTTGGAGGAACGCGAACATATGTATAGCGTCTGTCGGCAGTGTAGATGGAGGTGGAAAATTCTCTGGCACGATGATACCAGGCCTCTGAATCTGCGGAGGAAGACCTCCAGGTGCTGCTGCCTCTCCCACCTGGATGGTAGGGGAGTAGGGACAGCCTCCTCGACTACCGCTTCCTCTACCGGAGAAACAGGTCGCGAAGGATCGGACCTCTCCGGTGCTGCACTGGATCCAGCTGCCTGAGCTCGAGTAACTGTCATCCTAAAGATAGATTCGAGTAAACGATCAATATGGCACAAGATAAGATATTATCAAAGAAGGACAATTTAATACGAAATGCAAGAAGAGTTGTCATGATAATCGAAAGTTTGGAAATTTTTCTAAAATGTGATTGAGTAAATCATAACCTAGAACCTATATTGTCATAACCTTAAATTTCCATTTTATTGTTGGTATTTTTAATTATTTTCAACCTTCCAAAAAAATTATTTTCTATAATTATTTCTCAAAAAAATATATATATAGTGTAAATGAATAAATCAGAAATTTTCCAAATTTTCCCTCATGCAAAGTCTATTTTTGTATTTTTCACAAAATGCTTGAGTGTCAAACGTGCATGGATGAGTGCCAAATGGCACTCATGCCTCATGACAAGTCTTAAGGGGCATTTTAGGTATTTCCTAAATATTTAATATTTCTTATAAACAAGAAGAATGAGTGAGAGCAAACCCACTCTTCTCCATTTGCACTACCAGGTGAGATTTCTCCTTCTTCATCACCTTTCTATTCTTCTCCTTCACAATCTTCTTCTTATTTTCTTCTCTACTTCTCCCCTTCCCTAATCTATTTTGCTACAGCTGCTGCTTATGCTGCTACTGCTGTTACTGCTGTTACTGCTGCTGTGTTTGCTGCTTATGTCGCGGCTGCTGCGCGGGTGCTGAGCCGCCACCGGCGCCGCCGCCCGGCCGGCCGGCCGACCGCGCACCCGCCCTCTTCATCTTCTTATTCTTCTTCATATTCCTTTCTTCCAATTCCTTTCCCCTTTTCTTTATTTCTAGGTTTTGTAAATTTTAACCCAATTTCATTCTTGTGCCCTAGGATTCTGATTTTGGGTTTTGAAGGAACCTTCCTCTAGGAAGCACTCTAAGAACTCAAGGCAAGTCCTTTTTCCTTTTTTCCCTCTTTTCCCTTGAGAGATTTTTCTAAATTGATTTTTCCAAATTTTCTTGAATAAATATGGATTATATATATTCTGAAATTTATAGAATTTATGACAAAAAATTAATTTGAAAGATTGTAGCATGAATTAGGAAAGGATATAGAACAATGGACACAACACCATGGATGAATATAATTTGGACACAATATATTGGACACGTCACACCTTGAATGAATATACATTTTGGACACAATATTGGGATACAATATGGACACAACAACATCATTTAATATTTGGACATAAATAGTAGGACACAAATAATAAATGGACATTTTGCTTATATTATACATGTATACGTGTGAGTGTATGTGAAGATACATGAAACATAGGATACGTAGGAGTGAACCTAGTGGTTGATGCATATAGAAATATATATATGTCCATACTAATTGTATCGAATTTATATTCTGATTTGTATGTCACTAACCATTTTTTTTACTAGTTGCACAAAAATTCTATCCTTTAATTCAAATTGTATGTTACAAACCTTTAGCTTGTCAACTCCTAGTTTTATTATTATAATATAAGGCCTTGACATCATTTATACATATACTTGAAGTACCTAGTCCAACCTTAAACAAGTTATTTAAGTATCTAGTAATTACAAGTGTTTTTCTTAACATGTTCAATTCTGTCCAAATTTCTTTTTACTAATATTTGAGACATTTCCATCCCTACTTTGTTAAAACTAGTGTATTTTGGACACCGGATATATATATATACATATAAGACATTAACATTGGGTTTAGGATTTACCATAAACTTTAAAACTCTTGGCAACCTTATTATGATCAAATACTTGTTCACAAATCACAACAATTTGGTAATTGATCAAATGTATAAATAGGCCCTTATTCCTTATTTTGATTAGTATGTAGATATGAGTCTTTAAGGGTCCTTACTCGATAATTTGGTTCACGTTCCATTAAATTTAGCATTTCAAATGAAATTTACACGTACAAACATGTGTTTGTAATAATTCTTAAGTCTCTAGATAGTTTTATGTTAGCTATAAGCTTATGTATAAGATTTTGGACATTTTACTCTCTACATATCGGGTTTCGTCTCCTTCAAATAGTGTTTTAACAAACATTCCATTTCTTGAGAATATGTATTCCCTAATGTCTAATGATTATCCTTGACTTGTGTTATTAGCAAATCACAAGTAGCTAGCAAACCTTGCCAAGTCTTGGGTAAGGAACTTTTAATTTATATATAAGATGATATACATATATGCGTATGTCCCGGTGTTGAGGGTTGCTCCACCGAAGGGGTCGGCGTACCCGGTATTATATTTGCATGTTGCCGGTGTTGAGGGTTGCTCCACCGAAGGGGTCGACGTGCCCATTTATTGTTTTCTTTGTATTTATATGTTCTGGAATGTTTCCGGGTCAGTAAATACAAAGGAGACTCTGCCAAAACTTTTGAGAATTTCCAGAGTCTATTTTTCGACAAACTCGATTTTTTTGGAAATCTTGACTCTAGTTCTAGACCACTTGAACCATCCATCTCCGACCTATAATAACGGAGGGATTTTTGGAATCTTCGTCCAATTAGATACTTTGGAATTTTACCTTGGTTCCAACATTTCTCGAACTACTTTAGTTTCGGAAAATACGAAACTAATATTTGAAAGCGACTTGACTTCTAGGACTCCCGTTTGGGAGATAGTTTCTCTGAATTCTAAATGTTTAGAATAGGTTGCATGGGGTTTTGGGAGAGAAACCGTAGGATCACACCCGGCTGACTTCTTAGCAATATAATTTTTTATTTTCGTACTGATCAGTCCCTGATACGGTGTTCGTACGGCCGTGCGAATATCCGGGGTGAGGCTTAGCTCACTTTCTTGATCGCAATTGGACATCCAGGCCCTGAGTTTCAGCTCAGCTATCCATTTGCACATTACCTTGAGATTTCAGCTCAGAATACTTATTAATTCAATAGATATCCAGGCCCTGGGTTCAGCTCAGCTCTCTAATGAATGGTTCGATATTCTTGGAAAAGTCCAAGTCATACGAACTTCTTGTTATAACACATGATACGATGATTCGACCCAGATGATTCGGAAACCACTCATGATGTTATCTTGCTTGCAATCACATCAATATGTGATAGTACAGACGGCTGGAGAATCTAAGCACCAACCCGTTTTGTACGAGCCTGATCCCGGGCAAATGGGGTTATTGTTGAGATGCTAGGCGAGTGTGTGTGATCCAGAAAGTTTCTCTAAATTACATTTAGGTCTAGAAATATCTTGTCGTGTCCTTGTGACCTAAATTGAGAATCTCTTATTCTTTGACTAATATCAAGGTATGAGTTTATTTGCTCTAGATACTAAATCTTGTTCACTTGTCTTATTATTACGTATTCATACTCCTCCTTTGACTGAGGGCTTGCTCGTCGTATTGACGACCTAGTTTTGTTCACTAGGGATTGATGAAGATCAAGATGTGGATCAGGCGTACACTGAGAATGATCTCTATGAATGATGTGGAACGGATGGAATGTAGCTTCATTTTGAGAACATCTTCAATTATGTAAATTGTGTGTTTGAAGACAATAAATCAATTATGTGTAATATGTGTTTTGGTGAATTCTAGATCAAGTATGTAATATTTCTGGACAAATGAATGTTATGTCATTTGTGGAATTCTGTGATTATGCCTTATATCTATGCCTATTCCGGACCTTACAGGCGACAATCACAGGGTACAATTCGATGCTCATTGTATAGCTGCGTAGCCTGGGGAGAAGTATCGCGTGCCTCAAGTCATCTTGGGAACCGGGGCGTGACACGTCTCTTTTGGTTGGTGGCCCATGCAGGTCTAGTCTTTAAGGATAGTGTATAGGTTAAGGAGAATGTATAGGTAGATAATAGATATTCTAAGGACTCACTTGAAATACCCTAGGACAGAAAAGTTTAAATTGAAGATTGAATTCCTAAATTAAAGAATCAAGGATTATGCAAGGATTTGGGATATGAATCTTGATTAAACTTTATTTAAACATTGATGATGCATTGTTTCTTTTCATAGATTTCTAATTCGAGGATTTTTGGGTATAGGTCATGGCTCGATTTATGCCGAGCATCTTTTGGGACGGGAGTGACAGAACTTTCTACGGTTACGAGCAGTTCGCCCGGAAGGCCTGGCTAGTGGTAGACGATGCAGAACTCCCAGTGTTCGGAGTTTACTTCCATCGCCTGCGTCCCAAGATCCGGGACATTGAAGATGGAGCAGAAGTTTATTATGAGAAGGAATTGCGTTTGATATTCTTCCTTGCGAAGGACGGTCCCTCTTTCTTTACTTATGGGTATGATGGGACCATCAGCGAGTGGGAAGAGATCAACCCCTACGATAAGATTTTGGAGATCACTTACCTGAAGCTGACTAGGGGTTAGTCAGGATAACTGGGAAATAAGATAGCTTTTTGTTTGTTGTACAATATTTTGACGGATCAGCAGATATATGTATATGTATGTGTAGAAAGATATGTTGTGGAGGTGTAGATGAGGAATTTTTGTCTGTTGTATTATATTTTGGAAATTACAACAGATGTATATAGTTTTGTATAGGGTTAGAGTATAGAAGTCGTAAGGACTTCCTTGTAAAGGATATTGTAATCCTGTTTTGTGCAATGAATGAAATATGCTTCTTTTGGCTTTAACTATCTTAATTGCGATTGCCTTTTTATCTCCTTTAGCAAATAAGTTCTCTAAGATTCTCCTTTAAATTTTGTATTAAGAATTTCCCATCCTTAATATTTAGGAAATGTCTTCTTCACCAAATCCTGACACATTGCAACCAGAAACCATCGAGATGCGTCCGACAGACGCTATGGAAAGTTTTCAGAAAATCTTGGCAGCCAACACCCAACAAATCCAACTTTCCTAAGCTGTGTCTGCAAAGCTACTGGAAAGATTGGATGTCGCAGCTGCTCCTAAAGCTGGGACCCTTTCGGATTTCAGGACGATTAAGCCCCCAGAGTTCAAGGGGACTGAAACTCCTATGGAAGCAGCACAGTAGATTAGGACCATAGAAGGGTTGCTGAAGGGCTCGAAGATCGTGCCAAATGACATAGTGTCTCTTGTAAGGATTCAAATGAAGGACGTTGCCGATATCTGGTGGAGCTCCTTACACCCGGAGGAATCAAATGAGATTGTATCATGGGAGAAATTTAAGGAAGAATTTGAAGAGAGATTCTTTCCCCTAAGTGCCAAGTTGGAGCTGGAAAGGAGATTCCTACATTTGAAGCAGAATAAGACATCTGTCGATGTATACTCAACGGAATTCACAAGACTAAGCCGGTATGCTTCAAGCATGGTGACTACGGAGAAGGCAAAGTTAGTCCGATTCATGGAAGGGCTGGACGATAAGCTGAAGACGAAAGTTGCCCCCTACAAATGTCAGACTTACGCAGAAGTGGTCGAAGCTGCAAGAGACCAAGAAAGAATGCAAAATGATAAGAACAACTCGAAGGCTGCAGGACAAAAACGGAGTCTGGAGACCGGCTCACCTCATGGAAGGACCTCGGGACAAGGACAACAGAAGCATGCTCAGCATGAGCAGAATAGAGTCATGTTAAGCTGTTCTTACTACGGAAAGTCCGGGCATATAAAGAATAACTGCAGAAAACTTCAAGGGAAGTGCCTGAAGTGTGGATCCTCCAACCACCGGTTGAACCAATGTCCCCAGAACAATAGAAGATCTGTAGCACAGAATAATACACAGGGACCAAGAGCTGCAAACCAGGGATTTCAACAAAGGCCTTTCTTTCAAAACAATGAGCCCAGGTTTAATGCTGCTACAACACCACAAGCACAAGGTCATGCCCCTACAGGATATCAGCAGAGACCGGCATTGGTACCACAGGCACATCAATTCCATCAAGCTCAAAAGGCTAATCAGAATCGCAACAACAGAAAGAAGAAGAATCACGGCCAAGCCTTTATGATAGATAGCAATGAAGCTGGAATTGCGGAAGACGTGGTGACAGGTACTATACTCGTTTCTTCTAGCCCTGCATCAGTATTGTTTGATTCTGGAGCTACTTATTCCTTTATATCTGTATCATTCATAACTGAGTATAATATTGAGACTCAATCTCTAGTTAGAAAATTGAAAATCCTTACGGGCAATGGTATAGTAGAAGTGAGTCGAATTTGTAGAAACTGTCCAATCAAAATGGGAGGAGCAAGCTTCCGAACTAGACTATTTGTCTTTCCCATGGACAACTATGATATAGTATTTGGAATGGATTGGTTAATAGCAACCTCAGGAATCATTGATTGTGGACAAGAAAAAGTTCAGTTTTCCTTACCTAGTAGGAAGTTGCATGAATTTGTTAGAGCTCAGAAGGAGTTTGATAAAGAGGAGTTAGAGAGGTTTGAACTTAGGAGTCTCATGAACCAAGTAATAGAGGAATGGCCAAGGGTTGTAGATGAGTTTAAGGATGTATTTCCTGATGAATTACCCGGATTGCCACCGGATAGGGCAGTTGAATTTAGCATTGATCTAATTCCTGGAGCAGTCCCAATTGCTAAGAAGCTATACCCAATGAATAAGGAGGAGCTAGCAGAATTAAATAAACAAATTAAGGAATTGCTAGCTAAGGAGTTTATCAGGCCTAGTGTTTCTCCGTGGGGAGCGCCTGTTCTATTTATAAAGAAAAAGGATGGAAGCCTGAGATTGGTGATAGATTATAGAGCACTGAATGAACTGACAATCAAGAACAAATATCCACTCTCTAGGATCGATGAATTATTCGACCAACTTGGAGGAGCAACTATATTTTCTAAAATAGATCTCAGATCAGGCTATCATCAAGTGAAGATTAAGAAAGAAGACATACCAAAGACTGCTTTTAGAACTAGATATGGACATTATGAGTTTCAAGTCATGCCTTTTGGATTGACAAATGCTCCGGCCATATTCATGGATTTGATGAATAGAATATTCTATCAATATCTGGATAAATTTGTGATCGTATTCATTGATGACATATTGATCTACTCGAAGAATGATGAGGAGCACGAAGAACACTTGAGGATAGTACTTGAGACTCTACGACAGGAGAAGCTATATGGAAAGCTGAGTAAATGCGAGTTCTGGTTAAAAGAAATTCCTTTCTTGGGACACATAGTTAGTGGAGAAGGCATAACAGTAGATCCTAAGAAAATAGAAGCAGTTAAATCATGGCCTACTCCCAAGAATGTAGCTGAAGTTCGAAGTTTTGTCGGTTTAGCTGGATACTATAGAAGATTTGTGAAGAATTTTTCCAGAATAGTTGAGCCGCTTACTAGATTGACTCGGAAGAATGATAAATTTGTTTGGACTCATAAATGTCAAGCGGCATTTGAGGAATTAAAGGAAAGACTTGTCATAGCACCAATACTAGCTTTACCCTCAGGATCAGGAGGTTACGAGATTTACAGTGATGCTTCTGGTAAGGGTTTGGGCTATATACTGATGCAGCACGGAAGGGTTATCGCTTATGCTTCGCGGCAGTTGAAGGTTCACGAGAGGAACTATCCAACACATGATCTGGAGTTAGCAGCTGTTGTGTTTGTACTGAAACTGTGGAGGCATTACTTGTTTGGTGAACAGATCAAGATTTACACAGATCATAAAAGTTTGAAATATGTGTTCACCCAAAAGGAGTTAAATATGAGGCAACGTAGATGGCTAGAGCTGCTTAAGGATTTTGATATGGAGTTGGAGTATCACCCAAGCAAGGCGAACAAAGTGGCAGATGCTCTGAGTAGGAGGCCTGAGGCTTTCTTTATGAATACGCCCAAGGAGATATTGGATGATCTCAGAAAAATGGGGATTGAAGTGATATGCCCAGTTGCAGATGGAATTTGGAAAAGTTTACAAGTTCAATCATCCTTAGTAGAGAGAATTAAGGAAGCACAGAAGAAGGATGTGAAGCTGCAAAAACTGTGGAGTCAAACTGAAGCTGGGGTACAAACTAGATTGATGAAGCATTCTGATGGATCCTTATGGTTCGGAAGTCGTTTATGTGTACCATTTGGAGAACTCTGGACCGAACTGATGACTGAAGCACATAGTTCTCAGTACTCCATTCATCCTGGGAGTACGAAGATGTACCAGGATCTGAGACAAAACTTTTGGTGGCATGGAATGAAGCGGAAGATAGCTAAATTTGTCTCAAAATGTTTAGTGTGCCAACAAGTGAAAGCTGAGGACCAACGGACTGCTGGACTACTGCAACCACTACAAGTACCTGAATAGAAGTGGGAGCATATCACAATGGATTTTGTATCAGGACTCCCAAGAACACAGAAGGGTTACAATGCCATCTGGGTGATAGTGGATAGGCTTACAAAGTCCGCGA
The DNA here is from genome assembly GCA_029216955.1 of Iris pallida. Taxonomy (NCBI): domain Eukaryota; kingdom Viridiplantae; phylum Streptophyta; class Magnoliopsida; order Asparagales; family Iridaceae; genus Iris; species Iris pallida. The sequence goes on from JANAVB010014796.1 coordinate 930,385, forward strand.
GATTTCTACCATTCCAAGTTGGACAATCTACGGAGCATCTAGCGGATATTTACATGAGAGAAGTTGTTAGTCACTATGGGGTACCAGTAAGTATCATCTCGGACAGGGATACTCGGTTCACCTCCAAGTTTTGGAGAAGCTTGCAAGACAGTCTTGGCAGTCGCCTGAAGTTTAGTTCAGCGTACCACCCATAGACTGATGGATAGTCAGAAAGGATGATACAAATTTTGGAAGATATGTTGAGCGCGTGCTCTCTAGATTTCCAAGGATCATGGGATGACCATCTACATCTGGTAGAATTCTCTTATAACAACAGTTATCAGGCCAGCATCAAGATGGCACCATTTGAAGCACTGTATGGAAGGAAGTGCAGATCACCTATATATTGGGGTGACGTCGGAAAACGACAACTTCTAGGGCCAGAATTGGTCACTCAGACAGTAGACATAGTCAAGGCTATCAGAAGTCATCTTCAAGCTGCAGAGGACAGGCACAAGATGTGGGCAGATAAGCATCGAAGAATCTTGAATTTTAAACCTGGTGATCATGTATTTTTGAAGATCTCACCAACTAAAGGAACCATCCGGTTTGGAACGAGAGGGAAGTTGAGCCCAAGGTATATAGGCCCATTCGACATCCTGGATCGAGTTGGCGACGTGTCTTATCGATTGGCCTTGCCACCATCTCTCGAAGGAGTTCACGACGTCTTCCATATATCTCAACTGCGGAAGTATATACCAGATCCCAGTCACATACTGGATCATTCGGAAATCACAGTTGGCCCAACTCTCCGTATTGAACAGAAGCCGGTAGGGATCCTGGATCGAAGGCAGAAGATTCTTAAGAACAAGACCATCTCTTTAGTTCGAGTATCTTGGAACAAGGACTCACCGGGAGAATCTACTTGGGAAATGAAAGATGAGATACGGCAACTGTACCCCTACCTCTTTAATGATTAAGGTACTTAGCAACCTATCCTTCTCTACCTCTCTTATCTTTAATTTCTGGGGACGGAATTTAATTAAAGTGGGAAGGGTGTCATAACCTTAAATTTCTATTTTATTATTGGTATTTTTAATTATTTTCAACCTTCCAAAAAAAGTATTTTCTATAATTATTTCTCAAAAAATATATATATATATATATAGTGTAAATGAATAAATCAGAATTTTTCCAAATTTTCCCTCATGCAAAGTCTATTTTTGCATTTTTCACAAAATGCTTGAGTGTCAAACATGCATGGATGAGTGCCAAATGGCACTCATGCCTCATGACAAGTCTTAAGGGGCATTTTAGGTATTTCCTAAATATTTAATATTTCTTATAAACAAGAAGAATGAGTGAGAGCAAACCCACTCTTCTCCATTTGCACTACCAGGTGAGATTTCTCCTTCTTCATCACCTTTCTATTCTTCTCCTTCACAATCTTCTTCTTATTTTCTTCTCTACTTCTCCCCTTCCCTAATCTATTTTGCTGCAGCTGCTGCTTTGCTGCTACTGCTGTTATTGTTGCTACGTTTGCTGCTTATGCCGCGGCTGCTGCGCGGGTGCTGCACCGCCGCCGGGGCCGCCGCCCGGCCGGCCGGCCGACCGCGCACCCCCCCTCTTCATCTTCTTATTCTTCTTCCTATTCCTTTCTTCCAATTCCTTTCCTCTTTTCTTTTATTTCTAGGTTTTGTAAATTTTAACCCAATTTCATTCTTGTGCCCTAGAATTCTGATTTTGGGTTTTGAAGGAACCTTCCTCTAGGAAGCACTCTAAGAACTCAAGGCCAGTCCTCTTTCCTTTTTTCCTCTTTTCCCTTGAGAGATTTTTCCAAATTTTCTTGAATAAATATGGATTATATATATTCTGAAATTTATAGAATTTATGACAAAAAATTAATTTGAAAGATTGTAGCATGAATTAGGAAAGGATATAGAACAATGGACACAACACCATGGATGAATATAATTTGGACACAATATATTGGACACGTCACACCTTGAATAATATACATTTTGGACACAATATTGGGATACAATATGGACACAACAACATCATTTAATATTTGGACATAAATAGTAGGACACAAATAACAAATGGATATTTTGCTTATATTATATATGTATACGTGTGAGTGTATGTGAAGATACATGAAACATAGGATACATAGGAGTGAACCTAGTGGTTGATGCATATAGAAATATATATATGTCCATACTAATTGTATCGAATTTATATTCTGATTTGTATGTTACTAACCATTTTTTTACTAGTTGCACAAAAATTCTATCCTTTAATTCAAATTGTATGTTACATACCTTTAGCTTGTCAACTCCTAGTTTTATTATTATAATATAAGGCCTTGACATCATTTATACATATACTTGAAGTACCTAGTCCAACCTTAAACAAGTTATTTAAGTATCTAGTAATTACAAGTGTTTTTCTTAACATGTTCAATTCTGTCCAAATTTTTTTTTACTAATATTTGAGACATTTCCATCCCTACTTTGTTAAAACTAGTGTATTTTGGACACCAGATATATATATATATACATATAAGACATTAACATCGGGTTTAGGATTTACCATAGACGGGTGTATTTTGGACACCAGATATATATATATATATACATATAAGACAAAAACCATGTCACGCCCCAGTCCCAAAATATATGGGACCGAGCCACGTGGCATTGTCCAGCTACGTATTCAACCAGACTCTAGTCCGACTAGGATACGTATAAGCTGTTCGAAATGGTGTAACTAACACTACATCAACTCTATATCTCAATCCAAGTAACAGAAAACATAAGAAAGGAAAATATGAATACTAGTCTGCAGCCCAATAATCATACTTGCCCGAATGGACTCGAAAGAGTAACATGAGTCTATAAACACTAGGCTACTAGGCAGATACAAATAACAGTGAATGAAATATATAACTCCGAAAGAATGAATACCTGTAATGAAATGGATGTCATCAACAATCCAGCAAGCGGCTCAACAGAACCTACTCAGCTAACCTGGAAGGAAACCAGGTCCTCAGAGGGACGCAACAAGGTACATAATATACAGGCCAAAAGTACGACAGTAAAGGGTGATATGATAAAAATAAAGTAAGATAGAAATAAAGTGGGTGAACTACCGTAACCAACTAGTATGAAATGCAATTTAAGAAACATCACTCGAACACGCGGGCTGTCAAGGTGTAATCCGGAGTTCTGATACGGAACTCCGGTAACTATGAGGATCCGTAATTCCGATAAGGAACTGTGGTAACTATGAAATATCCGCAGCTCTGGTAATGAGGCAGCGGTAACTCTGTGGGAAAGTAGCCCAAGCGCACGGTGTATGTTTCTCCCCGCCCATGTGACTTCACGAATCGTATCTACGAGTCGCTCGGTCAGACCTCTAGTTAGTACAACGAGTCATAAATAGAATAGTAATAGTGTACGCATATCAATGTCACCGTCCTAGAATCAACTTGAATCTCCGTACAACAAGATGTAGGCAAGTACGAACATCCGTCAATAATGTACTGACACATGAATATGTCCTAAGGTCAAAGTGTAACCTGCAACGAATTGTCGCGGTATCGCAAATGGAAATGTCTAGGTTCGATACCCGATGACGCTAACGGCCATCGGCACCCGAATGTGATTCGGACGCGAAGTATCGAATGCGGCCCTAGGTATTGCAATTATATACTCATAAATAAATATTTAAGAATTTTAAATAATGTAACTGAAGTACAAAAATGGCAAGGTACACTTGCCTGTCTCTGGTCACTGAAGAGGAATAGTTGGTCCAAAGTCCAAGTTCGAAGAGTCCAAAGAGTCTGAAGAGCCTATAGAATAATTTATGAATTAATTAATTAATAGCTAAAAGTATTACTTACTTATAACAATACTCATGGCATATTGGCTAAAAGTTGTATTAGGGTTTGTTGGTCCAAATATTCTAAGCCATAACAATTTACCTTAAGTTTATGTAATACAATGCAATAAAAATAAAGTGATAAAAAAAAGAATCCAAAGGAAAACTTCACAGTACACTATAATGTAATACAATGCAATAAAAATAAAGTGATAAAAAAAATCCAAAGGAAAAACTTCACAGTACACTATAACATAGGCTTCTTAGCAAAAAAAATATTAAAAAAAAAATTTGGCTACAAGGAAAAAACTAAAAATTAATCTCCATTACCACCCATTCCTAGCTTTGATCCTAAGACCTCTCATGTATATACCCACCCACACAACCAGTGGACTACTAATGCTCACAGTGCTATTATATGGGTAGCACCCTTAGATTATGTCGTTGGCAATATAGAACAATCAACCAATAGAAGAGGGAAAAAAATAATAATTCCTTCCCCCTTCAGGATTCGAACCTAAGACCTTCCTCATAAACACTATATCCTTCAACCAAATGAGCTACAGCTTACACACGTTAGACATCAGACTTATGCTTATTATTAATCTTTAGAATCTAATTCCCTTCTTCTCTTTCGTAAATTGTGACAGTAGCATAGGTCCTTCTTCTACAATATTTTCTTCCATCATCTACTCTATATTCCCAAGTAGTGAGCATCACATGCATATATTTCCTTACATTACCTTAATATATTCAAAAAGTCTTATTCACTCTACTGAAACTAAACACCATCATCCCTCCTGTCCAACACAACACCTAGGCACATAATGTATGCATGGTCTACAAGTTCTTATTAGCACAACCAATCATCTAATACTAACAGTAGGAATAACCAAGTGGAATGAACAATATGTATATACAACCGAACCTTAATATAACAGTAGATGGGTGGACTCGGAAAGACAAACAGTGAAAGCTCACTCACCGGAATCGAAGTCGCCGAGGAAACTCGACAACGAGGTCGACCGCAAGATCCAAGGTTCTTGTAGTGAGAACGGGGTTGCTGACGAACGACTCGAAGCGTTCGGCTTGTCGTCGACGACTCGCAGTTGTCCGGGGTCGAGCAAAGTAGCAATTGTGGCTGGCGAACGGTGCTTGGCCTCCTCTCCAATCTCGCGATGAAGCGACTGCCGATCGATTCGTACAACGTCCCCCACCGCTGTAACCGAGAGCTCACGTGGAGGAAGGAATATATGAGGCGGCTAGGTTTTATTCTCCACAGGAGGAGAAGAGGAAAAGTTACAATATATATGGCCTATGGGGGGTTGTTTGCGAGTGGACGGCCGGATAGGATTTAGAAGAAATTGAAGGGGATGAACGGTTATACTAGGACTTGATTGTTGGCTGAATTGTAACATACAACCAAAAAAATTGTGCTCAACCTCACGTTAGCAAAAATTAAATATTGTGCTCACAATCTAGCTCACTTTAGCATATGTGCTCCCATTTAGCTCACGTTAGCAAGCATCCAAATGGGACGACTTGGCTACATGACACAACTAACTCAAATGTGGACAAGTTTTCATTTAGGCCCTTGAACAAAACTTAGTCTTAAACATATATGTATATATATATATATATATATAATGACACCAATATATTATCCAATAAATAATAAATTAAAAAAATGGAGGGGGATTACTCTAGGAAATAATTATTTAAGAATATATAAAAATTTATATACATTTTTTTTAAAAACTTAATAGCATGCTAAAATTCCTTCAACATTTAACTATCATTATATATCCAGTTAATAAAAATAGATATGTTTAATAATAAACTAATAATAACATAAATGATAATATTATTGTAGTCCTTAAATTAGGCTACTATAATTATAATATATATAAAACATAAAAGTAACTTATAAAAATTGGGGGCTCACATCCTCTCCCCTTTAGAAAATTTCGTCCTCGAAATTAAATGATGGTCGGATTAGAAAAAAAACGAAATTTATGGAATATTACGATATTCAAAATACAGTACGTAAATTCATACCTCCATCCTCGAACAAGTGAGGAAAACGCTCCCGAATAGAGTCCTCGCGCTCCCAAGTTGACTCGCCCGGAGAATGATGCTTCCAAGCGACTCGGACGAGTCGAATCGTCTGCCCTCTCAAAACTTTCTCGTTGTGATCGAGAATCGCAACAGGCTACTCCACATATGACAAGCCCGGCCCAACTGTAATCTCTGAATGGTCCAGCACGTGGCTAGGGTCTGCTACGTATCTTCTCAACTGCGATACGTAAAAAACATCGTGCACTCCCTCAAGTGACGGGGGTAATGCTAGACGATAAGCCACCTCACCAACTCGCTCCAGAATATCGAAGGGCCCGATGTACCTCGGACTCAACTTGCCTCTACTGCCAAATCTGATAGTCCTCCGAGTCGGTGATATCCTCAAAAACACGTGGTCGCCCTCCTTGAACTCCAAGGGTCGACGATGCGCATCAGCCCAGTGCTTCTGTCTATCCTGTGCCGCTCTGAGGTGACTCTGAATCTGCTTCACCTTTTCCACTGTCTGCGTCACCAACTCTGGACCAAGTATCTGACGTTCTCCGACGTCACTCCAACAAACTGGAGAACTGCACTTCCTGCCGTAAAGTGCCTCGAAGGGTGCCATCTGTATGCTCGCCTGGTAACTGTTGTTGTAGGAGAATTCGACCAAATGTAGGTGATCCTCCCAAGATCCTCCAAAGTCTAACATGCATGCCCTCAGCATATCCTCGAGTATCTGGATCGTACGCTCTGATTGTCCGTCAGTCTGCGGATGATAAGCGGTGCTAAATTTGAGGCGAGTCCCCAAACTATCCTGCATGCTCCTCCAAAAATGTGAAGTGAATCTGGAATCTCGGTCCGACACGATACTCACTGGTACTCCGTGCAAACGCACTATCTGTTGCATGTACAAATCGGCAAGGATCTCCGTCGATTGCCTAACTCTGAAGGGCAAGAAATATGTCGACTTGGTAAGTCGATCCACAATGACCCAAACTGCGTCCTTCCCGCTGGGGCTCCTCGGGAATCCAGTGACGAAGTCCATCGTAATATGTTTCCACTTCCACTCAGGAATGGGAAGCGGATGCAATAGCCCTGCAGACCTCTGGTGCTCGGCCTTGACCTGTTGACAGACCAAACATCTCGCTACAAATTGAGCGATCTCCATCTTCATTCCATGCCACCAGTAATGCTGACGCAAATCTCTGTACATCTTCGTACCTCCAGGATGAATAGAATATATCGAGCTATGTGCCTCTGCCATCAACTCCTGGCGTAGCTCTCCACTCGGAACGCATAGGCGATCTCCACACCTTAACGTCCCGTCCTCGTGAATCCGCAGACATGTCTGCTCGCCGGCCTCGGTCCTCTCCCGGAGTCTCCTGAATCTCGCATTTGTAGGTAGTGCGGCCTTGATCCTCTCAACCAAAGATGACTGTACTACAAGTGTAGATAACTGTCCATCCATACCTGGCAATACGACCTCAATTACCAACTCCTGGAGGTCTTCCAATAAGTGACGCTGAGTCGTCAAAAAGTATGATGTAGGTTTCCTGCTCAAAGCATCCACCACGACATTCGCCTTTCTCGGATGATACTGCAACTCGATCTCAAAGTCTTTCATCAGCTCTAGCCAACGTCTTTGCCTCATGTTCAACTCCTTCTGCTTGAAGACATACTTCAGGCTTTTGTGATCAGTAAATATCTCTACCTGCTCTCCATAAAGATAGTGCCTCCATAGTTTTAGTGCAAAAATCACTGCAGCTAGCTCCAAATCGTGTGTCGGGTAGTTCTTCTCGTGGATCATCAACTGTCTCGATGCGTAGGCCACAACCTTTCCATGATGAATTAGTACACATCCTAATCCGCTCCCGGATGCATTGCTGTACACCACAAATCCTCCAGATCCTGAGGGCAATGTCAAGATAGGTGCTGACGTCAGACGCTTCTTCAGCTCATCAAATGCCGTCTGACACTCCTCTGTCCATATGTACTCATGATCCTTATCCGTCAAATGTGTCATAGGCTCAACGATCCTCGAAAAGTTTTATATAAATCTCCAATAATATCCGACAAGTCTGAGAAACTCCTAACCTCCGTAACTGATGTAGGGGCAGGCCAAGTCTTCAATGCTGCAATCTTCTTTGGGTCCATTGCTAGTCCATCTCTAGTAATGATATGCCCAAGGAAGGATACCTTGATCAAATAGAATTCACACTTACTGAGCTTGGTGTAGAGTCTTTCTCTCCTCAATGTCTCCAGCACGATCCGGAGATGCTCCTCATGCTCTTCGTGGATCTTCGAATACACCAAAATATCATAAATGAATACCACCATGAACTTATCAAAGTACTGGTAAATCACCGTGTTCATCAGACTCATGAACACAGTTGGCACGTTGGTTAAACCAAATGGCATCACAAGAAATTCATAGTATCCATACTTCGTTTGAAAGGCCGTCTTCGAAATGTCCTCCTTCCGCACCTAGATATAGTGATAGCCTGACCTGAGATCAATCTTCGATAATTTGGTTCACGTTCCATTAAATTCAGTATTTCAAATGAAATTTACACGTACACACATGTGTTTGTAATAATTCTTAAGTCTCTAGATAGTTTTATGTTAGCTATAAGCTTATGTATAAGATTTTGGACATTTTACTCTCCACATATCGGGTTTTGTCTCCTTCAAATAGTGTTTTAACAAACATTCCATTTCTTGGGAATATGTATTCCCTAATGTCTAATGATTATCCTTGACTTGTGTTATTAGTAAATCACAAGTAGCTAGCAAACCTTGCCAAGTCTTGGGTAAGGAACTTTTAATTTATATATATGATAATATACATATATGCGTAAGTCCCGGTGTTGAGGGTTGCTCCACCGAAGGGGTCGGCGTACCCGGTATTATATTTGCGTGTTGCTGGTGTTGAGGGTTGCTCCACCGAAGGGGTTGGCGTGCCCATTTATTGTTTTCTTTATATTTATATGTTCTGGAATGTTTCCGGGTCAGTAAATACAAAGGAGACTCTGCCGAAATTTTTGAGAATTTCCAGAGTCTATTTTTCGACAAACTCGAATTTCTTGAAAATTTTGACTCTAGTTCTAGACCACTTGAACCATCCATCTCCGACCTATAATATCGGAGGGATTTTTGGAATCTTTGTCCAATTAGATTGTAGCTCCCCTTCCCGAAAATTTTGAATTTTTTTTATTATTTTATTTATTTAATTTAAATGGTGATTTTAAATTTGTTTTATAAATAATTATTTAGTTAATTATTACGGTAGATGATTTTAGCCATGGTTGAGATTTGGAGTATAAGGTGACTAGAAATCATGGCACGGATAGCTCAGTAGCGTGCCTTGACTAGTATTTAGCCATGGTAAGGGAAGGCAGAGTCATATGATTGTCCTAACTAGGAAAACCAGGCCAAGTTGCGACTCAAAACGTACTAAAGATTTTATTTATTTATTAATTATATTATTTGATGTTTAGGAGACCCGGTTGTATCAAACTAGTCAAACTGGATCCGAACTGAATCCAAGCCCATGTAGTCATGTAGTGGGACCAAATACGGCCTTGTAGACATGTTTGGTGGATGCAAAGATTTTATATATATTTTAGGATTTGGCAATTATTTTCTAAATATTTACTATATGCAAATTATAGGTGTTATTAATATTAAATAGCGTCTTAGAATATTTATACGATTTTCTGGTGTCCAATAATGGGAGTATATGATATGCCCACCCACGAGCTACTATTGAATTATTTAATTACTAGTGGAATTATTATTATTATTAATATTATTATTGTGATTATTGAGAATAAACTATTTATTATTATTAGTTATTATTAATTTATTCTTTATCAAAAGAATAAATAAATGTGTGTATATATAAATACATAAATGGATATATGCATTGGTAATTTGTTTTAATGGTTTATTATTTGTTTTCATAAATAATTGTTATTTGTTATATAAGTATATATATATATATATATATATATATATATATATATATATATATATATATATATATATATATATATATATATATATGCGTATCTGTGTATGTATATATTATTATTAGTTTTTGTGGTGGCCCATGCAGGTCCATTTTCGCAAAATATTGCGAACTCGTGATGGTACGCTAGTCGTACTATTGCGAGCCTGCGACCATGAAATGCGCATTCACAAACTAGGATTAAAATGATTTAAGATAATGACTAGGACTAGGAGTCCCTTGTTCAAATTGACTGTTGGGTAGTTAAGGTTGTTAGCTAGGCCATGCTATTTAGGAATTATTGAATTCAGATGACTTGCCAAATCTCTATAGAAACACTATTACCCTTGATATGACGACATGATCCAACATGGGTATACTACTCACTTGGCTAGTTAGACTTTCCCTAGAATTAAGGCTATGATCTTGATAACCTGTTCAGTCTTCTTTTTGCTCTATGTAGATAATTTTTATTATCAATTAGAATTGCATGTTTTAAATTCTATTTTGTTGTAAGTAACTGGTTTATAATTTCTGATTCTGCTATTCATATACAAACCTAGAGGTAGAATTGGTTCAGGGTTTTTCCCCTCAACTATTTGAAATATATATGAGATAAATGTTAAGATGTTCTTATTTTCCTTATCTTTAGTTATTTCCTCCCTGATCAATATATTACTTTAAATGATTGAGACTTGTAGATAGATATTTACATTTTCTGTCATAGCTAATTGGGTTGAAACCCTAGCAACTCTTTGAAATCCTAGGAATATAGTTGGAATAGTTTTAACGATTACAACGGCCAGCCAGCAGCGCACTGGTGAGGCCCAACCCATAGAATTGAAATCCTTTCGAAGAATTGTAAGTTATGGACCATCGCTAAAACTATGTCCTAGTTGACCTCTTTAGATCTTAAGATACCATTGTGTCAATGTAAGGTAGAGTACCTGATAGCATATCGCCTCTGAATCACGGAACCAAGAATTTGCCACGGCCAGATTATATGGGCGAGGCATAATTCTCGGTAAAATGATTTCAGACGTGATCACAAGATTAGGATACTATAGAGGATAGGGACTCCCCTGTATGACCTTAAAATCCAAAACCAAAACTAGTGGAAGTTCTGTAAGTTGAGTAGCCTCTCCCAACCTAGCATTCAGTGATCCTTGTGATCTATGGACGATGTAATTGGCTGATATTAATAGGTTTACCCAGAATAAAGAAATTAGAGTTCCATAACCCATTAGTCGACCAAGGCCTTAGAGATAGGAAGATTATAGGAAGACTGTATGAGCAAGAGCACCAGATAAGGTTTTGATTCTCTCAAAACTAGAACTACTTATTTCTTCCTTCCAAAAATCTCGCGTACTTGTATTTCAACTATCTTGACAAATACTGCTATTACAGCCTAGTTTTGCAAGCTTACTATTTTATCGAGCTTGATTCAAGACATATGTTTATTGGGGACGCCCGCTAACATATTGTCTAATCAGTATCATTGTATTACGGTCTGATCAACCATGATGCATTTGGTTCACTTTTCATTTAATTACCATACGTGGATGGAGATGCAGAGGTATTTAGGATCTCATCCACGACTACTTTGACAATTCCTCTTGAATTATACATTCGCCTTTGAATTACGTAATTGTATTCAGTGACATCTCTCTTAAATTCTTTATTATTTTTGTCTTCCACTAATTGGAAAGACGAATGTTCGTATTTGATAGATAGAGACAACGTATCCCCATGGCTATGATAGTAGTATACGCAAGTGTTAGGAACCTTGCCACCATACCCTAGCCTCTAAGGTGGGTAGACTGTAAGACTTCTAGAATTTTGAGATATACGAGGAATTACCGATTGATTAGAATAAATTCCATTAGGATGGTAGTTAGTGCCCATGGACTCCCATTTTCCCTTTAGATTATTTTGTGTTCCCGACCGTGTCATTAATATTCGGAGTACGAGACCAGCTATTACCTTCCAACAAATTTTATATGCAAGACCTAGACGAGTCCACCTTCATCTAGGTATATCATGTCCCACTCAAATTTATCCCCTTGTACTCTATTTTTGTGCTACGACTTTCAGGTTAAAAGGACTAGTTATAACCCTTACCATAGTATCGGTATATTTTCGACTTCCATTAGAGCCTCAACCTTGACTCAACTCATTCGACCCAATATTTGGTTGTGATTTACTCGAAGCCTACTACGCCACTAGTGTGTCACCCAATTGAGGCCTTATGTGCTACTTAAACACAGGAGTCACCAAAGGCGCACTTTGGACTATAGAACTGAACTATTAGAAATCGACCCTTGTACCTATTATGTAATCTCTACCCCTTAGAATGTGAATCCATTCGTAACCTTTATCCCATCTGCCTGGAAGTCGAGATACGATCTTGTATTGCATTTATGTTTCTTGCTCGTGTGTTTAAATAACCACGGATAAGATCATAATCTTGATTCCTCAAATTCTGTTCTATTATGGAACCTTGTCTAGAACTTCGAGAACGAAAATTTTCATATTATATGGATTTTAAGCCCCTCTAAGAAACAAGTGCCCTTCGATTTAACAGGTGACTAGACTAGAGTAGCCTCAAATAGCAAATAAGTCAATGGTTCGTAAATACTCTTTGTAGCTGTATCGTTGGATACTCTTTACTGCTCTTGAAAATTTGTAGTTGCTCTCGATTATTCTTCCTTACCTTTCCATCCTTTCTATTTCAGAGCGACGAATGGTCATACCATTTAGAGTTTACCAATATATTTCTTAGCTACTGGTGTAAATTGGTTGCTTGTTAAAATTTTGGATTGCTTGATAGGTAGGAGAGGATTATAGATGCCATATGCTCGAGATACCTGTTGATAGGATTGTTAGCAATCAGTTAGAAGATTATAAGATTCTTATGACCGTGTTTTGAGGAGTAGTGTGACCAAAGGTGGGTAGAAGTCCCCAGGTATTCGGAATTATAAAATGGCTAGAGACAACTATAAAATGTTTTGAGGAATTAAAATTTTGGAGATTAAGGTAATAATAGACTTCCTTTTTGAATTTTTAGGAATGACTATGAATTAGAATTTCGAGGACGAAATTATTTTAAGGTGGGTAGATTTGTAGCTCCCCTTCCCGAAAATTTTGAAAATATTTTTATTATTTTATTTATTTGATTTAAATGGTGATTTTAAATTTGTTTTATAAATAATTATTTAGTTAATTATTACGGTAGATGATTTTAGCCATGGTTGAGATTTGGAGTACAAGGTGACCAGGAATCATGGCACGGATAGCTCAGTAGCGTGCCTTGACTAGTATTTAGCCATGGTAAGGGAAGGTCGAGTCATATGATTGTCCTAACTAGGAAAACCAGGCCAAGTTACGACTCAACACGTACCGAAGATTTTATTTATTTATTAATTATATTATTTGACGTTTAGGAGACCCGGTTGTACCAAACTAGTCAAAATGGATCCGAACTGAATCCAAGCCCATATAGTCATGTAGTGGGACCAAATACGGCTTCGTAGACATGTTTGGTGGATGCAAAGATTTTATATATATTTTAGGATTTGGCAATTATTTTCTAAATATTTACTATATGTAAATTATAGGTGTTATTAATATTAAATAGCGTCTTAGAATATTTATACGATTTTCTGGGGCCCAGTAATGAGAGTATATGATATGTCCACCCACGAGCTACTATTGAATTATTTAATTACTAGTGGAATTATTATTATTATTATTAATATTATTATTGTGATTATTGAGAATAAACTATTTATTATTATTAGTTATTATTAATTTATTCTTTATTAAAAGAATAAATAAATGTGTGTATGTGTATTTATATAAATACATAAATGGATATATGCATTGGTAATTTGTTTTAATGGTTTATTATTTAATTTCATAAATAATTGTTATTTGTTATATAAGTATATATATATATATATATATATATATATATATATATATATATATATATATATATATATATATATATATATATATATATATATATATATAAGTATATATATATATACTTATATATATATATAAGTATATATAAGTATATATATATATACTTATATATATATACTTATATATATACTTATATATATATAAGTATATATATAGTACGCCTGGTGTGTTGCAATGATCAATGTGGCACGAACTGCAACTTTGGTGCAACAACTGTACAAGGGAACCTCTGATGGTGGCACGGACAGTTTCATTGGGTCCAGAAGGGTCAATTTGGTTAGGGTCAATAGGTGGAAGGGAAGAATTTGCAAAGGGATAGGAAGATTGGTTACGGACAAGAGAAACTCAAAGAAATAATGAATATATATTATATATATACGAGTTTTTAGAAAATATTTATAATACTAAAAATATTTTGGTAGTAAAATAGTTTTTAGTCAAATACTTGAAAAATATAAATCATTTCAGGCAAAAATACCCTAAGTTTGTCAAAGTAGGATTTTTAACTAAAAATCTATATTTGATTAATTATAAATATTTAAAAAATACTAGAAAATCTTTGTAGGGCAAACTGTAATTTGGTACTATAAAATAATATAAAAATATTTCAAAATATCTCAATAGTATGAGGACAAAATATAGGTCTTGGTAGATCCCAAGAAATGCTAATTAATATCCTTTTTCTCATACGATAATAATAATAATAATAATAATAATAATAATAACAGTGAAATATTTATGATAATAATATTAATGCTGATTATGATAATAATAAGGATAATATTAATAATAATGATAGATAATAATAATAATAATAATAATAATAATAATAATAATAATAATAATAATAATAATAAATATCTGAAAGAAACAAATAATTAACCACTACTCAAAAGTCAAAACACTCGGAATCAAACACAAAATAAAAATTTGACACTGTTGTGCTCCCTTAACCGAGGGACACAGAGTTCTCTAACACAGCAAAAGGGAAGAGAGAGAAAGCAAAGGAGAGGAGAGGAAACATCGAGAGAGAGAGAGCTTCGGCTGGGGAAAGAGCTGAGAGAGGGGGAGGTCCGGCGGATGTAGAGGCGCCAGGGCGGAGGAGCGCCGGCTGGTCGATCGGCGGAGCGGAGCGGCTGGGAGAAGGGGAGATGGGGCTAGGGCTCGGCAAGGCGGAGGTCGACGCGGCGTTTGGAGGCGGAGTAAGGGGTTTCGGTGGACGGTGGATGGCGCCGGTCGGGCAGAACAGTGAGGGGCACGGTGGAGAAAAGGGAAGAAGCGACGGAGTAAGGGGTTTCGTCGGCGGGGATGACGCTGGTGGCTGGACGACGGGAGCAGGTGGCGTGTTAGGGCGAGGGTTTTGGGGAGTCGGAGCTGAGGAAGGCAGAGTCGGTCGGCGTGGGCTGGCGTGGCTCGACGGAGGGGGAAGGAGACGTGATGCTCGGCCAGGCAGGCTCACTGGGTGGCGCCGGGTTCGGCGGTCGAAGAGGGTCGGCTCCGGCGTCGGCGGTCGAGGGAAGGGAAGGAGCGACGGACACGGGTGAAGGGGCGGCCGGATCTCGTGCGATAACTGCGGAGGGGGCTGACGCGCTCGCGTCGGCGCGGTCGACACGGCAGCGGAGGGGGCTGATCGTGGACAGCGGTCGCGGTGGATGGTCGAGGACAGGGGTGGCGGACGGGAGGTTAGTGGCTGGGGCACAGGTAAGGGTTTTCCCTATCCAGTTGTTGTTCTTGGTGTTGTTGTTTCTCGGTGGCGGGTTGGAGTCTTTCTTTCGGTCTGTGGCCGTGGTCCGGGTGGTGTAGGCTGTGGCGATGGTGGTTGTGATGGTAACGGTGGGGTCAGCCAAAGTTGGTCGGGGGGTTAGTGGTAGCGGCGGTGGCTGTTGTGTGCAGTCGGGGGTGGTCTGTGCCAGGGAGTCGAGATGGGATGTTGGCGAAGGTGGTGGTAGTAGGGTGGTTGACGGTGGTGGAGACGGGAAGAAGAAGGGCGACGATGTCGATGAGACTAGGGCGACGACTGGATTAGGTTAGGGTTTTCATTTACGACGGGGTGTGTCCGACACGAGAAAATTGTAGATGTAAAAGAACTGGAATAAGAATCTGGGCACGGACACGGACACGAGGCACTGCACTTGTGGTGGAATATTTGTGGAAAATTTTGTGGATGAATAATGTGGAGGAGTACCTGCCTATTTATAGGATGTGGGAATTCCCACTTTGGATAGGATTAGGAAAATTTAAAACCCAAGTAGATAAATCATAATTTAATTTAAATCAATAATCCAAATCCAAATCAAAACCAAATCCAAATATAAATCAAATTTAAATCTAATTAAAATCTTGGTTTTAAAATCAAATCAATAAATCAAATTCAAATACTTAACTATTTAAATAAATCCAACATTTCAAATCAAGATTTAAATGGCCAAAATAACTTCCAAATATATTTTTCAAAATACCAATAATAATAATTTCGAAAATAATAAATATTTTTAAATATCTTTTTGAATAATAAAATATTAATATTAATAAATCTCAAAAATTAAATTTTTATTTAAAATAGACCAATAAATAATTACGATATATATGTATGCAAAAATATTCTTTACATAATTATGTTTTTCTAGTATACGAAAATATTATTTATTATTAATAACTTTTACAAGTTAGAAATGATAGCAAAACTATTTATTATATTATTTGAAACTATAAAATAATAAAAAAATATTTTTTTTTCTAAAATATGTACGCTCGCACATATTCGCACTCGTCGAGCAAAAATAAGATTTCGTGCGCGACGTAAAATACGACTACGCGACGTACAATAAAATTTTTTAAATCCGTACAAATATTAATAAAATAATTAGTAGAAATTTAGGGGTTTTACATCCTACCCAACTTAAAAGAATTTCATCCTCGAAATTAATAATTAGTAGGGGGGTGAGAGGACACAAGGGGGAAGAAGGCACAATGGTAGATAGAAGGGTTTAAAGAAGTTTACATGGTCGTAGTCTAGGTTGGGGATATGATTAAGAGGCGATTGTAATCACTCCTAAATTCAAGTGACTAGAAAGTCAAAGTGGTAGAATTAGGGTCGAGGGAAAGGTCGAGTAGTTCAAGTCAAAGATATGGCAACATCGAGTGATAATGGTCGTTTACGTGATAGTATAGCTAGAGGAATTTCTAGCACAACGCTTTCGTCCTCCTAAAATAGGTGAAGACGAAAGCAAAATAGAGTTCGAAGGGGGCGTTATCAAATACGAATACGTGATTCAAAGACGATCGAATAATTTCAAAAGAATTGTCAAGGCAGTCGTGGATGGGATTGTAAGGGCAAGTGTATTTATGTCCCCATCCAAGTAGAATAATAGACAAAAGCGAACCAAAAATGCACTTGGTTGATCAGACCATCATGCACCGGTTCTGAGTAGACAATACGTTAGTGAGCGGCCGCTCAATAGCATAAGTCATGAACAAACTCGATAAATGGATGAGTTTGCAAAACTAGATTATAGTTGCAACATTAGTCAAAGTGGTAAAAACATAGACTCGAGAGATTTAGACTAAAAGAAGGTAGAATGATTCTAGGGCATACAGTCGTCCTATAGTCTTCTTGTCCAAGTCCTTGGTTGGCTAGACGGGTTAGGTCCTCTAGATTCTAGGATCTAAATAAGCTTGCTACTATAGGTCACTAGGTCAAAGGGGTTGCTAGTTCATAAGGTATTCTACCCAACTTAATTTAAACTAATGGTGTTTGGGACAGCTGACTAATAGGGTCAACCTCTAGCAGGCACGAAGGGACGATAAGAATAGAGATGGAAGGAAGCAAGCAAGATGCAATTGATGAGTCAAACGGTAGATAAAATCGAGAAAAGAGGTCAAGTGGGTGGATGAGATCCTAGACTTCTAATCCTATACGCAGGCTTGCTTGGTACGGTAAAGTAACCAAACAATTTATCTTGACCTGCATGGGCCACCACAAAAACATGTAACGCCCCAGTCCCAAAATACGTAGGACTAGGAACGTAGACATGCCAGCTGTATTCATACGAAGTATACTCCAATATATGGAATCCTCGTATGAGTACATAAGCTGTAAAATGCAGTAGAACCATAACTAATCTCATCCACAAGAATAAAAGATAAAAGATGTTATATAAAGGTAATGAATTGTCTTGATACAATATGTTGGGCGGAGATAAATCCACTACCAACAAAATAAGGAAAAGTACATAGAAAATGAAATGACTTTGGCGAGCGAAGCGAAGACGATCCAAGTGCAATCATCCTCGAGAAATAGCAATGAACACGGCTAGAGCTAAAGCACCTGCGAAAGACAATAGCACACACCTGGCAAGACAACCAGGTCCTCAGAGGGACGTAACAAGACACATAATAGCATGCCATATAAACTGAATAAATATTGCTCAAATAAATAAGTAAATCGAATTATAACATGTTCCAATACGCACCTACTGAACGAGCGTACCATCCCTCCAACCAAACAAGGACAGGAGATGGTAAACTAATTCACGGTAACGTATCTTCCCATGCTATGAATCCAATATGGTATCCGGACCCCAACAAGGTTCAATACCTTCTCATCGAAGTAGTAAGTCACACCTACAACCAAACAAGGACAAGATGTGATGAACTAATCCGCGACAAGTTATTGTCCCAAGCCACGGTCAGATACAAGTACCCAAACCAAAAGTACTCGTACCTAACGGATAGGGTAGCCTACCGTTATAAGTGAAATGTAGTTAAGAACAATCCTTCCTACGCATGGGCCCTGGCTGAATAGGATCGGCGTAGTTCCCCTTTGGGCACCAGAGGCCCCAGCAGGAAGAGCATGACGTTCCGCATAATCGTCAGTGGCCGTCAGTAATCTTGGGTCATCAACCCCGTATCTCCAGCGGAGAGTCCGGGTCACAGGGGATGTGCATCGAAGCCCATACGCTAAGGAATTGTTCTCCCCGCCCAATGCCTACTGTGTTGCATCCATAACACAAACCACTATAACCGCTAAGTCAAACTAGCATGTAACCTCTATTAGCGGTTATTCCTATCGCACGACTTGTACGTACTGGTGGCCAGCCAATCACGCACTTCCGTGTTCTACATGCGACACACAACTTCGTATTTATAATGTGTCAAGGCCAATGAATGCGACACACAAGGTGGTCCCTTAAATCTAGGTTTAATTTGTAAGAAAAATAATACACAGCAGGAAACTGAACAGTCAATTCTAACAGTTATGCTATGTATCACAGTTTATTTTGCATAAAGAAAATAATAAACATGCATGAAATATGAGCTAAAATAATTAAACAACAAATGGCAAGGTGTCTTGCCTGATAGTACGCCTGGTGTGCTGCAATGATCAATGTGGCACGATCTGCAACTTTGGTGCAACAACTGTACAAAGGAACCTCTGATGGTGGCACGGACAGTTTCATTGGGTCCAGAAGGGTCAATTTGGTTAGGGTCAATTGGTGGAAGGGAAGAATTTGCAAAGGGATAGGAAGATTGGTTACGGACAAGAGAAACTCAAAGAAATAATGAATATATATTATATATATACGAGTTTTTAGACAATATTTATAATACTAAAAATATTTTGGTAGTAAAATAGTTTTTAGTCAAATACTTGAAAAATATAAATCATTTCAGGCAAAAATACCCTAAGTTTGTCAAAGTAGGATTTTTAACTAAAAATCTATATTTGATTAATTATAAATATTTGAAAAATACTAGAAAATCTTTGTAGGGCAAACTGTAATTTGGTACTATAAAATAATATAAAAATATTTTGAAATATCTCAATATTATGAGGACAAAATATAGGTCTTGGTAGATCCCAAGAAATGCTAATTAATATCCTTTTTCTCATACGATAATAATAATAATAATAATAATAACAATGAAATATTTATGATAATAATATTAATGCTGATTATGATAATAATAAGGATAATATTAATAATAATGATAGATAATAATAATAATAATAATAATAATAATAATAATAATAATAATAATAATAAATATCTGAAAGAAACAAATAATTAACCACTACTCAAAAGTCAAAACACTCGGAATCAAACACAAAATAAAAATTTGACACTGCTGTGCTTCCTTAACCGAGGGACACAGAGTTCTCTAACACAGCAAAAGGGAAGAGAGAGAAAGCAAAGGAGAGGAGAGGAAACATCGAGAGAGACAGAGAGAGAGCTTCGGCTGGGGAAAGAGCTGAGAGAGGGGGAGGTCCGGCGGATGTAGAGGCGCCAGGGCGGAGAAGCGCCGGCTGGTCGATCGGCGGAGCGGAGCGGCTGGGAGAAGGGGAGACGGGGCTAGGGCTCGGCAAGGCGGAGGTCGACGCGGCGTTTGGAGGCGGAGTAGGGGGTTTCGGTGGGCAGTGGATGGCGCCGGTCGGGCGGAACAGTGAGGGGCACGGGGGAGAAAAGGGAAGAAGCGGCGGAGTAAGGGGTTTCGTCGGCGGGGATGACGCTGGTGGATGGACGACGGGAGCAGGCGGCGTGTTAGGGCAAGGGTTTTGGGGAGTCGAAGCTGAGGAAGGCGGAGTCGGTCGGTGTGGGCTGGCGTGGCTCGGCGGAGGGGGAAGGAGACGTGATGCTCGGCCAGGCGGGCTCACTGGGTGGCGCCGGGTTCGACGGTCGAAGAGGGTCGACTCCGGCGTCGGCGGTCGAGGGAAGGGAAGGAGCGGCGGACACGGGTGAAGGGGCGGCCGGATCTCGTGCGATGGACTGCGGAGGGGGCTGACGCGCTCGCGTCGGCGCGGTCGACACGGCAGCGGAGGGGGCTGATCGTGGACAGCGGTCGCGGTGGATGGTCGAGGACAGGGGTGGCGGACGGGAGGTTCGTGGCTGGGGCACAGGTAAGGGTTTTTTCTATCCTGTTGTTGTTCTTGGTGTTGTTATTTCTCGGTGGCGGGTTGGAATTTTTCTTCCGGTCGGTGGCCGTGGTCCGGGTGGTGTAGGCTGTGGCGATGGTGGTTGTGATGGTAACGGTGGGGTCGGCCAAAGTTGGTCGGGGGGTTAGTGGTTGCGGCGGTGGCTGTTGTGTGCAGTCGGGGGTGGTCTGTGCCAGGGAGTCGAGATGGGATGTTGGCGAAGGTGGTGGTAGTAGGGTGGTTGACGGTGGTGGAGACGGGAAGAAGAAGGGCGACGATGTCGATGAGACGAGGGCGACGACTGGGTTAGGTTAGGGTTTTCATTTACGTCGGGGTGTGTCCGACACGAGAAAATTGTAGATGTAAAGAACTAGAATAAGAATCTGGGCACGGACACGGACACGAGGCACTGCACTTGTGGTGGAATATTTGTGGAAAAATTTGTGGATGAATAATGTGGAGGAGTACCTGCCTATTTATAGGATGTGGGAATTCCCACTTTGGATAAGATTAGGAAAATTTAAAACCCAAGTAGATAAATCGTAATTTAATTTAAATCAATAATCCAAATCCAAATCAAAACCAAATCCAAATATAAATCAAATTTAAGTCTAATTAAAATCTTGGTTTTAAAATCAAATCAATAAATTAAATTCAAATACTTAACTATTTAAATAAATCCAACATTTCAAATCAAGATTTAAATGGCCAAAATAACTTCCAAATATATTTTTCAAAATACCAATAATAATAATTTCAAAAATAATAAATATTTTTAAATATTTTTTGAATAATAAAATATTAATATTAATAAATCTCGAAAATTAAATTTTTATTTAAAATAGACCAATAAATAATTACAATATATATGTATGCAAAAATATTCTTTACATAGTTATATTTTTCTAGTATACAAAAATATTATTTATTATTAATAACTTTTACAAGTTAGAAATGATAGCAAAACTATTTATTATATTATTTGAAACTATAAAATAATAAAAAATATTTTTTTTCTAAGATATGTACGCTTGCACATATTCGCACTCGTCGAGCAAAAATAAGATTTCGTGCGCGACGTAAAATACGACTACGCGACGTACAATAAATTTTTTTTAAATCCGTACAAATATTAATAAAAATAATTAGTAAAAATTTAGGGGTTTTACAAAAACCTAACTAAATGCCGCCACGCCGACCCAGACCTGGGCGCCCCCTCTATGCACGCGCGCAAGGCTGAGCGCCACCGCCGCGCGCGGCCGAAGCCGCGGAGGCAGCGCGCGCACGCGCGCGCCGATTCTGAAACAGCAGTAACAGCGCATTAGTAGTAGCAGTGGGCGAACGCTCCACTTCGCACCTCGTGTTTGCGACGTACACTCGACCGTTTGAGGAACCATTTCTTTCGGTACGTTCATTGCATAACCCCTTTTAAGTCCATTCTTTTAGTTTATAAGCAGATGTCTTTGGTAGTTCGGGAAATTGACTCAAAGTCGATGAGAATCCCGCCCCTAGACAGGACACGAATCAGTCCAAACTCCCATGTTGAGAGACAAATTGTCGATAATCCATTAACTTATTAGAAAAACTATTTGAAGGAACTTTTAGACAACATATAGGGCTTCACATTCCTTTTTGTGGATTCGAAAATCATCGACTACGCGTCGAGAAACCGAATCCCAAAGTTTCACAAAAATCTGTTTTAAAAACATTAAAACTCATCCACACGACATGCGTCCCCCCAATTCAGGCGACGTGGTCGTGAACCAAAGGCATCGAAAGCTGTGCAACAGCTTCGTGGTCGTATGAGCTTTGACGGAATTCAAATTAGTCGCGTGTGCACGACGAATTTGATGCGTATCCGTCGAAATTTACCGTATCGTGCACTTTGCAAAATTTTCAATTATTTTGTGCACGCTTGTCAGATTGAGACGAAACATGCGCCAATAGAACCGTATAGTTTTTCTGGTTCTGTATGCCAAGTTTGGTCCGATTCTGAGACTATTGATAAAATTATCGTTTTACGAGCCCCATGGTCCCACCCAACGGGCGATTTTGTGCACGGCCTGCCGGAATCCAACTCTGGACATATGGTTGGGTTCGTATCGGAAAACTAGATCCGTAGACATATAGTTTGATGACATTAGAGACCGTTGACTCTGGCACGCTTTTCGGTGTAAAGCGGGTCCAACGGCGGACCCCGTTTTGGCCCGAAATTACCGTTTTGCCCCTGTGTCCAAAATTGGACTTAAGGACAGGCAATCCTAGCTAATTTGACTATTCTGAGAATGTTGGTAATGTTTATTTCAACATCCGGAGACTTCTACATGTGTTGACTGATTGTGGCTCATTGTGTGGTATAGTATTGGTTTCTCCAGCTACGGACCTCAGGCAAGTGCACTTTCTGATTGCTTTTTGATTCATAGTAGTATTTTCATTTCATGTCTATACATATATCTTACTGCTTGTTGACATGCTCGTCACATGGAATAGTCGGGAGGAAAAATATCTTAGTAAACATGTGAACTACCCAGAACTATCCCATGAGTCTATTCTTGAACAATAGCATCTGCACACGGCACGTGTAGATGTCGGATTTACCCCTAGCCGTTCACATGTTGAAACAGATATTTCACACCACCTAGATAGATATCTTTTATTAGCTTTCCTTGTTTACTTCTCTATCGTGCTATGTCATCAGTTTTCTTACTAGCTTTCATATTCCATATGCTATTTTTATGTCTTGTTAATTCTATTGTGTTTTTACATTGCCATCGGTTTGTGTACTTGTTCTATTCTTGACTGGAAACCAATATTTTTCAGGTTTAGCCGCGATCACTCTTAGCATTGGGAAGGCTTGGGTATGCTGAAGTCAAACATAGAAATAGATAGCAGATGTACCAATTTCATTTACAGTAAAATCTTGTATTTCCTTCAATTTTAAGGGATGTAAATGTTGTAATAAATTAGAAATGTGAATGAGCACCAATAATGTGATTTTTGAGCATTTATTTTCTTGCGAGCTTGACAGCGTTCTACCGCCGACTCTGCGGCATAGGCTGGCTTGGACACGTCTCGTATCCAAAAAAGCAGGTGCGAGTCGTGACATAGATACTTTGGAATTTTACCTTGTTTCCAATATTTCTTGAACTACTTTAGTTTTAGAAAAGATGAAACTAATATTTGAAAGCGACTTGACTTCTAGGACTCCCGTTTGGGAGATAGTTTCTCTGAAGTCTAAATGTTTAAAATAGGTTGCATGGGGTTTTGGGAGAGAAACCGTTGGATCACACCCGACTGACTTCTTAGCAATATAATTTTTTATTTTCGTACTGATCAGTCCCTGATACGGTGTTCGTGCGGCCGTGCAAATATTCGGGATGAGGCTCTTTCTTGATCGCAATTGGACATCCAGGCCCTGAGTTTCAGCTCAGCTATCCATTTGCACATTATCCTGAGTTTTCAGCTCAGAATACTTATTAATTCATTAGATATCCAGGCCCTGGGTTCAGCTCAGCTCTCTAATAAATGGGTTCGATATTCTTGAAAAAGTCCAAGTCATACGAACTTCTTGTTATAACACATGATGCGATGATTCGACCAAGATGATTCGAAAATCACTCATGATGTTATCTTGCTTGCAATCACATCAATATGTGATAGTACAGACGGCTGGAGAATCTAAGCACCAACCCGTTTTGTACGAGCCTGATCCCGGGCAAATGGGGTTATTGTTGAGATGTTAGGCGAGTGTGTGTGATCCAGAAAGTTTATCTAAATTGCATTTAGGTCTAGAAAGATCTTGTCGTATCCTTGTGACCTAAATTGAGAATCTCTTATTCTTTGACTAATATCAAGGTATGAGTTTATTTGCTCTAGATACTAAATCTTGTTCACTTGTCTTATTATTACGTATTCATACTCCTTCTTTGACTGAGGGCTTGCTCATCGTATTGACGACCTAGTTTTGTTCACTAGGGATTGATGAAGATCAAGATGTGGATCAGGCGTACACTGAGAATGATCTCTATGAATGATGTGGAACGGATGGAATGTAGCTTCATTTTGAGAACATCTTCAATTAGGTAAATTGTGTGTTTGAAGACAATGAATCAATTATGTGTAATATGTGTTTTGGTGAATTCTAGATCAAGTATATAATATTTCTGGATAAATGAATGTTATATTATTTGTGGAATTCTGTGATTATGCCTTATATCTATGCCTATCCCGGACCTTACAGGCGACAATCGTAGGGTACAATTCGGTGCTCATTGTACAGCTGCGTAGCCTGGGGAGAAGTATCACGTGCCTCGAGTCATCTTGGGAAGCGGGGCGTGACATATATCCTAACAGTAGGCTCATAATTAGTACTCTAAGCCGAGTACCATTACGAGATCGGACTAGTTGCGACACAGGGACCTGCATGGGCCATCACAGAAATGTGTCACGACCCGCACCCTGATTAGGGGCACGAGCACGTGGGTACATCCAGCCTGCGCCATAGAATCGACGGTAGAACGCTGTATAGGTCGTCTACAATATACAACATCTAAACACAATATATAAACATGTCATCTCCGCACGGAGGTATAAAGTCATAACTCAATCACAAGACATCTAAGGAAAATAGCACAAAATATGATAAGATATGATAGAAGGATAAACTAAGAATATAATGCAAAGTCACAACATAGTTTAGAGTTAAAATCATAACACAATATTCCAAAATATAAAGCATAACATAGGTCTCAAATACTAGCTGGAACGCAGTCCAGTCAAACCTATCTAACAGGTCTAAGAAGGTGGTAAATCCTCTACTGGCACCAAGGGTAACTCCTGGTCAAAATCTCCGTCTGGGCCATACCCGTAAAAGGTCGAGCAGTCGGCCTTTAAATCATCTGTAAACATCAACGAGGTTATCCTATTAGGATATGAGCAAGTACAAACGCTAACAACAGTTCCATGTGAATTGATAAATTTTATAAGAGACAATTATAATGGAATACAAGATGAAATATCAAGACTGGAATATAAACATGATATGTAAACTGGATATCATGTCAGGGTATGAAATACTAGAGTGTAGAACAGTACATAAATATATGATGTATAAATGTAAATATAAACAGTACCTTGAGATGTTAGAGCGTTATGTGATCGGCTTGGGACACATGATCAAGCTATTCCATTTAGCCCGACTATCACTAGATGAAACATATATATAGGGTCAAGCTGGCCAACATGGAAAGCGGGCACAAGAAAAAGATCTCACTACACCCTACGTGTAGTGAGGGTGGCACAAGCACATGAATAACATGATGGGTATGACCACATAACCTCTAGTAACTCCCCATCCCTGAATAGTATATGGGTTCGGACGCAATACATCCTGACATGGGATTCAAAAGCAGGAGGCTAGCCCACTCCCAAATCGGTGTCTATACAAGTACAAGAAAATAAGATCGAGCAATGTACCAATATACCATGGTAAACCAGGAATGATATCTCATGACAGGATCCGACGTATACTAGTCCGTGTACCATCGTGTCGGGAATCAAGTAAAACACTACAACTGAATTGGATATAGCAGATTTCATGACAATTAAAACAATCAGAGAATGTACTCATCTGCGGTCCTGAGCTGTCAATAGAAACCAATGCTCAGAGTGATGTCATAGTCCTAAAGATGAGATATCATAAGTTGATTAGGGTTTGACGGTGTATGGCATGATATTCTAGTGTATGCTATGCAATCTAGGTCAAACTCGGTCAAACTAAGTCAAACTAGATCACAGTAGGTCATATTAAATCAAACTGGGTCACACTAAGTCAAACTTGGTCAAACTATGTCAAATAAAGTCAAACTAGGTCAAACTAGGTCAAATGTTGACTTACAATTGACTTTTGGTTAACTGGTCAACTCTATTCAACTCCTAGTCCAATCTAGGTTAAACTAGACTAATGGTTGACTCACAATTGACTTTTGGTCAATTGGTCATCTCTGGTCAAGTTCTAGTCAATTTTAGGCCAAGTGTTGACTTGTAGTTGACTTTTGGTCAAAACAGTCAAACTTGGTCAAGCGAGGTCAAAACTAGTCTAAGTATCCTATTCCTAACATTTACCTACCAAGATACCATATACCTTGGTCGTATTGGTATCCCGATACCAATACCTTGGTCGGGACCCAATACCTTAACTTAGGTAAATCTATACCTTAGTCTCTAACCCATCACTTGGCCTATACCTTATGAAACTCTATTAGCTTGCCAAGGTATTCGAATACCTTACCTTGGTATCCCGATACTTTACCTTGGTATCTCAATACCTTATTTTGGTATACGGTAAACCATTCATTTACCTTGATAAGGTAATTCACATTTACCTTGAAGGTAAAGGTAATCCTATATCCTAAGATACCATATTAGTATCCTAAGATACGAGGATACCCCTCTAACATCTCACTAACTAACTATCTAGTACCCTAACATATCTCATAGACACTAAGGTATCTAACTAACATACTAACTCTAACATATAACTATCTAACTTAGAGACTAACTTACTAACATATCAATACTCTCAACTAACTAACCAAACAACTAGACACACACACACACACACACACACACACACACATATGGACACCAAGGGGCTGCCTAGTGCAGCCCTTACTGCTGCCTGCTGCTGCTACTTTTGGCAGCCCCCCCTGCAGTGGCTGCTGCTGCCTATGGTGGCTGTTTCTCTGCAGCAGTCCCCCCTGTTGTCTTCTCACTTCTATTCACCCACACACACACATCTACATCCTCACTCTCACACTATAACACGCTCTAATACAAACACACACACACACAACTATACTAATATCTAACATATATGCACACACTAGTAACACATCAAATCCCTCTCTATAACGCGCACACTCACTCACACACACACACACACACACACACACACACACACACACACACACACACACACACACACACACACATATATACACACACAACAGTATATTATCTTAAATGTATCAATATATACATACATATATATATATATATATATATATATATATATATATATATATATATATATATATATATATATATATATATATATATATATATATATATATACACACACACACACACACACACACACACACACACACACACCACACACACACACACACACAACAGTCCATTATCTTAAATGTATCAAATTTGACATGTTTCCAATTGAAACAAGTCTTGAAACATGACTTGTAGGCTAAACCACATTGATACCAACATTAGTATACAAATAAAAACCAATCTAACTATCCTAAACATGTCAAATCTATTCTCTAAAATTTCTAAATTTGAAATTAAAACACAATATAGACCATTAGCATAAACACATACACTTGGGTGTCCCTTATTGGAAACTCCTAAAGATGGACACCAAATCTATCCCAACTTCCTAAAGAGGACTCCAAAGAGCCTCAAAATCAAATCTAATGGTTGTTCATGCATGGGGGTGGATCCTGGGGATTCAAATCTAGCTAAAATGTATTGGAAAGTGAAACAGAGAGATGGTTATACTTATTGGGAGTTGGATCCCAATAAAATACTCAAAGGACACGGTTCTGACACGAAAGCTCCTCGAAATTAGACACCCTTCCTTGCTTCTTGCTCCTTGCTCCTACTCCTTGCTAGCACCTCCTCATTGGTGGAATGAGAGTAAATGATGGAAGATTGGAGGAAGAATGGAAGGATTTGGAGATCAAAATTAAGATGGAAGCTCTCAAGTTTCGAAAAGAACAAATTTGGGGAGGGAAAAAGGCAAGTAATAAAAAGTAGAAGGGGTGAACCCATGCCTATAGGTGGCCGGCCATGGGAGCCCTAGTGGGCCTATTGTGAAATGTGCAAGATGCCCCTACAAGTCTCCTTTGGGTCAACTTAAGTCATGCCAAGGTTTGGGATCAAAAGGGTCAAGTTTAAGTCTCTAAATGAACCATTCTAATCAAGTAGGATTAGTCTAAATATACTAACTTAATTAGTGAGATTTGTTGGCCATGTCTAACTAATCTTAGGGTCCCGACTAGAGTCTAAGCTACCCGGGCTACTAACACAAGTCAGAACGAGACAAAACTCAAATTCGACTAAACAAATCCCCTAATATCAATATTAACAAATAAATAATCACAAAATATCAAAAAATAGAAAATGACCATTTTACCCTCAATTATGAAAAGTGGGAGTGATAGCAGTTAAGCGTATCTTCCGATACCTTAAAGGCACTTCTTCTGTCGGCTTATGGTATCCCAAAACCAATCCATTTGACCTAACTGGTTACTTGGATGCTAATTTTGCTAGATGCAAAGTAGATAAAAAAATACCAGCGGCACATGTCATTTTCTAGGCAAAGCTTTAGTCTCTTGGTATAGCAAGAAGCAAAATTCTGTCATATTATCAACTATTTTGGCTGAGTATATCACCGCAGGACATTGTTGTGCACAAATTTTATGGATGAAGCAAACCCTAGAAGACTTTGGTTTATTTTACACATATGTACCCATTTTCTGTGACAACCCTAGCTCTATCAATTTGACTAAGAATCTAGTATGTCATTCTCGAATGAAGCATATTGAGATTTGGCATCATTTTCTTAGAGATCATCAACAAAATGCAGATATAGACCTTGTATATGTTGACAATAAGAATCAACTAGTTGATAACTTTATAAAACCATTGGCGAAAGATCGTTTCAATTATTTACGTCGATAATTAGGAATTTTAGATATCAATAATATTAATTAATTTTGTTTTATCAATTATTTTTTAATACTCAAAAACTGTTTTTGAGACAAGCCTACAAAGGGTCTGTCTGTCACCACGACGACGGTCGAAGCAAAGCAGTACTTAACTGTTCCCCTGTGAACTTCCGTTAGCTGGGACAGTACCCCTACAGCTAATCTGAAACAGTCATTGTGCAACAAAATTTAATTTTTAAAATAATATTAATTATATTAATTAAACTCCAAAATAACTAAACTTGGAATTAAATAATTGAGAAGAGTTGATAAAAAGAAAGTGGCTGAAATTTATGTCTAAAAATATATCCACATAACCCTAGCGAACTCAGCCAGAATTTGGCCCGAGCTCGGTTAGTAGTATATATTTTTAAGTCAGAACTCGAGGCCCCCTTCCCTTCATCTCATCCAAACTCCTCTTTCTCACAGCAGCAGCCGCCCGAAGTTTCTCCAAACCCTAGCTTTTCTCCTAGCCTTTGCTCCTATTCTACTTGAAGATTTTTATCCAAAATTTGGATTCGTGCGAAGATCCTCATTCTCTACCACATACTCCAATTTTGGAAGGTATAAACTCCTCCTTCCTCTCTTTCAATTCTTGGTATTTTGTTACTTTTGGGAGAAAATATTTATGCGTTTCAATCCCTCCAAGAGGAAGAAGACCCAAGCCAGTGAAGAGGCTTCGTCTTCGAATCCGCCAGAGGATTCCCTCTTTTCTTCGGTCTAATCGGATGATGGTGCATATAATGAGTTCTACTTTGATACTCATGATCACCCTCTGTTATGGTACGCTGATTTTGTGATACATAACATATGCACTGGAGCCCCGACAAAATAGACTGTATTTCCTGAACATCATCCATTATTTGAGGCATTAGGGTTACACCGACTTTGTCATCCAAAAATAAGGGTAATTTTGAAATTTTGTATTTTAATTTATTTAATTATGGTATTTAAGATTTTCCATGATTTTTATTGATTTTTAATCATTTTAAAACTATTTTAAAATCATGACTTATGATTTTGGTGTTTGGCTAGTGTAACCTTGGAGACTGTTGACCTAGAGCCTAGCCATGTGATTAGGATGTTTAAATTAGTACATTTTAGCCTAGAGGGTATTTTGGTCATTTTAGGATTTAATTGAATTATTTATGATTTATTGGAATTTGTGTGATTTTAATTATTATTTAAATAAGTGCTATGTGCTATGATGGGTTTTAGACTAGTGAAGCCTAACCTAGAAGCTTAGACTTAACCCATGGGCTAAGTAGGATGGTTAACTTAAGTTGAGGGTCGAAATTATCAAGTTAGAAATCAAATGGGAGTTTTAGTCATGAGAATTAATTTTTGAGAATGGGCCCTTAGAAACTTAGATGTAACTTGGCTTAGAGAGGGAGGCCCATGGCCCAACTAACTAAACCCTAACCCTAGCATTTATGACCAACCATCTAGGGATCCACACTCCTATTTAATGTCTCCTCAAACTTAGGGCTAGCCTCCTTAGAAAAATAGCAAGTTGAAAATAGAGGTAAAACCCTTTCTTCCCCAATCCATAACTCCTCTATTTCAACTCCTTTTTCTTCCTAATTTCTTGCAATAGATTCTAATCTCTGTGTTTTTGATGACTATGGTGAGAAATTCCAAGGAAGGGGCAATTTGGAAGAGTTTGGGTAGCTTGAGGAACAACTCACTTTGGGGCTTTTTGAGCCATTTCAAACCTATAGGTAAATCCCTATTCTCTCCACCAAATTTTGATTTCTTTGCATGGTTAGGAAGCCCTAGGTGTCCTCTCTCTGTTGGTATAGGTTTTGAGAAGTTTTGTGTCCGTTTCGTGTCCGTATCGGACACGTATCCAATAGGATACCTAGGTGTTTGTAGAAATGCCACATAGGATTTAATTTTCGAATTTTTGAAATGTGATTGTGTAACGCCCCAGTCCTAAAATACGTAGGACTAGAAACGTAGACATGCAAGCTGTATACATACGAAATACATGGACCTCGTATGTATACATAAGCTATAAATTGTAGTAATGCAAGAGAACTAAATCTCATCCACAATGAAAAGAATAATAATATAAAAATCAACTTGAATATTTATGATACAATCGTTGGGCGGAGACAAAGTCCACTACCAACTATCTAAATGAAAGAAATGTACAAGAATCGAGCAATAAGATGGCAAGATGAACAAAGCACAATCGTCTTCGAAGGAATGGAGAAGACCACGGCCTTGGCTAGAATACCTGCGGAAGACATGAACACACACTTGGGGAAAAACCAGGTCCTCAGACGGACGTAGCAAGATACAGGAAGAACAAGCTAATATGAACTGTCAGAATAAAATAATATATAAATGACTATCCTAGACACAAATATGCAAAGGAGATTCTAACCGCCTATTGTGCAATTTAGAGGACAACTTTCATGCGCATGGATGGGATTTTAGGCTATGTGTACGTAACTGGCATCCAGTCATCTGTATCCGTCCGTAATGTCTAAAACGTCAGAGGGCATCTGCAAATAAATCGCCACAGTTCCATCCGGAGACTGTGGTTTACCTGTTTGGATTCCCATACGCACTAGCGACTGTCCTCCCCCAATGTATCCTACACTGTTCAAGTCATATCCATGGCTCGTCCAGCTTTGTAACTGCTTGAGTCTCTAAAACCCTAGTCATAGCAGTTACGATCATCTACCGTCATACGACTTTAGAGATAGCTAGTTAATAAGTCGTGCCCCTAGCACATGTCTCAAACCGTGTAGTGTGAGTGTCACAGCCAAAGGAAGATATAAGGATATCCTCCAACAAAAAGGTAGTCAGCTAACACTAAGTTAACATGCATAAAATAAAGTAACGACTAATAAAGTCGCTTGCACCCAAGTACGGCTTGGACGCACAGTTTATAACAAAGGAAACTAACAATATGAAACAAAATAAATAATATAGAAAATAAATAAATTGGACAGTTAATTAGCAAGGTATACTTGCCTGGTAGGACTCCTGGTGTGGTACAATGAAGGTGGCAAAGATCGCCTTCGGTGCAACAACTATGCGAGGTGACCTCGGTCGGTGGCACGGACAGTTCCATTGGGTCCAGAAGGGTCAAATTAGTTAGGGTGGACATGAGGTGGTCTTGAATTGGTGAGAAAACGGGAGTAATAGGGCTAGTCATGGACAAAAGGATAATCAGAGGAATTTAGATAAATAATATATATATACGATTTTGGAAAACTAAATATTGAAATATAATTTATTTGTCAAAATATGTTTTCAAATAAATATCCAAAAATCAAAAGTCGTTTTAAGGCAAAACTGTAAATTTTGTCAAAATATAATTTTAGGTAGAAATCTATATTTTATAAAAAAAAACTTTAGATAAATATTGAAGAGAAAATACCAAGTATCTATTTCATAATTTGCAAACTACGTTTTTATGAGCCAACGTATTTTAAGATAATTATTTAAATATCTAGAACAATATAATTAAATATTATAATAATATCTCCAAGGGTTTCGAAATCACAAGACCAAAGAAAAATCTCAAAAAAAACAAAACACTTTAATAATAATAATAATAATAATAATAATAATAATAATAATAACAACACTAGTAATAATAATAATAATAATAACAGTAAATAATATAACCTAATCATAATAATAATCATAAATAATAATAATAATAATAATAATAATAATAATAATAATAATAATAATAATAATAATAATAATAATAATGATAATGTTAATCTAATAATATTAATAAGTAACAGTAAAATATAATAAATAAATAATAATAATAATAATACTTAACAATAATCACACTGTGTTGCTTTCCTCTTCTAATGGGATTCATCGGAAAGCACATCGTTTTATCAAAAAAAAGAAGCAGAAGAGAGAGAGAGAGAGAGAGAGAGAGAGAGAGAGAGAGAGAGAGAGAGGAGAAACGTGAGGGGCGGCGCTGTGCGGTGGTCCGAGGACGGCGACGGCGCGGAAGATGGCGGTCACGCGTGCGGAGCTACCGGAGAGGTTGCAGGATCTTGTCGCCGGCGCTCGGGTGGTTGCCGGCGCGGAGGAGAATGGTGCGCAGGCGGAGTTGCTGGGCTGCGCTGATGGCGGGGCTCACCGCGCGCATCAGGAGGCGGAGGCGGCGCCACGGTGGTTGAGCTCGGGGCGGACGGCAAGGGGAGCTGCAGCGTGCGGCCGGGTCGGGGGTTCGGAGAGGGTTTTCCGGCGGGGTTCGGCGCGGTGGTTTGTGGCGTTGGGACGCGGTGGCTACAGGCGGATGAAGTGGGGTCAGGGTCAGGTGCTGGTCGCGAAAGACGCCCACAGTGGCGGGGTCGGGATCCGACGCAAGGGGCGGCGCTCCGGCTCATCGGTGGGGGCGCGGAGGTCACAGAGGGAGAGAGGGCGCTCGGCAAGGTTAGTCTAGGGTTAGGTTTTAATTTCCCCTTTTCCTTTTTTTTTGGTGGCGGCCGGCGATGGGTTGTTGTGGTCGGGGCGGAGGCAGTGGCCAGCCCAGAGCTTGGGCGGTGGTTGCAGGTGGTGGTGGTTATGGCGACGGCGGTGGTGATGCCGAGGTAGAGTCGCCGGAGGTAGAGAAATCCGGTGGGTTGATGGCGTCGAAAAGGGTCGATGGCGAGGGGTTGTTGATTAGTGATGGTGATGGCTAGCTGTGGGGGTTAGGCAGAGGGGATGTGGTCGGGGTGCTCGGGTGGTGAAGGTGGTTGGAGGGGCTGCCGGGGTCGAAGGATTTGGCGGGTGGTCGAGAACAGTTACTGCGGGGTTGAAAGGGTCAGAGGAGACGGGTTTGAGGGATAGGGATAGGGTTAGAATTTGGGATGCGTCGTGTCGGGGGTGTCCGACACGACAAGGTTGGGTGTCCGGAAATGTCGGACACGGAGAGGATCTATGTATTTGTAACAGAAAAATTTAGTGGATGGGACGGGGAACACCGACACGATGCACGTAGATTTATGGAGAAAATTTGTTGTGGATTAATAATGAATTGGAGGAGTACCTGCCTATTTATAGGATGTGGAAATTCCCAATAAGATAAGGATTAGGATATTTAAAACCCAATGTAGATAATTCTTCTACTTAATTTAAAAACCAAATCCAAATCTAAATAAAATTCTAATTTAAATCAAATTAAATTTTAGTTTAAAATCGACTAGGATAAATCAAATCTTCAAATATTTATCTATTTAAATAATATCAAAAATCAAATCAAGATTTAAATGGTCACAATAACTTCCAAACATATTTTTCAAAATACCAATAATAAAAATTTCGAAAATAATAAATATTTTTAAATATCTTTTTAAATAATAAAATATTATTATTAATAAATCTCGAAAATTATATTTTTATTTAAAATAGACTAATAAATAATTATGAAATATATATGTAGGTACAAAATGATGTTCTCATAATTATGCTTTTCTAGCATACAATATAAATATTATTTATTATTAATAATTATGAGAAATGAAGACTTTATAAATAAAATAACAAACTTGAAAAATTTTGGAACGATAACCAAAATAATTATTATGTATATTATTTTGAAACCTTAAAAATAGAAAAATAATATTTTTAAAAATATGTACGCTCGCACATAATCGCACTCGTCGAGCAATTTCGAAAAATAAAATTTTGTGCGCGACGTAAAATACGACTACGCGACGTACAATACAAAATTTTAAATCAGTACTAATTTTAATAAATAAAAAAAATAGTAGAAATTTAGGGGTTTTACATCCTACCCAACTTAAAAGAATTTCGTCCTCGAAATTAAGGATTTAGAGGGGGTGAAAAGGCACAACGGTAGATAGAAGGGTTCGAAGTTTATATGGTCGTAGTCTAGGTTGAGGATATGATTAAGAGACGATTGTAATCACTTCTAAATTCAAGTGATTAGAAGGTCAAGATTGTAGATTTAGGGTTGAGGGAAAGGACGAGTAGTTAAGACAAAGATATAGTCACATTGAGTGTTAATGGTCACAAGAGATAGGATAGCTAGGGGAACCTCTAGTATAACGCTTTCGTCCTCCTAAAATAGGTGAAGGCGAAAGCAATATAGAGTTCGAAGGAGGCGTTATCGAATACGAATACGTGATTCAAAGACGGTTGAATAATTTCAAAGAAATTGTCAAGGCAGTCGTGGATGGGATTCTAGAGGATAAGTTTAGCTATGTCCCCATCCACGTAGAATAATAGGCAAAAGTGAACCAAAGTGCACTTGGTTGATTAGACCATTATGCACCGGTTCTGATTAGACAACATGTTAGTGGACATGCCCAAATAACATATGTCTTGAAACAAGCTTGATAAAGAATAAGCTTGCAAAAACTAGGCTACGTTTAGCATCATTAGTCAAGATGGTAAAAACATAGGCACGTGAGATAAATATTGAAAGAGACTAGAATTAGTTCGAACTCCTTAAGAATCTAAGTCTTGTTTGGTGCCTATACAGTCGACCTATTGTCTCTTTGTCCAAGTCTTTGGTTGACTAGATGGGTTAGGTCCTCTAGATTCTAGGATCTAAATAAGCTTGCTAATATAGGTCACTAGGTCAAAGGGTTGCTAGTTCATAAGATATTCTACCCAACTTAAAGAATTAAACTAATAATGTTTTGGGACAACTAACTAGTAGGGTCGATCTCTAGCAAGCACGAAGGAAAGATAAGAATAGGGATGGAAGGAAGCAAGCAAGATGCAATTGATGAGTCAAATGGTAGATAAAATCAAGGAAAGAGGTCAAGTATGTGGATGAGATCCTAGACTTCTAATCCTATACGCAGGCTTGCTTGGTACGGTAAAGTAACCAAACAATTTATCTAGACCTGCATGGGCCACCACAAAAACATGTAACGCCCCAGTCCCAAAATACGTAGGACTAGAAACGTAGACATGCCAGCTGTATACATACGAAATATATGGACCTCGTATGTATACATAAGCTGTAAAATGTAGTAATCCAAGACAACTAAATCTCATCCACAATAAAAAGAATAATAATATAAAAATCAACTTGAATATTTATGATACAATCGTTGGACGGAGACAAAGTCCACTACCAACTATCTTAATGAAAGAAATGTACAAGAATCGAGCAATAAGATGGCAAGACGAACCAAGCGCAATCGTCTTCGAAGGAATGGAGAAGACCACGGCCTTGGCTAGAATACCTGCGGAAGACATGAACACACACACCTGGGAAAAAATCAGGTCCTCAGACGGACGTAGCAAGATACAGGAAGAACAAGCTAATATGAACTGTCAGAATAAAATAATATATAAATGACTATCCTAGACACAAATATGCAAAGGAGATTCTAACCGCCTATTGTGCAATTTAGAGGACAACTTTCATGCGCATGGGTGGGATTTTAGGCTATGTGTACGTAGCTGGCATCCAGTCATCTGTATCCGTCCGTAACGTCTAAAACGTCAGAGGGCATCTGCAAATAAATCGCCACAGTTCCATCCGGAGACTGTGGTTTACCTGTTTGGATTCCCATACGCACTAGCGACTGTCCTTCCCCAATGTATCCCACACTGTTCAAGTCATGTCCATGGCTCGTCCAGCTTTGTAACTGCTTG
This sequence comes from Iris pallida, assembly GCA_029216955.1. Classification (NCBI taxonomy): domain Eukaryota; kingdom Viridiplantae; phylum Streptophyta; class Magnoliopsida; order Asparagales; family Iridaceae; genus Iris; species Iris pallida. Next base: position 967,619 of record JANAVB010014796.1, read on the forward strand.
AGTCTCTAAAACCCTAGTCATAGCAGTTACGATCATCTACCGTCACACGACTTTAGAGATAGCTAGTCAATAAGTCGTGCCCCTAGCACATGTCTCAAACCGTGTAGTGTGAGTGTCACAGCCAAAGGAAGTTATAAGGATATCCTCCAACAAAAAGGTAGTCAGCTAACACTAATTTAACATGCATAAAATAAAGTAACGACTAATAAAGTCGCTTGCACCCAAGTACGGCTTGGACTCATAGTTTATAACAAAGGAAACTAACAATATGAAACAAAATAAATAATGCAGAAAATAAATAAATTGGACAGTTAATTAACAAGGTATACTTGCCTGGTAGGACTCCTGGTGTGGTACAATGAAGGTGGCAAAGATCACCTTCGGTGCAACAACTATGCGAGGTGACCTCGGTCGGTGGCACGGACAGTTCCATTTTGTCCAGAAGGGTCAAATTAGTTAGGATGGACATGAGGTGGTCTTGAATTGGTGAGAAAACGGGAGTAATAGGGCTAGTCAAGGACAAAAGGATAATCAGTAGAATTTAGATAAATAATATATATATACGATTTTGGAAAACTAAATATTGAAATATAATTTATTTGTTAAAATATGTTTTCAAATAAATATCCAAAAATCAAAAGTCGTTTTAAGGCAAAACTGTAAATTTTGTCAAAATATAATTTTAGGTAGAAATCTATATTTTATAAAAAAAAACTTTAGATAAATATTGAAGAGAAAATACCAAGTATCTATTTCATAATTTGTAAACTACATTTTTATGAGCCAACGTATTTTAAGATAATTATTTAAATATCTAGAACAATATAATTAAATATTATAATAATATCTCCAAGGGTTTCGAAATCACAAGACCAAAGAAAAACCTCAAAAAAATAAAACACTTTAATAATAATAATAATAATAATAACAAAACTAATAATAATAATAATAATAATAATAATAGTAAATAATATAACCTAATCATAATAATAATCATAAATAATAATAATAATAATAATAATAATAATAATAATAATAATAATAATAATAATAATAATAATGATGATGATAATGTTAATCTAATAATATTAATAAGTAACAGTAAAATATAATAAATAAAAATAATAATAATAATAATAATAATCACACTGTGTTGCTTTCCTCTTCTAATGGGACTCATCGGAAAGCACATCGTTTTATCAAAAAAAAAGAAGTAGAAGAGAGAGAGAGAGAGGAGAAACGTGAGGGGCGGCGCTGTACGGTCGTCCGAGGACGGCGACGGCGCGGAAGATGGCGGTCACGCGCGCGGAGCTACCGGAGAGGTTGCGGGATCTTGTCGCCGGCGCTCGGGTGGTTGCCGGCGCGGAGGAGAATGGTACGCAGGCGGAGTTGCTGGGCTGCGCTGATGGCGGGGCTCACCGCGCGCATCAGGCGGCGGAGGCGGCGCCACGGTGGTTGAGCTCGGGGCGGACGGCAAGGGGAGCTGCGGCGTGCGGCCGGGTCGGGGGTTCGGAGAGGGTTTTCCGGCGGGGTTCGGCGCGGTGGTTTGTGGCGTTGGGATGCGGTGTCTACAGGCGGATGAAGTGGGGTCAGGGTCAGGTGCTGGTCGGGAAAGTCGCCCGCAGTGGCGGGGTCGGGATCCGGCGCAAGGGGCGGCGCTCCAGCTCGTCGGTGGGGGCGCGGAGGTCACAGAGGGAGAGAGGGCGCTCGGCAAGGTCAGTCTAGGGTTAGGTTTTAATTTCCCCTTTTTTTTTGGTGGCGGCCGGCGATGGATTGTTGTGGTCGGGGCGGAGGCAGTGGCCAGCCCAGAGCTTGGGCGGTGGTTGCAGGTGGTGGAGAAATCCGGTGGGTTGATGGCGTCGGGAAGGGTCGATGGCGAGGGGTTGTTGATTAGTGATGGTGATGGCTGGCTGTGGGGGTTAGGCAGAGGGGATGTGGTCGGGGTGCTCGGGTGGTGAAGGTGGTTGGAGGGGCTGCCGGGCTCGAAGGATTTGGCGGGTGGTCGAGAACAGTTGCTGCGGGGTTGAAAGGGTCAGAGGAGACGGGTTTGAGGGATAGGGATAGGGTTAGAATTTGGGATGCGTCGTGTCGGGGGTGTCCGACACGACAAGGTTGGGTGTCCGGAAATGTCGGACACGGAGAGGATCTATGTATTTGTAACAGAAAAATTTAGTGGATGGGACGGGGAACACCGACACGATGCACGTAGATTTGTGGAGAAAATTTGTTGTGGATTAATAATGAATTGGAGGAGTACCTGCCTATTTATAGGATGTGGGAATTCCCAATAAGATAAGGATTAGGATATTTAAAACCCAATGTAGATAATTCTTCTACTTAATTTAAAAACCAAATCCAAATCTAAATAAAATTCTAATTTAAATCAAATTAAATTTTAGTTTAAAATCGACTAGGATAAATCAAATCTTCAAATATTTATCTATTTAAATAATATCAAAAATCAAATCAAGATTTAAATGGTCACAATAACTTCCAAACATATTTTTCAAGATACCAATAATAAAAATTTCAAAAATAATAAATATTTTTAAATATCTTTTTAAATAATAAAATATTAATATTAATAAATCTCGAAAATTATATTTTTATTTAAAATAGACTAATAAATAATTATGAAATATATATGTAGGTACAAAATGATGTTCTCATAATTTTGCTTTTCTAGCATACAATATTAATATTATTTACTATTAATAATTATGAGAAATGAAGACTTTATAAATAAAATAACAAACTTGAAAAATTTTGGAACGATAACCAAAATAATTATTATGTATATTATTTTGAAACCTTAAAAATAGAAAAATAATATTTTTAAAAATATGTACGCTCGCACATAATCGCACTCGTCGAGCAATTTCGAAAAATAAAATTTCTTGCGCGACGTAAAATACGACTACGCGACGTACAATACAAAATTTTAAATCAGTACTAATTTTAATAAATAAAAAAAAGTAGAAATTTAGGGGTTTTACAGATTGCATAGATCTGTAGATCTTCATGTGTGGATTAACTTTTGTGAAGGGTGTTTGGTGTTTCGTGTCGGTTTGTGTCGTGTTTTTGTCATTGGACACGCTGCACGAGCCACACACCTGTGTCCTGCCTATCGGGGGCTAGAACACGAGGCACAGGACACGTCGTGTCCTAATTTTTGGGGTGAACCATGGGGCATTGTCTGCGACCACACTCCTAAAATTTGGGAGTGTCTCGTGGACTGTGCACGGAGCTTTTAAGCTCGCACGGGTCGCGCACTGTCGCGCGCGGGCTGCTGTACGAGTGCACAGACACCCCTGATACGCGTGTCGTATCGTGTCTGTGGGACTCGTGGACACGGTGCAGTGCGTGTCAAACCTAGGTCTATCCTAGGTGAACCCTTGGACACGAGCACATGTCGTGTCGTGTCGTGTGTCGCGTGTGGGATACATGTGCACGCGTGCACGACGATTGTGGTGCACTGTTTGGGTCTGTGTTTGTGTAATTGATTGGGACACGTTTTGTGTCCAATTTTTGGACACGAGGACACTCTCTTATACCCTCACATGTATGTCCTTAATTAACAACCCTTTGTTTGTAAATTAGATGTTATTTGAATTCGAATTTTCGAATTCCCTGTATAGCACTGATACCCTATTTGGCTGAATGTGTATTTCTAAATTTCGATTTCATTTTCTTCCTTCCTTGTGATGCTAACTGTTAATTTGGCTCACCCACATAATTGTTAACTAACAGTTAGTTGTTAGACTAGTTTTGATTTTGTTTTTGCAATGGGGTTGTAATTTTGGAGTTTGGTTTGGTTTTTCTGTCAATTAGGAAGACTGAAACCTATGTATATGTTGGGTTAGAATTCCTCTAACACACACACTGTAAGTTCCAGTTTTGTTCCTCACTTTATCCCCTCTTTGTTACACACATTTAGTTCAATGTTAGTTTTAAACATGAAAAGATTTGTTTGGGAATGTGGGGATTTGTTTCATGAAAACAGTTTGCAGAATTCCTGAGAATGTGTAAACCTGAGAACCACATTAGAATTCATGACACACACATACAGTTCACATATATTCCTACACACATGTCACATCTATTTGCCTGCCACACATTGACACATAGTCACATACATGCACACTACTCCTATTTTCCCCTCACTGGAACACTGCACACAGGTTTTCCTGTCACAGCTCACTCTCACACATAAACACATACACACACACACACAGGAAAAACACTCACACACTGTCACAGGGTCTTTAAAACCTGAGAATAAGTTTAATTTGGTTAATGTGAATTGCTAGTTAGGTTCCATTGGTCTGAACTGTCATAATTCCAGATTTTTTTGGGCTGAGAACACATTCATTCACACCACATCATGCTACATCAAAAACCTAAGATTAGTGTGTAGGTTTAAATTCCTTTACCTTCTCATAAATCTGAACTGAATTGTGCTTATATATTTTGAAAAACCTGAGAATGTGTAGCCTCCCTTCCCGGAATTTTTTGAAATATTATTTTAATTTATTTATTTTAAAAGGTGATTTTTTAGATTTTTTTAAATAATTATTTAGTTAATTATTACGGTTGATGATTTTAATTATGGTTGAGAATTGGAGTACAAGATGACTAGGAATGTCACTCCCCGTTCCCGGAATGCGTATTTTTATACATGTACAGCTCATGTGTATTTATTTTAGTATTTATCATGTATTATTCTGTATTTAAATTTCTTTAAATTTTCATGTTAAATTAATTATCTGCTCTTTAAATTCCATGTTAATCTATTTCCTGCAATTTTATTTCTGCATTTTATTTCCTGTATTTTATTTCCTGCTTTAGTCTTAGTGGGTTTCGGCTTGGATGGATCTGTGCAACCCGGCCCATTAACTCCCACCTACCACCACCTTCCTATATAAAGCCACCCTCTCCATTCTCTCTCCTCATTACTCATCCTCACCATTATTTCTTCTTCTTTCTTCCATTACTCTCCACCACCTACCAGCAGCAGGAGAAGGCAAGTGCAATCTTGCTTCTCCTTCATCCATTTTTAAGGATCATTACTCTTCCTCTCAAGATTCTGAGAGAGTTTAGTTCTTGGCATTTTGGATTTCTATGGCTGGTTTTTCCTAGATCTAAGTTTGTATTTTCGGCTGTTCATGGGTTTTTAAATCCACCAACTTAGCGTGTTTTCGGATCAGAAAGTTTATGTGGTAGAACTGCTCGTTAGTCACGCACATGTCTCTACGTGTTTGCGTGTATTTTTAGTCACACACACGTCTCTACGTGTTTGTGTGTATTTCTTAGTCACGCTCGCGTTTGCGTGCGTGTATTTCCTAGTCACGCTCGCATTTGCGCGCGTGTATTTTTAGTCACGCACACATCTATGGGTGCGTGGATTTTCAGTCACGCACACATCCACGAGTCTGCGTGTATTTTTAGTCACGCACACTTCCATGAGTGCGTGGATTTTTAGTCACGCTCTCTTATGAGTGCGTGGATTTTCCCTTCACGCTCACGCTGTGCTTGCTTGCGTGACTGTTCACGCTTACGCTTGCCAGCGTGTATCACTTTTTACGCTCACTGTTCACGCCCATTTTCCACGCTCACCCCAGCTAGACTTAGCGTGACTTGTTGGTCTTAAGCATAGACTTCTTGCGTGACTTTTGGCCTTAGCATAGACTTGTTGGCGTGACTTCCTGACCTGGGTGTTTTTATTTATTCCTCAACCTATTCATTTAATGATGGCATGATAATTTTTCTATTATATCCTTACGCCTTTTTGCGTGAATTTTTTGATAAATCATGATATATTAAATTTGTTAAAATGGATTGTTAAAATGGATTGTTATGTAAAATGCGCCTTGTGTCCTGATTGATCCATGGATACCCAGTATGACTAGAACTTAACCCTGAGAGTTATAGACCCGACCCCATGTAATATTGATTGACTTTTTATGCCTTGTCACCATTGATAATGATTGTGACATTGACTAATAATTGATCATGCGTTCCTAGTTGGAACTAAGAGACTGGCTAGTCGTCTTATTGAATTGAATGAATGAGACACGTTCATATAATGAACTATTGTACTCGATTAGCCGATCCCAGATATTGGCATACAGGCACATGCAGGCTTTAAATTATGTATTTATTATTTAGTTATTTATTTATCTTACAAAAACAGCATGTGTACTTTATGGTCAAGGCATGATTACTCCGTGGTTAGATTTGATTGTTGCATCACGCTATGTAAAACCTACAACCTAGCTGCACGGGTATCGTTGTAGAGTTGCGCATATCGTACCCCGTACGAAAGTACTCATTTGAATGACCATGATCCACGGCATAGAACTTCGCTCAACGTAGGGATTATTAAGTTAAATAAAATAATGATGGCATGGAGAGAATGGATTCCCGAGTTCTTACATGGCAGCCCCCTTGGGACTATTAAGTGCCCGACGGGCCGGCTGGTTCCCACAGATACTATAAATCTGTCACACGGGCAGGGAACAGTATCTGCTTATATTATTGTACATGCTATAACGGCGGGCGTCCCGCTGGGACTCGTCTAACTACATGATTGGCGCAATTGATTGATTGGATAGACTAGCCTTGCTCGCACATAGTAAGAACTGAGGAATCCCTATTTTTGTATAATTCCAGGATAACTTGGGACTCACAATAGCAAGCCGTAGTAGTTGATTGGCCGTTCAAGATGATTTGTTTGTGTACTGTACCTACTCTGTTGACTAACTGAGATGATCAGAATGTCAGGACATGACGGGCTAACTTCTGTCCTTGTTTGGTTGGGGGGTTGGTTCGAAGTGTCGTGATGTTTTGTGACTCCTAGTGGAAAGCAGAGATCTATTATTTTAGTTTCTTACTTACTGGTTTAGTCCTTCATATCGTCCTTCCTTGTGGTACTTGCTATTAGAGGTCTAACTTCTCTGGTTTTGCATGGCCAGATTTAGAGCCGGTCCCCGAGGATCCAGCTTACTTCTACCTCCAAGATGGTCAATACTAGAGGGATGATCGCAGGAGGATTCGAGTGGGTTTCCCTACTTCACCGCTCGTTTTGTCATTTACTTTATACTTAGCCGTTTGGCACCGACATGTTGGTCGGATCGTCTTGTACCTACTTTTGCATGATTGTAATTAAGTCAGACTGCAGCTGATAACAATTGTGTATACCTTACTATATCATCTGGCTATGTTTTGTAAAGCCAGATTTCCAGAACATTCTGACTGAGCGTTTGGGACGCCTTACTGCTTTATCTTATATGTTCTGTATTACTGTTTCTTATTTGAATGATTGAGACAATAGATACGAAATGACCATAGTGAGACTTTTATGTAGTATGCACCCCCTCGTCTGGTTAGACAGCATTGATCGTATTATACGGTATTCATCTACCCGTAATACATAGCTGGCTGAGTCATTCCCCCGCTCTCCAGTATTCTGGTTCTGGGGCGTGACAAGGTTTTAGTAGTGGCCCATGCAGGTCTAATTTCAGACTTGTGGGGTGTTTTGATTTATAGGATGTCTCAATCACACATGTTCCCCCTTGATCTCATGATTCGTTATTCTCAGCCCTTGCTTGACATTCCGGTATCCTTTGGCTTCATTGATCCTTTATGTCCGGTTGTTTGATTGTTCTCTTGTCCCTTTTCTTAGGGACACTTCGTCCGCATCTGCCAGGACTGGTCAACAGCAACAAGAGCAACATAAACAACCTGACCCTGTTGGTCAGCAACTAGGGTCGGTACTAACTCAAGAGGCTACCCAGGAAGAAGTGATAGTGGAACCAGCGGCTGGATCGCAGTATCCGAATGTTCCACCACCACCGACAGTTCCACCTACCCAAGTGGACATACCAGCCCTTCTGGAGATCATGAGAGGAATGATGGCTGCTCAGCAACATCAGATGTTGTCCCAGCAACGCATGCACACTCAGCTACAAGAGCAGAATGTGCTACTCAACCAAGGATTGCAGACGGCTTTGGAAAGAGGAGTGAGGGCTGATTCAGGAGCATTAGCCAGGTTTTGCAAGTACAACCCCCGCCGTTTCGAGGGTACGGAGGATGCCATCTCGGCAGATGCATGGCTTAAGGATATGGAGGCTATTCTGACAGCGGCTAAGGTACCGGCAGAAGAACGTGTGGATCTAGTGAAGTTGTTACTTCAGGATCTCGCACGTGATTGGTGGGAATCAGAAGAAGGGGACATCAGACGTCTTGTGGCTTGGGACGATTTCACTACAAGATTCAAGACCAAGTACTATGGAGTTGTGGCACGGTTTGAGCTACAACAGAAGTTTATCAGCCTCAGGCAGGCCGGCAAGACCGTAGATGCTTATGCAGCGGAGTTCTGCAGATTGAGTAGATTCGTCCCAGAGATGGTAGCAACAGAGAGCCAGAGGGCTATGAGGTTTTAACAAGGGTTTCATCTTGAACTCTTACAATTGATCGAGGGGCACAATTACCAGACTTTTGATGAGATATTGACGGCGACTCGAAGGCATGAGATCACCATTCAGAGGCTTGCGGTGAGGACTGGGGGTCAGAAGAGATCCCACAGTCAGATTGAAGAAGGAGGGAGAGCAGCGCCCCGAACAACAGCACCATCCACTGGCGTTCGTATCCACGATGTGGCGATACGAGGACCAGCACCACCCAGGCAGCAGCAACAGCAACAGAGGAAGAACCAGCAACCCCCGGCAGGCTGCACTTATTGCGGAAAGATGGGACACACTAGAGATGTGTGTCGGACATTGAATGGACTGTGTCTGATATGTGGGAATCCAGATCATTGGGTTACCACATGTCCCACGAATTAGAGGGCAGGAGGACCAGGACAGCAGTTTCCTGCTTTGCCAGCACCAGGGGCAGGACAATATCGAGGACCAGCAGTGGCAGTAAGGCCGTTGGCACAGCGTCCGCAGGCTCAGATGTTTCGGCAGCAGGGACCGCCGATACAGCAACACCAGCATAGACCACCCCAATATCATCAAGGAAGAGGCCAGCAGCAACATCAGGCTAGGCCGCAGCATGGAAACCAGCAAGGAGGTCGAGGACAAGCGTTCACTTTGTCCTTGGAGGAGGCATTGGCATCGGGAGATGTTGTGGCAGGTAACATTCTCGTCGCCTCATATCCCGCAGTAGCATTGTTTGATTCGGGAGCATCTCATTCATTTATATATGCACAATTTGCGACACGACTAGGAATGGAGTTCGAGGCATTGCCAGGAAGGTTGAATATACTCACTGGCAATGGGTTCGTAGGAGTTAGTAGAGTTATTCTAGCGTGTAGCATTGTAGTTTGCGGGCATTCTTTACCTGCCCGGTTGATAGAATTTTCTGTCGAAAATTTCGACGTTATCTTAGGCATGGACTGGCTGAAAGACAGTCATGCGACAATAGATTGTCGTAGAGGGAGTGTATCTTTTGATATTCCAGGCATGGAGTGGTTCACCTTAGTCAGATCCGAGGCAACTCAACCAGAGCAGGGAATAGTAGCGACAATGGAAGAAATTCAGATCCTGAAGGTAGTTGAAGAATTTCTAGACGTATTTCTTGAAGAACTTCCAGGTCTACCACCGGTTAGAGATATTGAGTTCAGTATAGAATTGACACCAGGAACTAAACCGATATCAGATCAGGTTTACAGAATGGCGGATTCAGAGCAGGCCAAGGTATATCAGCATATTGGGGAACTGAAGGAGAAGAAGTTCATCCAAGCTAGCGTGTCACCATGGGCAGCACCAGTGGTACTTGTGGGAAAGAAGGATGGGTCATCCAGATTATGCATTGACTATAGGAAGCTTAACGCGGCACCAGTGAAGAACAAGTACCCATTACCCAGGATCGACGACTTATTTGACCAATTGAGCAAGGCTAGAGTTTTCTCCAAGATAGATTTTCATTCAGGGTATCATCAGGTGAGGGTTCGGAAGGAAGATATTCCCAAGACAGCATTCAGGTCGAAGTATGGGTATTATGAGTTCTTAGTAATGCCGTTTGGATTGACCAATACTCCAGCAATATTCATAGATTTGATGAATCGCATCTTTATGCCGTACTTAGACCAGTTTGTCGTTGTGTTCCTTGACGATATTCTCGTATATTCTGCTAGTAAAGAGGAGCATGAAGACCACCTCAGGACAGTGTTACAGGTTCTGAGAGAGAACCAGTTGTATGCCAAGCTCAGCAAGTGTGAGTTTTGGACGAATCATATTTCATTTTTGGGTCATATCATATCAGGAGCTGGAGTAGCAGTAGATCCCAAGAAGATAGAAGCAGTAAAAAGTTGGCCTGTACCCAAGACCGTAGCAGACGTGCAGAGTTTCTTGGGATTAGCAGGATATTACAGAAGGTTTGTGTCAGACTTTGCAAGGCTTTCAGCACCCATGACCCGCTTGACCCGGAAGGATGTACCATTTGTTTGGTCAGCAGAATGTCAGGCATTATTCAAGACTTTGAAGCAGAAGTTGATATCAGCACCTATTCTTACATTGCCAGTTGGACCCGAAGGTTTTACAGTATATTGTGATGCGTCAGGTAAAGGACTTGGATGTGTCCTTATGCAGCATGGGAAGGTGATAGCATATGCATCTAGGCAGCTTCGGGACCACGAGAAGAATTACCCAACTCATGATTTAGAGTTGGCGGCAGTAGTGTTTGCTCTGAAGCTTTGGAGACATTACTTATATGGTGATCGAGTGGAAATGTACACAGACCATAAAAGTCTGAAGTACATCTTTACTCAGAAGGAACTAAACATGAGGCAGAGAAGATGGTTGGAGTTGATCAAGGATTATGACGTGGAGCTTCAGTATCACCCAGACAAGGCTAATGTAGTAGCAGACGCTCTTAGCAGGAGAGGCGGCGCATTTATGTTGACAACGCAGAAGCACATTTTAGAAGACCTTCAGGAGATGGGCATCGAAGTTATACTTCCTAGTGATGTAGGAGTTCTAACAAATCTGCAAGTTCAATCTGACTTAGTAGACAGGATCAAGGCAGCTCAGGCACAAGACCCAAGGATTCAGAAGCTTAGGGCAGAATGTGAGTCAGGACTCAGGAAAGAGATGAGAATTCATGAAGATGGTACACTTAGGTTTGGATCACGTCTATGTGTGCCTAGTGGAGATATCAGACAGGAGGTTATGACAGAAGCTCACAGTTCTCAGTATTCTATTCACCTTGGAGGGACCAAGATGTACCAAGATATCAAGCAGTGTTTCTGGTGGAACGGGATGAAGAGGGAGATAGCTAGATTTGTTTTCCGTTGCTTGGTATGTCAGCAAGTGAAGGCAGAACAGCAGAGGCCAGCTGGGTTATTGCAACCGCTTCCCATTCCAGAATAGAAATGGGAGCATATTACAATGGACTTTGTAACCGGTTTACCGAGATCACCAAGTGGTAAAGACGCTATTTGGGTGATAGTGGACCGACTTACGAAGGTAGCACACTTTCTTCCTTTCAGAGTAGGGCAATCTACAGAAAAGTTGGCGGAGTTATATATGCAACAGATAGTCAGGCAGCATGGAGTCCCTGTCAGTATTGTGTCAGATCGGGATACCCGCTTTACATCATATTTCTGGAAGAGCTTACATCATAGTCTTGGTACCAAGTTAAGATTTAGCACGGCTTACCATCCGCAGACGGATGGGCAATCAGAAAGAACGATTCAGACCTTAGAAGACATGTTACGAGCTTGCACTTTAGATTTTGGAGGATCTTGGGAGAGCCACCTGCACTTGGTCGAGTTTTCATATAACAATAGTTATCAAGCCAGTATCCAGATGGCGCCATTTGAAGCACTATATGGTAAGAAGTGCAGGTCACCGCTTGCATGGGATGATATCGGAGAAAGGAAGATGTTAGGCCCAGAAATGATTGTTCAGACGGTTGAAGTGATTAAGGGAATTAGAGAGCGACTTCGAGTTGCGCAGGATCGGCATCGTCATTGGACAGACCAGCATCGTAGGCCGCTAGAGTTCTCTGTTGGGGACCACGTATTCTTGTGGATCTCACCTACTCGTGGGGTCATCAGATTTGGCGTTCGCGAGAAATTGAGTCCGCGGTACGTAGGCCCATTTATTATCCTTGATCGGATAGACGATGTTGCTTATCGTTTATCCCTCCCACCTTCGTTACGAGAGGTGCATGACGTGTTTCATGTATCCCAATTACGTAGGTATGTATCGGACCCAAGCCATGTCCTCGATCATTCTGAGCTGGTTGTTGGTACCAACCTGTCTTACGAGGAATAGCCTGTGTCCATTTTGGACCGAAGAGAGAAGATACTCAAGAACCGAACAATTAGCCTTGTCCGTGTTGCTTGGGGTCATCACTCCTTGGGAGAGTCAACGTGGGAACGTGAGGATGATGTCCGATCACGATATCCACACCTGTTTGACTCACAAGGTATATCTCTTTTCGTATACCTTGATTGTCCTGATTCTTCATGCTTGTCACTTTATGGGTAGAGCTACTTGATATCATGGATTGATGAATTTACATATATAGTACTTGCTTTTGATATGGTAGAAATGATTGCTTGCTCACTAGAATTGCTTGTATTAGTTTAGCTCCGATATTTCTGCCTGCTGGGATTTGAAATTCCGAGGACGAAATTTTTCTAAGGTGGGTAGAGATGTCACTTTCCGTTCCCGGAATGCGTATTTTTATACATGTACAGCTCATGTGTATTTATTTTAGTATTTATCATGTATTATTCTGTATTTAAATTCCTTTAAATTTTCATGTTAAATTAATTATCTGCTCTTTAAATTCCATGTTAATCTATTTCCTGCAATTTTATTTCTGTATTTTATTTCCTGTATTTTATTTCCTGCTTTAGTCTTAGTGGGTTTCGGCTTGGATGGATCTGTGCAACCCGGCCCATTAACTCCTACCTACCACCACCTTCCTATTTAAAGCCACCCTCTCCATTCTCTCTCCTCATTACTCATCCTCACCATTACTTCTTCTTCTTCTTCCTTCCATTACTCTCCACCACCTACCAGCAGCAGGAGAAGGCAAGTGCAATCTTGCTTCTCCTTCATCCATTTTTATGGATCATTACTCTTCCTCTCAAGATTCTGAGAGAGTTTAGTTCTTGGCATTTTGGATTTATATGGCTGGTTTTTCCTAGATCTAAGTTTGTATTTTTGGCTGTTCATGGGTTTTTAAATCCACCAACTTAGCGTGTTTTTGGATCAGAGAGTTCATGTGGTAGAACTGCTCGTTAGTCACGCACACGTCTCTACGTGTTTGCGTGTATTTTTAGTCACGCACACGTCTCTACGTGTTTACGTGTATTTCTTAGTCACGCTCGCGTTTGCGTACGTGTATTTCCTAGTCACGCATGCGTTTGCGTGCGTGTATTTTTAGTCGCGCACACATCTATGGGTGCGTAGATTTTCAGTCACGCACACATCCACGAGTCTGCGTGTATTTTTAGTCACGCACACTTCCATGAGTGCGTGGATTTTTAGTCACGCTCTCTTATGAGTGCATGGATTTTTCCTTCACGCTCACGCTGTGCTTGCTTGCGTGACTTTTCACGCTCACGCTTGCCAGCGTGTATCACTTTTCACGCTCACTGTTCACGCCCATTTTCCACGCTCACCCCAGCTAGACTTAGCGTGACTTGTTGGTCTTAAGCATAGACTTCTTGCGTGACTTTTGGCCTTAGCATAGACTTGTTGGCGTGACTTCCTGACCTGGGTGTTTTTATTTATTCCTCAACCTATTCATTTAATGATGGCATGATAATTCTTCTATTATATCCTTACGCCTTTTTGCGTGAATTTCTTGATAAATCATGATATGTTAAATTTGTTAAAATGGATTGTTAAAATGGATTGTTATGTAAAATGCAGCTTGTGTCCTGATTGATCCATGGATATCCAGTATGACTAGAACTTAACCCTGAGAGTTATAGACCCGACCCCATGTAATATTGATTGACTTTTTATGCCTTGTCACCATTGATAATGATTGTGACATTGACTAATAATTGATCATGTGTTCCTAGTTGGAACTAAGAGACTGGCTAGTCGTCTTATTGAATTGAATGAATGAGACACGTTCATATAATAAACTATTGTACTCGATTAGCCGATCCCGGATATTGGCATACAGGCACATGCAGGCTTTAAATTATGTATTTATTATTTAGTTATTTATTTATCTTACAAAAACATCATGTGTACTTTATGGTCAAGGCATGATTACTCCGTGGTTAGATTTGATTGTTGCATCACGCTATGTAAAACCTACAACCTAGCCGTATGGGTATCGTTGTAGAGTTGTGCATATCGTACCCCGTACGAAAGTACTCATTTGAATGACCATGATCCACGGCATGGAACTTCGCTCAACGTAGGGATTATTAAGTTAAATAAAATAATGATGGCATAGAGAGAATGGATTCCCGAGTTCTTACATGGCAGCCCCCTTGGGACTATTAAGTGCCCGACGGGCCGGCTGGTTCCCACAGATACTGTAAATCTGTCACACGGGCAGGGAACAGTATCTGCTTATATTATTGTACATGCTATAACGGCGGGCGTCCCGCTGGGACTCGTATAACTACATGATTGGCGCAATTGATTGATTGGATAGACTAGCCTTGCTCACACATAGTAAGAACTGAGGAATCCCTATTTTTGCATAATTCCAGGATAACTTGGGACTCACAATAGCAAGCCGTAGTAGTTGATTGGTCGTTCAAGATGATTTGTTTGTGTACTGTACCTACTCTGTTGACTAACTGAGATGATCAGAATGTCAGGACATGACGGGCTAACTTCTGTCCTTGTTTGGTTGGGGGGTTGGTTCGAAGTGTCGTGATGTTTTGTGACTCCTAGTGGAAAGCAGAGATCTATTATTTTAGTTTCTTACTTACTGGTTTAGTCCTTCATATCGTCCTTCCTTGTGGTACTTGCTATTAGAGGTCTAATCTCTCTGGTTTTGCATAGCCAGATTTAGAGCCGGTCCCCGAGGATCCAGCTTACTTCTACCTCCAAGATGGTCAATACTAGAGGGATGATCGCAGGAGGATTCGAGTGGGTTTCTCTACTTCACCGCTCGTTTTGTCATTTACTTTATACTTAGCCGTTTGGCACCGACATGTTGGTCGGATCGTCTTGTACCTACTTTTGCATGATTGTAATTAAGTCAAACTGCAGCTGATAACAATTGTGTATACCTTACTATATCATCTGGCTATGTTTTGTAAAGCCAGATTTCCAGAACTTTCTAACTGAGCATTTGGGACGCCTTACTGCTTTATCTTATATGTTCTATATTACTGTTTCTTATTTGAATGATTGAGACAATAGATGCGAAATGACCATAGTGAGACTTTTATGTAGTATGCACCCCCTCGTCTGGTTAGACAGCATTGATCGTATTATACGGTATTCATCTACCCGTAATACGTAGCTGGCTGAGTCATTCCCCCGCTCTCCAGTATTCTGGTTCTGGGGCGTGACAAGGAATCATGGCACAGGTAGTGCAGTAGTGTGCCTTGACTAGTGTATTAGCCACAGTAGGAAAGACCGAGCCATAGGTGTGTTCTAACTAGGAAAACCAGGCCAAGTTATAGCACGACCATTAGAAATAGTTTAATTAATTATTATTAGATTTATTGACTTTGCAGGAACCCGGTTGAACCATGTTAGCCGAACTGGGCCCGAACCGAATCCAAGTCTATGTAGGCATGTAAAAAGATCGAAGACGGCCATGTAGACATTTTAGGTGTGTACGAATATTTTTTATCTGTTTTAAGACTTGACAATTTTTTTTCTAAATAGTTAATAGTCAGTATTAATATTTAAATAGTGTTTTCGAATAGCTGTACGAAATTCTAGGGCCAGATGGGGTATGATATGTTCACCAAGGACTCTTAGTGGACAAATTAGTTGGTTACTATTATCTTATTATTATTATCATTATTGTTATTATTATTATTATTTTATTATTATTATCATTATTGTTATTATTATTATTATTTTTATTATCATTATCATTTTTGTTATTATTATTATTCTTATTATCATTATCATTATTGTTATTATTATTATTCTTATTATCATTATCATTATTGTTATTATTATTATTATTCTTATTATTATTTTTATTATTATTATTCTTATTATTATTATCATTATTTTTATTATTATTATTATTCTTATTATTATTATCATTATTGTTATTATTATATTATTGTTATTATATTATTATTATTATATATTTTGTGTGTACATATATATAAACATTATATGTGTATATATGCAAATATATATACGTAAGTGATTATATATATAGATATATAAAATAATTGTATATATATATATATAATATATATTTTATATATGTAAGTGTGTATATGTATATAGAAATATATATATATAGAGTAATAATAGAAATAGCCTAGCCCACAGACTCAGCCGAACCATTGTTCCCCCACAGCCCGTAGTACAAACAGGCCCATTCCCCCCCATTATATTCCCAGCCCACGCGCACCCTCATGCACAGAACAGAACAAATACCCCCCCCCCCCCCGCGTGAACCCATACATAGAGAGTCGAAACCGAGAGGTTCCTGGACGAAAAACCCTAGCACCCCAAACACCTGACGTCGCGCCACCTTCTCCGACCCTAGGCGCGCTGCCCGCCGTCGCCACGACGGCCAGAGTTGGCCGGACACGCGCACGACAGGACACAGCACGCGCACGGGAAGTAGAAAGCAGCGGTAACAGGCGGATGACCCCACTTTGTGAGGAGATTAGTCGTCTCCCGATGGATCGTTCATCGATCTACAACTTCGGGTACAACTACAACCTGATCCCCTTCATCTTCTATCAATTAGTTTTAATTTAGTTGCGACCGATTGTTAGAAAAAACCTTGTAAAAATTGAGAAAAATCATGATGGCACATCGACAGTTTCCAGTCCCATGAACCCTATTAGGAAGCCAAAATTCTGTCAAACCACAGAGAATTATCGAAACCTAATTGAACAGATTTCTAGAGGACCTAACCGAGATGGAAACCCCACTTTTTGTTTTATTTTTAGTTGTTTATACAGTAAGATAATCCAGCTTAAAAATCGAGAAAAACCTGTTTAGAAAACTAGAAAAATCCCTCGATACGACGTACGTCCCGCCATTCCGGGCAACGTGGCCGCGAACCGAAGGCATCGAAAGCTGCGTAACGACTTCGTGGTCGTGTGGGCTTTGGCAGAATTCAAATTGGTCGCGTGTGTGCGACAAATTTGATGTGTATCCGTCAAAATTTACCGTATCATGTACTTTACAAATTCTACAATTACTTTGTGCACACTCGTCAGATCGAGACGAAACTTGCGCCATCAGGACCGTATCGATTTTCTGGTCCTGCATGCCAAGATTGGTCCGATTCTGAAACTATGGATAAAATCACCATTTTACGGGCCCCGCGGTTCCACTCAACGGGCGATTTTGTGCACGGCCCCCCGGAATCCAACTTTGGACATACCGTTGGGTTTGTATCGAAAAACTGGATCCGTAGACATTTAGTTTGACGACTTTAGAGACCATTGACTCTGACACGCTTTTCGGTGCAAAGCAGGTCCAACGGCGGACATCGTTTTTGCCCGAAATTATCGTTTTGCTCCTGTGTCAAGAATTGGACTTAAGGACAAGCAATCATAGCTAATTTGACTATTCTGAGACTGTTGGCCTTGTCTGTTTCAGCTTTCGGAGACAGTTGTGATGACTTGGACTTCGTAGCTTATCAGTTTACTATACATTTGTTGGATTTGCGTGCAACCCCCAGGCAAGTATACCTTGCCTTTCTACACAGCTTTATTTACATACACTGTCTATTATTTTATCTAGTTATCTTATATTATTGCCATGTATCTTTTCTATCAAGCTGGTATATTTTTATCATTGCTTTAGACAGTGTTCACAGTTAGCCTTGTTTCTTATTGATCGTGCCTTGATTGAGTCGTGCCTCCGTGTCTTGAATATTGAAGCTAACCTGCGAGTCCACGATAGGGACAAGGGTTAGTAGTTATTGGTCCACACCTGCGAGTCCACACTAGAGACGAGGGTGATGCTAGCCTGCAAGTCCACACTAGGGACGAGGGTTAGTAGTAGATGCTAACCTGCGAGTCCACACTAGGGACGAAGGTTAGTGGTTTAGGGTTACGCCTGCGAGTCCACACTAGGGACGAGGGTGATGCTAGCCTGCGAGTCCACACTAGGGACGAGGGTCAGTAGTAGAGGCTAGCCTGCGAGTCTACACTAGGGACGAGGGTTAGTAGTTCAAACCTGCGAGTCCACATTAGGGACGAGGGTTTGAGTATTCGTTTCGGTTATCCGTTGACATCTTGACATTAGTTCTCTAGTCCTTGTTCAGCAGTTTATTTTTGTGTAGACAGTGTATAGATTCGTGCTTTATTCATTGTACTATTTTACTTGTTTATTCTGTACTTTTCTCCATGCATAATAAACTGTTAGAAAGGCTCATTTTTATGTATCTTGCTAGTCCTCTGAGGACCTGATGATCTCTTCAGGTTTAGCGATTGCATGGAGTTAGTTAGCAAAGCAGGATGATAGAGGATTGCGATGTTTGATACAGGTACTTGCTCGTGGTATTTCTTTATTATCCTTTCGTGCTTTATATTCAGAACCATGATATACTCTGTTTATTTATAGACTCATATCATTCTTAGAGTCTAATCGGACAATATGCTAATGGGCTGCAGACCATGACCCATACTTGTTCATTTTTATTTTATATGATTCCTGTAGATTGAGATACAGTTTAGATTAGACGTGATACCCATGACCTTGACATCTTATACGTACTCGAGTCGGGCTGGAGTCCGTTCGATACGTAGCTGGCTTGCTCACGTGCTCGCGTCCAAAAAGCGGGTGCGGGTCGTGACAAGTTTTTTTTGGTGGCCCATGCAGGTCAGAGCATATCGTATCGGTTACGTAACTGTACTGATACGAGCCTGCGACTTTGACTAAACCTTTAGAAATCTCAATCCACTATGCTTTGAAAATTCTCCTAGAAATTCTCTACGTCTTTGAAAACTCCATATTTGCTCTCGATTACACTTCCTTGCTTCCTGTACCATTGATTCTCGTTCCTTCCCATTTCGGAGTGACGAATAATCGTGCTGTCTAGAATTTATTAGAAATCCTTAAATTATAGTATATATTGCTTGACTATTGAATATTGATTGTTTATAGATATGAGGATTATAGTTGCCATATGCCTAGATATCTGCCGGTAGAATGGTTAGTAACTAGTTAGAAGGCTATATGATTCTAGTGACCATGTTTTGAGGAGTAGTGTGACCAAAGGTGGGTAGAAGTCCTCGAGATTTCGTATTTACAAAATGACTAGAGAAGGCTATAAGATATTTTTAGAAATTAAATTTAAGGAGATTGAGGTTAAGACAGATGTCTTTTTGGATTTCTAGGTATAGTTATGAATTAGAATTTCGAGGACGAAATTATTTTAAGGTGGGTAGATTTGTAGCCTCCCTTCCCGGAATTTTTTGAAATATTATTTTAATTTATTTATTTTAAATGGTGATTTTTTAGATTTCTTTAAATAATTATTTAGTTAATTATTACGGTAGATGATTTTAATCATGGTTGAGAATTGGAGTACAAGATGACTAGGAATCATGGCACGGGTAGTGCAGTAGTCTGCCTTGACTAGTGTATTAGCCACAGTAGGAAAGACCGAGCCATAGGTGTGTTCTAACTAGGAAAACCAGGCCAAGTTATAGCACGACCATTAGAAATAGTTTAATTAATTATTATTAGATTTATTGACTTTGCAGGAACCCGGTTGAACCAAGTTAGCCGAACTGGGCCCGAACCGAATCCAATTCCATGTAGGCATGTAGAAAGATCGAAGACGGCCATGTAGACATTTTAGGTGTATACGAATATTTCTTATCTGTTTTAAGACTTGACAAATTTTTTTCTAAATAGTTAATAGTCAGTATTAATATTTAAATAGTGTTTTCGAATAGTTGTACGAAATTCTAGGGCCAGATGGGGTATGATATGTTCACCAAGGACTCTTAGTGGACAAATTAGTTGGTTACTATTATCTTATTATTATTATCATTATTGTTATTATTATTATTATTATTTTTATTATTATTATCATTATTGTTATTATTATTATTATTTTTATTATCATTATCATTATTGTTGTTATTATTATTATTATTCTTATTATCGTTATCATTATTGTCATTATTATTATTATTCTTATTATCATTATTGTTATTATTATTATTATTATTATTATTATTATTCTTATTATTATTTTTATTATTCTTATTATTATTATTATTATTATCATTATTGTTATTATTATTATTATTCTTATTATTATTATCATTATTGTTATTATTATATTATTGTTATTATATTATTATTATTATATATTTTGTGTGTACATATATATATAAACATTATATGTGTATATATGCAAATATATATACGTAAGTGATTATATATATAGATATATAAAATAATTGTATATATATATATATAAAATATATATTTTATATATGTAAGTGTGTATATATGTATATAGAAATATATATATATAGAGTAATAATAGAAATAGCCTAGCCCACAGACTCAGCCGAACCATTGTTCCCCCATAGCCCGTAGTACAAAAGGGCCCATTCCCCCCTTACATTCCCAGCCCACGCGCACCCTCATGCACAGAACAGAACAAATACCCCCCTCCCGTGAAACCATACATAGAGAGTCGAAACCGAGAGGTTCCGGGACGAAAAACCCTAGCACCCCCAAACACCTGACGGCGCGCCACCTTCTTCGACCCTAGGCACGCCGCCCGCCGCCGCCACGACGGCCAGAGTTGGCCGGACACGCGCACGACAGGACACAGCACGCGCACGCACGAAAAGTAGACAACAGCGGTAACAGGTGGATGACCCCACTTTGTGAGGAGATTACTTGTCTCCCGATGGATCGTTCGTCGATCTATAACTTCGGGTACAACTACAACCTGATCCCCTTCATCTTCTATCAATTAGTTTTAATTTAGTTGCGACCGATTGTTAGGAAAAACCTTGTAAAAATCGAGAAAAATCATGATGGCACATCGACAGTTTCCAGTCCCATGAACCCTATTAGGAAGCCAAAATTCTGTCGAACCACAAAGAATTATCGAAACCTAATTGAACAGATTTTTAGAGGACCTAACCGAGATGGAAACCCCACTTTTTGTTTTATTTTTAGTTGTTTATACAGTAAGATAATCCAGCTTAAAAACCGAGAAAAACCTGTTTAGAAAACTAGAAAAATCCCTCGATATGACGTGCGTCCCGCCATTTCGGGCAACGTGGCCGCGAACCGAAGGCATCGAAAGCTGCGTAACGGCTTCGTGGTCATGTGGGCTTTGGCGGAATTCAAATTGGTCGCGTGTGCGCGACGAATTTGATGCGTATCCGTCAAAATTCACCGTTTCGTGCACTTTGCAAATTCTCCAATTACTTTGTGCACACTCGTCAGATCGAGACGAAACTTGCGCCATCAGGACCTTATCGATTTTCTGGTCCTGCATGCCAAGTTTGGTCCGATTCTGAGACTGTGGATAAAATCACCGTTTTGTGGGCCCCGCGGTTCCATCAACGGGCGATTTTGTGCACGGCCCGCCGAAATCCAACTTTGGACATACGGTTGGGTTCGTATCGAAAAACTGGATCCGTAGACATATAGTTTGACGAATTTAGAGACCATTGACTCTGGCACGCTTTTCGGTACAAAGCGGGTTCAACGACGGACATCATTTTTGCCCGAAATTACCGTTTTGCCCCTGTGTCCAGAATTGGACTTAAGGACATGCAATCCTAGCTAATTTGACTATTCTGAGACTGTTGGCCTTGTCTGTTTCAGCTTTCGGAGACAGTTGTGATGACTTGGACTTTGTGGCTTATCAGTTTACTATATATTTGTTGGATTTGCGTGCAACCCCCAGGCAAGTATACCTTGCCTTTCTACACAGCTTTATTTACATGCACTGTCTATTATTTTATCAAGTTATCTCATATTGTTGCCATGTATCTTTTCTATCAAGCTGGTATATTTTTATCATTGCTTTAGACAGTGTTCACAGTTAGCCTTGTTTCTTATTGATCGTGCCTTGATTTAGTCGTGCATCCTGTCTTGAACCTTGAAGCTAACCTACGAGTCCACGATAGGGACAAGGGTTAGTAGTTATTGGTCCACACCTACGAGTCCACACTAGGGACGAGGGTTAGTAGTAGATGCTAGCCTGCGAGTCCACACTAGGGACGAAGGTTAGTGGTATAGGGTTACGCCTGCGAGTCCACACTAGGGACGAGGGTGATGCTAGCCTGCGAGTCCACACTAGGGACGAGGGTTAGTAGTAGAGGCTAGCCTGCGAGTCCACACTAGGGACAAGGGTTAGTAGTTCAAACCTGCGAGTCCACATTAGGGACGAGGGTTTGAGTATTCGTTTCGGTTATCCGTTGATATCTTGACATGAGTTCTCTAGTCCTTGTTCAGCAGTTTATTTTCGTGTAGACAGTGTATAGATTCGTGCTTTATTTATTGCACCATTTTACTTGTTTATTCTGTACTTTTCTCCATGCATAATAAACTGTTAGAAAGGCTCATTTTTATGTATCTTGCTAGTCCTCTGAGGACCTGATGATCTCTTCAGGTTTAGCGATTGCATGGAGTTAGTTAGCAGAGCAGGATGATAGAGGATTGCGATGTTTGATACAGGTACTTTTTCGTGGTATTTTTTTATTATCCTTTCGTGCTTTATATTCAGTACCATGAAATATTCTGTTTATTTATAGACTCATATCATTCTTAGAGTCTAATCGGACAATATACTAATGGGCTGCAGACCATGACCCATACTTGTTCATTCTTCTTTTATATGATTCCTGTGGATTGAGATACAGTTTAGATTAGACTTGATACCCATGACCTTGACAGCTTATACGTACTCGAGTCGGGCTGGAGTCCGTTCGATACGTAGCTGGCTTGCTCAAGTGCTCGCGTTCGAAAAGTGGGTGCGGGTCGTGACAGAATGTTTCCCTTTCCTTGATATTACAAAAACTGAGAATATAAGTGGAATAACCTGAGGATTCTTTCCTATCACTGATTTTGAATGTTGGTATGTGACTGAAATGGAAGTTAATTTAGTTTAGGGTTAAGGGAAATCATTGAATTGGTTTTGTATATTGATTGGTGTTTCTTTTTCTGTCCTTGTTCAGGAAACTGAACTGATGAACATTCTTTTTTTTCCTTACATTTCTCATAGCACACATATGATCTCTCCTCACATAGCTGTCACACACTCACACATTGCACTCCTCCTCACACACACTACCACACAAGACTTTCCCCTCTTAATGTTACACACTATATGACACTGTCTTCTCCTCAATGTTACTCACAACCACAAACAGTCCACACACACATAACCCTCATACACACACAGGTGTCAATGTATCACTCCATGTTCAGGCTCTACACACATTGACCCTCTCATGAAACACTTATGTCATTCACACACATTACACTCTCACAATCTCTCACACCCTACACAACACACACACACACACATTACTTTTTCCCCCTCTCTATATACTTATGCATATATATTAATGTGTGTATACCTATACATGTAATGTATATATATATATATAGGGTAATATATATCTAAATGTATACATGTATTAGACCTATATCTATATGTATGTATATATTGTGATGTGCCTATACCTGTGTATAGGTATATGGGTAACCTAATGCTAGTGTATTCTATGATTGTGTTAGATAACATATCTCATGAGTAGTATTTTTAGATGTAGATAATGTCATGTATTATGGTTTAGCCTATAGGCATGATATAGCCTATGGCCTGTGTATGTCTGTTTGACTAGAGAGTCTAGATTAGACTTGTTTAGCCTTGTTTAGACTAGTTTGGGATAGTTAGACCTAGAACGACTTGTTTGACCATAGTTGACCTAAGTTTGACTTCTTGGTTGACAGAGCTGACCTTGGCCTAGTTTGACCTAGACTCATGTAGATGCATTGTAGCAGTCTATTTTCTTATTTTAGACTTGTTGTGACTTGTACTGTTCTATAGGAGACAGACACCACTCCTCGGACTGTATATTCTCTTCAGACACTCAGGAGATCAGGCGAGTACATTCTCTGACCGTTTCATACTTGTCTGGATTTATATTCTTGCTTTAGATTACTGTACTTGATGCTGACACGATCATTATCACGGATTAGTACTATATGAATCTTTTTCTGAGATGTTATCTCCTTGTATTCACTAAATACATATTGTGATGTACATTTCACTTACATATTGTATTTATTGAATACCCTTAGCATTGTACACTCATTGTGCATATTGTACTCTCATTATCACATTGTACAAGCCATTGTACAAGCCAATGTACAAGCCATTGTATAAGGTAACATAACTGAATTGGATCATTGTGTATTGATTGGGGGAGGGAGAGTAGAAGTGGTTATGTGATCAATCCTATTGTATAAGAAATTGTATATGTCCATTGTACACCCACGTACAAAGGAGTCCCATTTTATTGTATAACCTAACCCGTTTACATAACCATATTGTGCTCTAAATCATATGTTGCTTAAAGTTCTTACTTATCGTATATAGATATTTCCCATTATCAAATCTCTACTGTTTTTCATATACATTCTTCTTTCAGCATTTCATGTACCTTACTCTATTGTATGCTTTATAATTCCTAACTTGATATGAACTGCGTGAGATATTTTGTGCTCGCTCCCGTCCTGACTGGACCTGTTGAAAATATTATAGAGGATGAGGATGAGGCCTGCGTAGACACCTTCTATGGGACAGCTGTAGATGACTCGTGTGACCCAGATTTCCAGCCTGATCCACTAGCTTAGAGACTGAGGCTCCCTAGTCTAGGTTTACTATTTATGTCATTTGAGATCTAGATTATATATATTCTTTCATATTTAGTAGTTGGGACTTGTATTCTGGATGTTGTTGAGATGGTATCTTAGACATTTAGACTCTCTGGTTGTCATGTATATTCTTTCATTCTAGTATTTATCTATCTTTTTATTTTACCATTCTGCCTTAGATGTGATTGAGACTGTATATTGCTATGTCACCTTCATTTGGAGTATATATACTGTACAGGTACCTTTATATTGTTAGATGATTAACCTAGGACATCGTTCTACCGCCGACACTGCGGCGTAGGCTGGGCGTTGTTACGTTCTCGTACCCTCACCGTGGCTGCGGATCGTGACAATGTTAGTGAAAATCCTTGGTGTTCCTATCGAAGGTGGCCCGCTTGATGATATTACTGAGTTTGATTTCCTCGATGGCACGACTCTTATTAGTTTTAAGAGCGAACTTTGTGCACCTGCCCATGTTCGTTCTGGTAAGTTCAAGGCTGCTAACTTGAACTTATTCAACTATGAGTTACATCACATCATCTATTCCACTCTTTTACCAAAATCCATTTCCAAAGATGATATTACTAACCTTGAACTGTCTTCCCTTTACGACATTCGTAAGGGAATCCCATTTTCTGATCCTAAGACTATCATTCAGATGATGGGTCATTGTCGTAGAAGAGATCGCAACCTTTCTTATGCGATGATTATCTCTCTCATCTTCCAGCGCTTCAACATTGACTTATCCACTTGTGCTCTTGAGTCAAAACCCAAGTATCTTCAGCTGTCACGTCGTAACATAATAACTACTCCTACTCCTCCTACTACTCCTGCTCTACATCTTCAGGTTTACCCTATGTCATTTGAGGGTATCCATCAGCATCTTTCAGACATGTGTACGTTCATCACTGACACATCCAGGGAATGCAAGTTTCGTGATGTGACTCGGTTTCAGGCTCTCGCCAACTCTTTTGCTGATCTTCGTTTCGCTCAGTATGGACATTCTGCTAGATCGTTTCCTAGAGAACCAGCTGTCTCAGGCTACAGCTATGAGGATGAGGCGGTACATACTTTCTTTCAGCCCGGTATCGCATATGATTGGTACCGTGGTTCTGGTGCTACTCCACACCCTTCTGGAGCTGGCACTTCTTAAGCTGGTCCATCCGGACATGCTGGCACTGCTGACGATGATGACTCAGAGGATATGTGATCTAGCCGTGATGTATTTTGTCTAGATGTTATTTAGTGAGACTATATTATGTCTATGTTTACATAGAAATGCTCCGACATTCCAATATATCTATTAGTACTTTATTTTCTTGTTGCATTGAGACTGTATTTTCTGAGATGCCTTGAACATCTTTTTATGCTTTTAATAGCATGTTTCTATTTCAGTTTAGCATTATTTCCTTATTTCTTGATATAGCACTATTTCTTTTTGCTTCATCTTATAAACTGCCTGTGAAATACTTGTTTATCCATATTATGTTTGTGTATTTCCTTAACGCTTGTTCCTTATGCATGAATTGCGGGGGAGCTTCTCTCTTTGCAATTATTTTGCTAAGTGACAACGGGGAAGAAGTAGGATCTAACATCTTATTGCAGGATACATGAATATTTGTTTTCAGGATACAGTACAGTACAATATTTTGATTATTTTCAAATCTTAAAGATCAAGATGTTATATCGGTCAAGGTTTGTCAACTATCAAAATAGGGGAGATTGTTGGCCCATTGGTCATGGTCAAACCTAATTTTAATAATTGATCAAACTCTGTCTCGATATATGGACTATGCAACTATTTGGACTCTTGGACAACTGTCAAAGAAATGCTACCTATATGTTCAAGACCAAAGCTGATTTTATCGTACGAGTCTGTATTTCTATATGCAATATAATTTTTCATATTTTTTGAGTCTAAAAATACATTGTACACTGAGTCGTACCGACAAATAGGCTAACCCAAAATCGTTTTCAAAATATCCTATGTTTTGAAAAACATCCCATTTTACAAATGCTCCTAACTGCTTTTCAAAATTCCCAAAAACCAGTTTGCAAAAACCTAGCAGAACTCGGCCCAAGTTCTGCCAGAGTTTGGTTAGTGGACGTTGAATTTTGAACTTGGTCCTTCTGCAGTTACAGATGCACCCGAGATTTTCTCATAGAGTTCTACCTGATTTCTGCCCAAATTCTGACAGAGTTCTGCTTTGGAAAACATATAAATAGAGAAGGATTTCGATTATTTCAACTCACTCATTCACTTTCTCATCTCTTCTCTTTAAGCATAAACGTCTTCCAAAGTTTTCTAAAGCTTTCATTTTTAAATCCCAAGCCAGTTACAATCCTCTAGTATATTTGTCAGTACGGTACGGTCTAGAAGTTTCAGAGTGATTGTATTCAAAGCTTGATTGAAGAAAGACACTTCACAATTGAAGTTGGTCAAGTACTTCGAATCAAAGCTCGCATTTGTAGAAGTTGTAAGGACTTCGTCTGAAAACTTGCAAAAAAATTTCAATAGTGGATTCAATTGGAAGTTAGAGTTCTTTCAATTGGAATAGTCCTCTCAGAGGGAAACCATTATAAATCTCGGTGTTTGCGTTTGCTCTATGATCTCTGCCTTTTGTATTTATTTACTTGTGATATATTTTTTGTGATCATATTGCTAATATTTTTTATAGCTATATTCCACTGCCTACTCTAATCACCCCTAGAGTATTGCGCTTTACGATTCGTTCCTACAGGGAGATGGTCCCATGTTACAGTGGCACGACACCATGATGAGGTACCCGGATAGGGGTAAAGCCTTGACCTTGCAAGCCATGTCGTTGCAGTGTAACACCGCAAGGGAGCCTAAGGCTTCACGCTGGGTAGTATGACACTACAAAGAGGGTGAGACCTCATGCTACAATAGTATGACACTACGATGAGGTTCCCGGGTAGGGGTAATGCCTCGGCTTTAGGCTATGTCATAGTGGCGTAGCACCGCAAGGGAAGCGCAAGGCTTCATGCTATGTCTCTTTAATAAAGAACTCACCTATAGTGTATGGACAGAGATAGCAGGCCGTCTCTTGAGGGTAAACTTGTAGACGCCCAAAATTATATATTAAAACCAGGCTGGCACATGACCTTTAATGTGCAGCCAGAAGCACATGTAACTATATTATATGAGTGGAAAAAATTTTAGCTATGGTACAGAATTGAAGTCTTAGTCCATTCTTGTATTATATTCTGTTGTTTGACCTATGCGGGAAGATTCAAGTCATCATTGACATATCTCCTAATACATGATAGACAGTTACTGTTGGGAAAAACTCAAACCCATGTATTGAGATATGTGGGGGATTGTTGGAGCTTTTTCTTGTCATGTAGAGAGATTGCTCTCAATATGCCTAGTGAAGTTTAGTCCCACATTGGAAAAGCATCATGAGGTATCTCAACATAATACTTGGTATGTGTTGTTGGGATATGCACATGGGGTGGTGACCCTAAGGAGGGAACCGTGTGGGTGATTTTACTATGAGGTAAGGCTAAGACTCTATGGTAAGCTTAATGCTTTTTGCCCTTGGGAATTTATTCTTTGGAGATAAGTCCCGTAGGGGCTTAGCGACTCGGACTCGGACTCGGGCTCATGGGCTCATCAGGCATACTGTGGCATTTTGTTGGCGCACTTTGCACTTAGCACGTCAGCATCGTCGCTAGGCGCATAGTGCGCTTAAGTTACGCTCGTTGCGTGAGCTAGTGCGCTTAAGTTATGCCCGTTGTGCGAGCCTCTTGCGCAGTCGTTCGTGCGCCATTTCGTACTGCCCGATCGTGCGACCTGATTGCGTGCCAGTTGGCGCTGCCAGATATTGCAGCATTTGGCGTTATAGTTTGTACGACGGTTGGTGCGGGGTGCGCGCGGTGCGCAGGTAGTGCAAGGGGCTCAGGTGGCACGGTGCTCGTGTTGTGCGCGGTGCGCAGGTTACACTGTTGGCGCTGTGCGCACGGTACCAGTGTTGTACGTGGTACGGGTGTTGCACGCGGTGTGCCAGTTGCGCAGGTGGCACTTGCTGTGCGCCAATTGGCTCAAATCGTGTCTGTGCATGATTTGAGCAGTTTTAGCATGTTCGGAGCAGTTTTTCTCACGTTTCGAACGTTCTGCTAACTTGGCAGTTACAACATGGGCCTGTATCAGCTTCTCTGCTCTCTCTCTCTCAATACACAGAAGGACATAAGTGTTTCTTAACACAATTCATTACAAATTCCACAGAGTTCCAAGAGCAGAGAAGAAGAGCATCACCGCCACTTAGCGTAGGAGTCCGCTGCCATTCGAGGAGTATAAAGAGCGGAGTGTTCCAAAGTTCTCCGTCGAACTTGCTGGTTTTTGGAAGTTGTTCGTCTGTAGTAAATCAAGCTTTGAGCAACGATGATCATTCATCCCAGCAGGATGTTCTTCCATCCATCGCCTGTCATCGCTGCTGCTGCTAGCAATTTGATTTGTACCTTCTTTTTAGAAGTACTACTTTCATTTGCTGCTGTAACGAAATCTTTTTAGATTTTCATTATCCAGAATCCTCCAATGATCTTTGTCAAGCACCTTCTTTGAAGTGTTACTGCGAAAGATTATTTTTACAATCATTTTATTTCTTAGTTTTTTATCGAAAATTATGCCCCGGGACTAACACATCAACATAGAAGGAGTGGGATGGCAGCATAATAGCAGAGATCTGGATGAGATTTTTATGAGCAAGAGTGTGGGGAGTATGGAGACATGTTACACTTATAGTGTGGTTCGGTTAGAGGATAAGGGAACTGGGCCAGAGAAATGATGATTAAGGAAAGACTTAACCTGACAGTAGTGAGCCATATCTCCACTGGTTGGTCGAAGGAGAGTAGTGGGGGAGTAGCACAGGTTCGAACTCTGGGTAGGAAGGGTTTACGGATTTGTGTTTTATTTTTTTTGCCTCTGGTTACATTTTATCTATAAGCTACCACCAAGGAACAAATAGGAAGTGAAATCCTAAGTATACAGATAAGGGCATTAGTCACTTGGTTGAATGTTGGGGTGGTAGGTGATGAGGGCTATGGGTTCGAGCCCTGAGTTGTGTAGGGAGTAGATTTTTGTGGCTTGGTAGGGGCCCTAAGGGGTCTATTGACTTTTTGTGTGTTACCTGGAAGCTTGCCAACAGAGTATGACTAATAATTAATGACACATAAACATCTATATGTGGGAACTACCTCACTTGGTTGAATGTTGGGTTGGTAGGTAAAGAGGGCTTAGGTTCAAATCCTAGGTTAGTTTACTTGTGAGTTTTTCTTTGGGTCTTACTTCTCTTTTTATATAAATCTCTTGTATTAAATCAACTTAATATAAATTGGTACAACATAGTATATTTTGGCCAACCCAATTATTAACCATCCTTTATGGTTGTAGCCTATAACATCATGGTAGAGAATGTTGCTAGAAATATTTCCTCTCCTTAATAAATTTTGCGTATTGTTAAGTAACTCCAGTAGCAAATAATTAGTTAAATCTTAAATCATTATATAGGTTCCCGTGCCAGAGTTGTACATTCGGCCTCCGGTGACAGGCAAGTATACATTGCCGCTATGTTCATCATTTAGTTACATTTTGTATGTCTACTATTTTACTTGATATATCATATGTGTGCGTCCGAGTACAACTCTGAGTAGGGCAGAGCATTCGGTCGATTCGATTGGACCGAACTGAAATATAACTAAACCGGACATAAACCGAACCGATCTAAGGAGAACCGAAACCGAACCGTATTTGCTAAGAACCGATCCGACCCGAACATGTACAGAACAGTTCGGTTGGTTCGGTTGGGCTAATGGGCCTGATTTAATAGTTTTATTCAAATAAATTCTAATGCACCAAATATCAATAAATAGCAGTATCAGCAGCCTGACAACATCAGCAATAAATAGAAGAATCACCCTGTAGCAGGCTAGCAGCAGCAAATTGCAAACCCATTCATTGATTCAAATGAAAACCCATATAGAAAAAAAATGCTATCCACCAAATAAAAACCCATTCATTGAATCAAATGAAAATCCATTCATTACTAAGCTATTACTAAGCTACTACAGACTCTCCATGAAAAAAATTATTACAAAACCTTAATAAAATTCAGTAGCTACTGCTTGCCTACTGCAGTCTCCTCCATTCCTCCACTAACATGAAACACCAAATAGGAACAAATTTATTACAGTTCAACCTGCACTAGAACAAGGAAATTTTTTTATTATAGTTCAACTTGCAGCCTCTCCATGAAAAAATTTATTACACCAAATAGGAAAAAAATTATTACTACTGCCTGCCTACTGCAGTCTCCTCCTCTCCTGTACAATTCATCTGAAGCTCTCTTAATGTACAATTAAAGAAATGGGATTATGAGAACAAGTGAACAAGTCTTCACAACTCTGCACTAGAACAAGTGAACAAGTCTGATGGCTGATTTTTGCACAGCTCTGCACTAGAAAGAGATAACCAAAAGAAAAGACAGAGTATAATATGGCTCAGATGGCTGATTTTTGCATCATAGTATGATTCCATGTAGTATCAAGTATCTTTCTCAAGCCATAATCATCATTGCCACTTTCTCGTACTTAATATGTTAGTAACATTTTCAAGAAATAATAAATGAACTGGCAACAATAAATAAAGAGGCAATCTTCGCCAATGGCTACTACAAGTGTCACGCCATTGGCTTATAACTTATTGGTTGCATCAAATACCACGCCAGTACGCCATTGGCTTATTGGCTGTATCAAATTCCATGCCCGTAGGCAACTACAGTATGAAAATAAGAGTTATCAAGAGCAGTATCAGAAGAAGAGCAGTATTAATGACTGCAGTAGTGCAGTAGTATTAATGACTGCAGTAGTGCAGTATGAAAACAAGATTTACCAAAGACTGCAGTATACAGGAGGTAATATAGAGGACTATCAGAACTTCAGAAGAAGAGTTAAATATCAGAACAAGATTTACCAAAGACTGCAGTATACAGGAGGCAAAATAGTGCAATAAATAGCAGTATCAGGCTGCCTGTAGCAGCAGCAAATTGGAGACTGACTGTAGCAGCAACAAATTCTCCAAAATATTACAATTTGTTTCCAAAATATTACAGTCTTTCCAAAATATAGTCACGTAAAATATAAGTCTCCCAAATATAGTGCTACAAAGTAATCAAACCTCGTTTGTAGATGTTGATTCCACCGATAATTTACTCAAATCTATATGAAAGAATGAATCAAAGAATATGTTAAAAAATGTAAAGCTCAATATAAATGAAACAATGCACTTTAAAATTACCTATTTCAAAATTGTATACATCTTCAAATTCCTCTTCAATAATAGATACAATTGGTCGATCATGTAGCCCCTGAAACCAATCTTGAGTACAAATTAGAGCTTCAACAATTTTTGGAGTCAAAGAGCTCCTATATTTATCAAGGACACGACCACCCATGCTAAAAGCGGACTCGGAAGCTACGGTAGATATAGGAACGGCCAATACATCCCGAGCCATCTTCGATAGGATAGGAAAATGAGAAGAACTAAGCATCCACCGTCCCAAATATTAAATTCATCATCATCATCATCGTCATCTACGGTACTCTCATCTAGATAGCGATCAAACTCCGATTTAGTATCGCCACCACCCAATTCCATTTTATGTTTCTTTAATTGGGCTTTCATAAACTTCTTCAAGTGCATAGGATGTGCCGGTTGATTTTCACTAGAAGCTTCAACTCTTTCACTAATAGTGGTGCCTGCACTTTGAGAAGTGCTCAAGTTTTTGTACTCATTGAACATAGAGTACGCAACACTTTTAACCTTTTTTTTCCATAGAATCGCTCTTCTCCGGACCATAGAGATGATCAAGAGCATACTCCATGTACTCCAATTTATGTCGGGGATCAAGAATTGGTGCAATAAATATCACCATATTTATTTTTTCAATGTCACCTTAATACTTTTGATACTTTTCCCTCATCTTATCTGCCATGGTAGACAAGTCAAAGTCTACACTCTCCTTCGAAGTTCGTAAAAGAATGTCAATAGAGGTAATTTCATCAAATAAATTATTAGAAGTGACATACAATGATCCCGAGATACGTAAGGTAAGTTCATAGAAATGTTCTAGGAACGTACATAATCTTCTTGAATTATCCCAATCTTCCTTACTAGGATACCCACTACTCTCCGCTAGCTCAACTTTCATCCAAGGATCTTGTCCGGCGAACCTCTCAAAGGCACTTTCAAACCTTTGAGTCGTATTCAACATCAAAAATGTAGAGTTCCAACGAGTGCTCACGTCAAGACACAACATCTTCTTGTTTTGTATCTTTTTGGCTTCAATACACTCCTTGAATTTTTGAAATCGACTTGGGGAATGTCTCACATATCTAATTGCATTACGAATACGACCAACCGACGGAGACATCAACTTCAAGCCGTCAACCACAACAAGATTGATGATATGAGCAATGCACCGCATGTGTAGAAATTTGCATTGTAGAATGCTATTTTCTCAATTCTGAATTTTTTTGCTTAAATAAGAAATAGCAACATCATTGGAACTAGCAGTGTCAACCGTGATAGTAAATATCCTATCAATACCCCACTCAAGCAAGCACCTTTCTACCGCTTTTCCGATAGCCTCGCCTTTGTGACTTGAAATTGGACAAAAGTTTATTATTTTTTTCTTCAACTCCCAATCTTCGTTTATATAATGAGCCGTAAGGCACATATAGTTGACTTTTTGTAATGATGTCCATGTGTCCGTTGTAAGGCACACCATTTGCTTTGACTCTTTCAAGTATTTTTTGAATTGACGCTTTTCGATAGAGTAAATTTCAAAACAATCTCGTGCCATGGTCCATCTTGAAGGAATACGAAAGATTGGACACGCAACACTCATAAAGTCTTTAAAGCCTTCACACTCCCCAAATCTAAATGGAAGCTCATCAATAATCACCATTCGTGTCAAGGCCTTTCTCACCTCATCTTGATTAAATTTCTAACTAGTGAGTATTTTATCCGTGCCCTTTATATTGGATTGCAAGTTGAGTATGGATTGAGTAGGATCATGATTCTTTAGATTAAGCGTGTAATGACCCGCTCCGCCCTAGCGTAACGCCGATTCAAACGGCAAGTGCAACGACTCAAACGAGCTGTCGACCCGAAGAGTTGGCATCGACATGATGAAGAATCGATGCAAGGCTTACGTTGGCCCATCAAGAGGAATCCAGACTTAGACTTTCAAAGGCGCGCTCGGAGTATCGTTCGTCCGATGCGAACATCGCTAAGGTGGGTGGCTCCGATGAACCCGTCTTTGCTTAGCCTAGACACATAATAATATGGACATTATTGCTAAAATCGCTAGGCGATAACACCGCGCATGCTAATAAACGACTCAATGCACCTCGCTAAGGGAATAATTCCATCTTGTATGCTTGTATAGAATATGGAAAAAGCACATAAAAAATGTGAGAACTCTCGCGCCGTACACTGCGCTCGTGCTAAGGCACGGGCTTAAATTTTGAGTTTCCTATGCGTTCAACAATGAAACAATGAATGGTTTACGACAATAAAATGGAAGACTATCGACATAGTCGGTTCCGAGTAGAGTATAGCAACATTGAAAGACTATGGGACCGATGGGTCGCCAAGGCGACTCCCGTACGGGGAGTTACATAATATACGAATGAAAGAATAAACGAATAAGTGAATGAATGAATCAACGAATGAATGAACGAGTATGTGAATGAATCAACAAACGAACGGATAAATGAAAGAAAGAAAAGAAGAAATGAATAAAAGATAAGAAAGAAAGGAATGGTTAGCGACATGTATGGCGGGTACGTACAACGGGGCTCGCTACCCGCGCTGCACGGACACCAACCTGGTCGATAATGCATTATGGCTAAGGGCTACGGCTCGGAGATAGCCGTTAAGTTAAAATGACAAATAATACAAAATGGTCGTGGACAATCCCCTCGTATACGGGAGGTGGGAGACATAAGGGATTTCGCGGCATGATCAAAGAGAGAATCGTGGCCGGCCTAGGCAGAATCAAAGGGGCTTATGGGTTCACGTGGGTGCGGGCTTGGCCACCCAGGAGACGTAAATATGGGGTATTTCAAAAGACTATCAGGGTGTTCCAGCCGCATGCTATGATAGGTGAGAAATTACCAAGGGAAAAAGGGTCCAAAATGGCTTGTGATGCCAGCGACCGGTGCATATAGATTAAGTGGGCTTTGCTGGTGGCAATCCACGTGCAAGTCCTTACATTGAAACAAAGTAGTCTAAGTTAACTAAATGAAGTGCCTTCTGAACAGGCTTGAAATGTGACACACCAAAGGATAAAGAGTACTTCATGAAATTGAGTTAGAAAACACGCCTACGTCGCGCTAGGACCTGAGGCAGGGACACGCCCTTTGCATTGAAAGTTTATATGAATTGTTTGTTGACTAACTTGTTTTACTTTGGACAGGAAAGGTCGGATGGTAAGTATGGGTAAGTCATGCATGTATTTCCATGCAAACACTTGAATTCGGCAACACGAGATAGGTTATGAAATATGCCATGAAACTAATCCTAAGGCAAGATTAGAAAGACAATGAATGGTAGACAGTGCACAAAAGTAAATAGGACGTGTTTGGTAATGATAGCATTGTGGGCGAGCTAGCCTTCCCACCAGTGCATAACAATGTACTGATAACCCTACAGTTTGCTTGCAGGAAGCAGGAGGCGTTGTCGGGTGCGGAGCTTCCCTCGAACGTGCTAAGACGCGGAGCCAACTCTGGAGCCTTGGAGCATTGCAAGGAGCTAAAGCACCATATACAGGACATAATGTATCGGAACATCGCCATGAATCATTCCATGTTGTAAGCCACTTGGCACGCCTTTTATGTTTCAGAGAGAGAAAGAGCTTGAGAGACTTATAAACTCGGCCTAGCGCCGCTTGTAAACTTCTTGAAAATCAATAAAGAGTTTGAATTCGCTTCAATTTGTGTTCATTTACTTTTCGCTGCAAAAGGGGACACTATGTGCGACTCTGTGGACTAGCTCAAATCGGTCGTTTCTGGACTTAGCCTTGCACGGGCGCAACCTATGCCCGTGCGGTATCACGCCTTAGCGAGGACGATCGCTCCTACGGGAGCGGGGCATGACAAAGCGGACATGTATTCCAATGATTCTTAACATTGCTTGTCCCATTTATTTTACTATGACAATAATATTCTTTTGCACAATGCTTGCAGCTAGCTTTTGGACGACCTTATGCATCCTTAAATTCATTAAAGTCTATCCAAAAGGAAGCTCGTTTCTTCATAGGTTTTCTAGTACCCGAAGCCTCAAACTAGGATTGGATATCGGTTCATTAGTGGCTTCAGAACTAGGTGGTAGTTGAGGATGATCATCCCCTTGCAACATCTAAAATAACAAATTTATGGTATATGAACTATAATTAACAATTCTTGATAAAAATATAGAAGTACGCACATTGCATGAATATGAGGTTGTTTCCATTGATTGGAGGGCTACCTAGTAAACATCACACAATTAAGTGAGTAACCTAAGCTACCTAACCCTTACCCAACCTAAGTGCTACTGCATGTTAAAAAATATTATACATTATACGTAGTATTAAACAATCCTACTGGTAACCCAACTAATCTAAATAGGCATAAATGCAATGTTAAACAGGCAGCAGAATACAAACAGAATACAAACAGCAATACATTGCTAAACAATGATAGAACAAATATTTTTTCGCAACAAGCAATAATAAAACAAACAGAATCACAAACATGCAGCAGACTTTATGCTTCTTCCTTCTTCTTCTTTTACTTTTTTTTGCAGCAAGCAAAGCATTAAGCAATTTTCCTGCATATCGGATACAATGATAGAACAAACATACATTTAAACAGTTAATAATAAACTTACAGTGGATAGACTCAGCAGTCTTGAGAGAAAATAGCAATGTATAATGAACCAGCAACTGATCTCCAATAGTCCAATATCAATATGAACCTGCAAGTGTTGGGAGAAAAAGTATCAAAAATGTACGAATATGGGTTTTTTCTGGCCTGTTAAAGAGGAAAATTATCAAATATGTTCATCAATTTGGAAAAAATTTATGATTTTTTTAGAACCCGCAAGTCTACAAACATTCTCCTTAGAAGTTAGAAGTACTCAGTAAATATGCATGAATTTCTTTGCAAATAAAAATTTAAAATTGATTGCTCAATTTCAAAGATTCAAATACTAACATTTTACTCGTACTCCTCAGTCCTTAGTAATTAGAAATTTTGAAAAATAACTTATAGAATTTAGGGTTAAAAAATAACTTACAAAAATTAGGGTTAGAGAGCGAACTTACAGAATCTAGGGGCCGTACTACTTAGAAACCAGAGAGGAAGTGGAAGACCATATCTCAAACTTCTCAAAGATCGACATCGTGGTTCTCGAGAGTCGGGAGATCGGAAAGAAAGAGTAATAGAGAGCGTCGGAGAAGGAGAAGGATTTTCCGGCCGGCCTCCGTCGATCTCTAGGGTTTAGGTGAGAGAAAAGTTAGGGTTAGGGTTAGAAAAATTAGAGAACGGTAGAGAAAGAGAACACGATGAAGCCGAGGGAAATGCTTAGAGAGTGGCGGAGGAGAAATAAAAGTGAGGAGAGAGAAATTAGGTTAGGTTTTGTATTATATAGAGTCAAGGGTATTATGGTAATATCATAATTTCTATTCGGGTTTCGATTCGAGTTGAGAACCGAAACCCATAACCGCGGTCCCACCCGTAAACCGATATTAGCCACTTGGCACCGAAATCCGATCCGATAGGCCCACAACTGACCCATTAACCGAATTGGGTGGGTTCGGTTCGGTTATTTTGGGTCAGACCCGATATATGCTCACCCCTAACTCTGGGTGCAACCAACGAGATACGTTGGCTCTCTATATTCTAACCTAGGATATAGGAGACTACCCTTACAATGTTGAGCGGATACACTGATATCCCGCAGGACCCTGACATTACTTTGGACATGGAGAGATAATAATGAGATATAGGATAGGTATCCCCGTATTCGACTGATCATCTATACGATTGAGCGTGTGTCGGCATAGTCATGTTGATCATTTCATTATACTGTTATTGGACTTCTGATTAGGGATTGAACGTGATGAAGATTCAACATGTTCTATATTTATTGGGTGGAGAGGACAGTCACTAGACGTAAGGGCTATGAGTTTAGTTCACTTGACGTTGCTACATGACAGGTGCCTAGAGGGAGCGCCACTGCACGAGTACCCATGACATCATAGACAGCCCCATACATTGAAAGTTGTCCTTATTTGCGTATACATATAGTTGATAGAGCACCCCTGGTTCTTTATGCTTTTTCATACAATAGTGGCATGTATATTATGTATCTTGTTGCGTCCCGCTGAGGACCTGGTTTCCTTCCAGGTTGACTGAGTAGATTTATAGAGCTCCTTGTTGGATTTGTTGCTGATACTTGTTTTATTTCAGGTATTCACTCTTTTCGGAGTTACATAATTCATTTTTTGCTATTTGTATCTGCTTAGTAGCCTAGTATTTATAGACTCATATTATTCTTTTCGAGTCTACTCGGACGAGTATGATTATTAGGCTGCAAACTAGTATTCATATTTTCCTCTTCTTATGCTTCTGTTATATGGATTGAGATATAGAGTTGATATAATAATAGATACACCATTTCGAACAGCTTATACGTATTCGAGTCAGACTAGAGTCTGGTTGAATACATAGATGGCCATTGCCACATGGCTTAGTCCCGCGTATTTTGGGACTGGGACGTGACATTAGGGTTTTAAACTTCGAACATTCGTCCTTAGTCATGACGAGGACGATAATGGACTATCAGAATTTTTGACAGCCTTGCCAGTCAGGACTGCCAATTTTTTTGACAGTCCTACAAATTGCATGGATAGTCAAAATTTTGGATAACTCTAAATAAAATATGTTGTTCATTTTGAAGAGAGAGAAAGGGTTTGCTTGGATCGAGGGTTAAGAGAGTTAAATGAGGGGAGCATAAGTGAGGAAAAATAAAACCATGTTTGGTTTGAGGGCGAGGGTTTAGAAAAGAGGGTTAAGTGAGGGTTTGTTTAACCCTTTTTTGTCTTTTAACCCTGAAATCGAAGGGTTAACAAGAGAGATTGAGAAATTTTGTTTAAAAAATCATAAATAAATCTTATTTGTCATATAAATTACGATTTCTTTTTCTTTTTTTTTTATTTTCAACAAGCTGTTCCGTAGCTTCCTCATCACTGTAGATATTTTCACAAGTTATAATTATAATTCCAATCAAATTTAATTTTTACATATCTGAGAATGATATTTTGATAAATAGTATATTTTTATAGGGGGGAGACGGGTGGTGGGCATCCGAGTAAAAGTTGTCTAAACTGGACTAGTCTTTGAAGTGTCCGGAATAAAACCAATTTTTAAAATAAGGACTAAAATAAAACCCTCCAATTCCCAGGTACAATTTTTCGCCCAAACTTCTCTTTTTCCCTGCCCCTAGGGGCTTGTTTGGTAAAAAGGATTTAGATTTGGATTTGGATTTGGAAATCCAAAATTCAAATCCAAATCCAAATCCAAATCAAAATAAAAATTCAACTCCAACCAAACAAAAAAATTGGTAAACTATAATTATGATAATAAAATATTAATTAATAAAATAGTAAATAAATAAATGATTAAGTATTATTATATTTATAGTTATGGTTAATAATTAAATTATTATTATAATTATGATAACATTTGTGGTTAATAAATTATTAATTAGAATTATAATAACGATCAATAAATTATTAACAAAATTTTTAATAATATATTAATTATTAAATTATTAAATAATAATAATTAATTTTGATGATAACTATGATTAATATATTATTAACTAAGATTATAATAAAATAGTAATTTATAATTTATAATTAAGATTATAATTAAGACTAATAAAATATTAATTAAGATTATAATTAAATATTTATTTATAAATTATTAATTAATTTTATAGTTATGATTAACAAATTTTATAATTATGATTAAAAATATACAAATTATTAATTAAGTATTAATATTAAAATAAAATTATAAATTATTAATCAATATTATAATTATGATTAATAAATTAATAATCAAGATTAACAATTAAGATTATGATGAAATATTAATTAATAAAATTAATAATTAATTATTTAAGTGATGAAGTAAGCTGTATAGTCGGACACGAGTAATCTGTACACGAGTCGGACACGCCAGCCTTCATCGTTAGACACGATGAAGTAAGTTGTATCAATATAGAAAAATCTAACCAGATAAACAGGAATAAGTATAAAACATAGCATCTATAAATGAATTCCAGAATCAAGTACAAGTCTAAGAGTTATTACATCAGCAATTGAAAAGTAAAGTCTGATAGTCTCAAATACAAAGAAATATAGAATACTAATGGGTAAAGTGCTAGGCTTCCTCAGCCTCTAAGTCCAGAGCAACTCCAGCTGGCTCTACTGCATCTACAGGCTCTCGGCCATAATATGTGTCACATAAAGCCTCCTTCTCATCTGCAACATATCCTAGTCAGGAGCGGAGCAAAGTACAGATCTAGGTAATGAACAAGAACATCATGATATGGAAAATAAGTACAGGAGAACATGAATATGATATACAGAAAGTGAACATGAAAGTACAGGAATGAAAGTACAGGAAATAAGGTACAGAAATGTAACCATGAACCTGAAGTACAAGATATGACAAGTGCACAATATTTGAAATACAACTAGCCTATGTGACCGGCTGGGGTGAGTACAGAAATATGTACAGGAGTACATGAATATCGGTACGGCCTAGGACCCACGTGCACGATACGAGGCCTAAGCTATCTACATGAATATGGTAACTGGGGTTTGGTCACATAGCTAGTGTATTTCCCCACCCGACACAAGTACAAGAACAAGAAATACAGGAGTACAGGATATCGTGTCATGACCTGTCACAAGAAGAGTATAAGATATGTAAATGCACAAGACCATAGAAAAGTACTTGCCTTGCTCCGGAAAGGGACAGGTAATCAGTGGAGCTGGATGTCCTCCTGGTTTATTAAGTACAAGTGGGTTAATATCTAAATGAGTTCTACCTAGTCATGTGATTCCCAATAGAATACATTTCTTTTTAGTTTTCTATTCAAAATTAATACAAATCAGTTAAAGTATACTAAATCCACTCACAAGTTGTTCACGAAGTATTACTTCTAAGTTTATAGGGCAACTTCAATTGACAGTTTGCCCATATCACAATTTAACTTGTAAACTAGCTTAACTGAAAACTTGATTTAGTGAAAAGTATTTAACCACCCTTTAAAATATATTTAATGAATGGTACATAACTAACCAAGTCCTAATGACTATAGATTGGTCTATTGGGAATATAACAAAAGATACCTGCTTTCCTATCCTTTATCATAATTCAACATTAGGACAGTCCTTACTAACACCTGCTACCAGGTTATCCTTTATCTCACCCATATCCAAACCCCTCTATCCAAATCATGTCCCATGTTATAAACAGTTGGAAATAAGGATGCAAAACTTTTCTCAGACATTACTCACTGGAGATCAGCCACAACACTTCCAGGTAGGATATTCCAGTCAGTACTAACACTGATAAGTATCACAGTCCTACGAAACTTGGTTGCAGCTAAACTGTATGCAGGGACAACAGTACTAGCATCCATGCATCAGTATCCCAAATTGCTCAGTTGACAAAAATAGGAAAAATAGTCCTACAGACTTAGGTAGTCTCAATTTCTCTTTAGGTAACAGTCCAGATAACACTCAAAACATTTTAGAACTAAAATAAAGGTTTAGCTAAAGTTTCTACTTCCCAAAATAAAATTAAACCAGGTCTTACTGATATATACTGGAACGAAAAGCCTGATGTCTGTAGATAAATTTATAGGTTTCTAGAGAGATTGAATCAGCAGAAGAATATATAGGATTTAGGATTAATCCTACAGGATTCTAAAAACAGAACATGGTTGGTTCAGTGTTAAACTCAGACCTCTAGCTTCAACTTCCCATATACCTTTTCTTTTAAATATGAAACTCAATTATCTCCTAGAGGTCAACCAACTCCAGAACCCTAATGCCTGATATCCCATTTAGTATCAAGTAACTCAGGTTACTCAAGAAAACTATTTTTGAACAATCTGCAAACAACAATCTGACTACTGCAAGTCCAAATACCTCTCATGATTCATCATTCACTTTAGTAAACAAATTTTAGAGATTCGATTAAGTAAACCTTAGCATGATAACCTTCAATACATCTCCATTCAACAGTTTAATATAATTCATGTAAGTTACTGAAGAAACATTACTCAATTGAAACAAGAACAGAGCATCAAATTCTCAAAACACAGTCTAAATCCACTACCAACTTCGACTGATACAATGAAGCTAATCCAAGAGATCCAGCTAAAACTATTCTATTCTTAAATCGATTGTAAAGAAATCAACATAACATAGTAGAAGAAATACATGTAATCTTCAAAGGGTGCACACGATTCCTTGTTTAACCTCTCTAAACCTCTTTGAAACCTTGACACAAATAAACAATCACACAGAGAACAAAACACAAAAATTCTCATTTATTCAAATTATTACAACCATGGCTCACCTTGTCAACTAATTCCCAGTTGTGATACACACTGATATCAGGAGTTTTAATTCACTAATCTAAAAATTAAACACAAGTTACTCGATAAACGAAAGCTCTTAAATCCTATAAAAACATCAAGTGATAAATTCGAAACTAACCTAGACTTCTGGTCAATCTAAACTACAATAGTCCCTCTCTCTTGTCTGTCCTGATTTATTACTGTAGGAGCGTAAAAAGTGCTTCAAAGAAAGAGTCATCCCATTCATAAGTGATCGGTTTTTACACCAAGCAGAACGGGTAATCTCTTTTACGCCCAAAACTAGGCTAATCAATTTACGCCTAAGCAGGCTGATCATTTTACGCTTGGGTCTACACCTATGATTTTGTGCCAAGGACAGAGCAGTCTCTTTTACGCTGGACAAAACTGTCAAATCTCGCATTTAATACAAACTCTGACATGAAGATATTAATGATGGCATTTACCACAGAATTCAATGGAATTTGTCTTATACAAAGACCTTTGTTGTCGTTTATGGGGATCGAGGTACTTTACGCTCACTGTATGATTTCTTTTACGCACGGAGTTTTACATGAGTTCTTACGCTCATAAAACAATGTGTACGTAAAGTCTATTTGAGTCATTTTACGCTCAAGGTTATTCAATAACCACTTTACACGGGAAACCTATGACAGAGCTATTTTACGCTCATCTTACTGCTTTACGCCCAGAGGATGTTGGGGCTATTTTTACGCCCTATTCTTTCTGGCCAGTTTTGAACGTGGTTTGCCTACATGGCCTTCATGCCACATATTTTGAAGAACGTGTGTACATGTATCCTATTCTTACTGAAATGATGGGACGCGTGTCAATGTATGCAAAGGATGACTCTGATCATGGGTAGCAGTTGTTAGCGTAAATACAGATTTTGATGCTCTTTTATGCATAGAAGCCACAGTCTATAAATAGACTCATTTTTTTCTCAAAGAAAAAGGACAGAGAGAACAGGAGAGAATACAGAGATCAGAACTTCGAGATTGTGATTCTCCGGAGCATTCTTCTTCAACTTTTTCTTTCAGAACAGAGTGA
Organism: Iris pallida; assembly: GCA_029216955.1. Classification (NCBI taxonomy): domain Eukaryota; kingdom Viridiplantae; phylum Streptophyta; class Magnoliopsida; order Asparagales; family Iridaceae; genus Iris; species Iris pallida. The sequence continues at coordinate 1,011,455 of JANAVB010014796.1, forward strand.
AGCAAAGCCGGAAAGCATTCGGCCTCGCCATCAGTGCCCAAGTGTGTCGATACCTTTCTGGTGACTTAGTTCTTCCAAGTTGTTCTACTTCAAGCAGTGATCTTCATCATCATCATATGGTCCAAGGAACAAAGTGATCATTTACAGATCAAACTTCCATAGCAATATTTTACCAGAATCAAATTTGTACTCCTTGTACTTTTTCTCATTTTATTTTCAAAATCCAACCTTTGTTTGGCAATTTTTTAAGTGAAACAAAATGGCGACTCTGCTGGGGACTACCTTCTCCTCTGACGAGGAGGTGATTGCTCAATATGATGATGTTTCGGTCGGTTCGACCAAGAAGACTCCGGTTGTGCACTTCGACCAGACTGCCTATGAAGAAATGCTCCGAACTGGGGGTGGTTCTCGCCACTCCAATGTTCAAAAGTCTCGTAAAGCACGAAAAGTTTGGATTCCCAAATCCAAAGTGGTTTCTGATCTCTCTGTTGCTTCTGATCACAAGGAAATTCTTCCCACTCCTGTCGTAGGGGCTTCCGTTCGTAACGAGGCAGTCTTTACTTCAGAGTTGCACTCAATGTGTGATGATTTATCTCTCGTTTGTAATGGTAAAGATAATCAGGTTTCACGCCTACTGCATGAGAATCAAGTTTTACGCTCAGTGGGTAAGAACCAAATTTTACGCTTAGTATATAAGAATGAATCTCCCATTTGTAATGGGGCAGACTCTAAAGTTTATGCTTCTGAGTGTAAGAATCAGTCTCCCGTCGGTGACGTGGTAGGCCCAAATAAATTACGCTCCTCGCGTAAAGCAAAATCTCTCGTCTGTGATGTGGTAGATAATCAATTTTCATGCTCCACGCGTAAAGGTAAGTCTCCTGTCTTTAACAGTGTAGATAAAATTCATAACGATGTTTGCACATCTAATGTGAATGTGCCTAAACGTGTGCAGCGTAAAAATGTCGTTGGTAAAACTTCTGTCCTACACCAACAACCATCTTATACTGCTTTACGCAAAGTACCAAACTTACAAATTATACGCCATGAAGCCAGTAATCTTCTTTATACACAACTCCAAACGCGTAAAAATGTACAGTTTGGTTCTGCGAATGAAGCCAGTAATCTTCTTTATACACAAGGGACTAAACGTTTTTCTACCCCAAATGTAATAAAGAAGAATACTCCATCTGTTCCTTCTGATTTACGTGAATTGCTAATGCAAAAACATAAGAACAGACAATCTCCGGTGACATTCCCCCAAGAAAAATATCATTGTGAATATCACCAGGTTGTAATCAACTGTTGTTGTTCGGCTTCAAAACGGTCAGTTTTTGATCGTTTAAGTTTTAACTCGCCTCAACATCAAGCTGAAGACCAAGAACATGAGCTGTCATATGTGTCAGTCAACATGGCATCTCATACTAACAGAGGACGACATCCAAGACAGAATATGTCACAAACCCCAGGTCAACAACAGTTCAACAGGCTTCTTGATTCCTTTGAAGGAGTATATCAGAATACTCGATCAAGAAGACAAAGACAATTGCAAACTTCTGATTCAGAAGCTGGGGGTACTCAATCTTTTGAGTCCGATACCGATAGTGTGGATTCATACTTCTATACTAATCCTTCTATGTCTTTAAGAGAGGTTGAATCCTACGCTGTTGGAGATGAACCAGAGACGTCATCTACTAATACGGAACAACGTCTCACTGCCATGGAGCAATCATTGAAAGACATGCTCAACATGGTGCATAGCATGTATCAGATAATTTTGAACCAGCAAACTGCTCAACCTACATTAATAACTTCGGTACCAGTAGCAGCACAAACTCAAAATAGTCAAGGGACTGATATACCTTCGAATATTCAAGAGCCTGCTGTTAATCAAAATTCTGCATCGCCAGATTCCATCATTCCAAAAGATGTACCACCTCTAGTGGGGGTTACGGTACATCCAACGACTATTCAATCAAATGTACTTCCTCAAACCAGTGAAGCCATTCAAGCAGTACGTGAACTCAAAGCACAGTTTGAAGTTTTGAGGCACAAAGATCAGCTCCAGAGGTTAGGGATTAAGCAACCTTATCCTCCTCATTGGAATGATGTACCCTTTCCACCGAAGTTCAAGCCACAATCCATGGTTTTATTCGATGGAAAAGCATCTCCCAGTTAATATATCAATTACTTTGATATTATGACTGTACACTTACAGAAAAATGATGCTCTTCTCACTCGAGTGTTCATCGGGTGTCTGACGGGTTCAGCTTACGATTGGTATCGTAGCTTACCCGATAACTCTATTTCGTCTTTTGACGAATTTAAGGCAATGTTTCTCTCCCGCTTCTATGAAGGAGGTATGGACATGAACATGTCCTCCTTGATAGAAATCAAACAAAAGGAGAAAGAAGATACTCGGACGTTCATTGAACGTTTCCGATAGGCTACTCTCAAGATGCCTCCTGGTATGCCAGATTCAGCGTTGATTGATACATGCAAGATGAATCTGCGACCATCCGTTGCTGTCTTCACAGGTTCCCAATTCATAGATTAGGCTTCGTTTATCATAGCAGCAGTTTCTACCGAGACCAATGGTAGGTTGGCTCGGGAACACGGGATAATTTTCGCTTCAGAAGATAAAAGAAAGAAAAGTAATCATGGTAATAATCCTGGCAATCGTAATATGAAAGGAAAAGATACTCTTATGGTCAATCTCTCCAAGAACAAAATGACGCCAAACAATTAGGAATCTTCCAGGCCAAAGGAAGAATACTCTTTTGACGAAAGTGATATCCCAGGGATATTTCAGTGTCTGGTGAAAAGTGGTAAACTTCAGATTCCAGAGCCAAAAAGGCCTAATGAGGTGAATCTGACTGACAATCCCAAATATTATATCTATCATAGATACATTAATCATCCTACTAGTGCTTGTTATGTCTTAAAAAAGAAGATCCAAGACCTGATAAATGGTGGCACTATCGCTTTAACCAATGATGACCATACGGTTACAACCAACATGGTCCCTCTTCAGTTTGGAGATTTTCCTCCACAGCAAGTCCCAGATGGAATTATCCCAATTCCGAAGGCGACTATGAAGATCGTGAATATCCCGCCCGCCAGGGAAGAAAATACAGGATTGTTGCCGCTCACATTGAAGAATGGTGAAATCATATGGGTACATCCTGACTTAATACCGGAGTTGGAAAATGAAGGTAAAACTTTAAAATCCAAGAAAGGTAAGAAAGTCAAAACTTGCAACATAATTTCTCACGTTATTACAAATCCTGATGACTTGGATCATCTATGGGATGGCCTTCCTCTAGAAGATAGACTGAAATGACTAAACATCTGTCCTCCAAGTCTAGCTCCTTCTACTAAGCTCAAGCTTACTCATCAGCAGTGGCTAGCCATGAATAGTGTTCCTTTATATCGGGCACAACAAGTCTTTGCTGCTTATGAAAAAGCTCCAACAGGGATTTCTCTTCGTATCCTGAATCCTTCTCCTCCTTTAACTACAGAGACATTTATGCTTCATTCTCCTGTAGTTGCAGAGGTTTCTTCCTCTTCCTGTGCTAAAATACCTGTCCAAAGCTCACTGTCTATCCACTTGTATAGTCAGCAATCTGTCCTTCTCATGAGGAAGATGGGTTACAACTTTCAAAAGGCAGAACGTTTGAATTATGATAAAGGAATACGTCTTCCTTTACAAATTCAAAATCAGAATTCCACCGCTGGATTGGGTTCTAAAGTGCCTCGTAACAACCCTCACAAGAAGAAGGCTAAGGGAAGAAAGACTAAATCCTGTAATATGGTACTTCCTTCTCCTGAGTCTGAAGAAGAAACTTTTGCTGGTACAAGATCTGGGAAAGAGTACCACAAAGACTATGAGGGATCCTCCAAAAAAGCAGAAGATGTAGTGGAGACTCTACCAGTTCAACCTGTAATGTCCCAAATTTGTGATACGTATTTAGTGTATGTATACGTGTTTTGGACCATATTTTATTTATCCAGGGTTAGTTATCCTGGTTTATTTTGCATTGGCTTGGTTTTATTGGCATTGATAGTTTAATTAGTTTTAATGGTTCATTGGTTTATTTGGGCTTGGTTATTCTTGGGTTGGTTCGACTTGGTTTGGTTTGCTTGGTTCATTATGAACCATAGGGTTGAACCCCCTACCTACCACCACCATCCCCCTTTATAACCCACCTAACTTTTCTCTCTCCTCTACCTTCTCATTTAACTCTTCTTCTTCTTCATTAAACCCACCACCGACCAAGAACACCCCTTAGGCAAGTGCAACTTGCTTCCACAAGAGAGCTCATTTTTATTGTTCCATTAGCTTCTCCTCATGAATTCACTTGATATGTTTGGAATTGATAATTGAGCATGACGTGATAGTGACCCGTAATGGTGTACTCCTGACATGATAACCTGATATGACATGATAGTGGCCCGCCGTGGCGCACTCCTGACAAAGTACACTTGGCATGATAACCTGACTTGATATATCTTGAACAGATGTTGCTACGGCTACCTGACATGACATGACCTGTTTAATTAATCCTGACATCGTAGGCGATTGTGCTTGTACAAATAATCCAGTCCTGTCTTGCATCATGTCTAGGAGGGGACTCCTGAGTACCACGGTCAGGGGTACCTACTGAAATGGACTAAGATTAATGACTAGTATAATTCATTAGACATGAAGAGATGTTCTTCAGTTACAGGCGATCCCGTTATTCCGGTCGCAAATATTTGGACTTGTAGCCTGCCGACGAGTAGGGCACATTTCCAGCCGCTGTTATGTGGGGCACCCGCCATTGTCACTTAAATAATTAAACTCTATTGTCACTCTAATGCATTGTACTCTCTAAATTGTCACTATAATGATTGCCTGGATAACCTGGATAGCTGCAGGGCCTGTGACTACTTGGAGCATCTCATTGCATCTTGCTAGTAACTAGGATTGTGATAACCCTAGTTAGTTAATGTAGAAAGTCGTAGGCAATAATTGGCCGTGATTGCTTGGATGGAGTCTAGTCCAGTATAGTATTGTCTAGAAGTGATTGATTACAAGATTGGACCAGAATGATTGAATGATTGTCACTCCAGATTGTCACTATAATGATTGTCACTCCAGATTGTTACTATAACGAATGTACTCTATTGTCACCCTAGCGTAATGCACTCTTCATTGTCACTTTTATCATTGATCTCTCTCCTTTTCACCTTAATGATTGGCACCTTTAGCAATAAATGATCAGAGACTAAGTTCTGTTCAGGCGAAGGGTTACAATCTCGGTCCTTGTTTGGTTAAAGGATTGTAACCTGGCTTCCGGAATAGTACCTTCATTTTCTCTTCATATGTTGTCCAGCTATGTTTTATTTAGCATGATTCTCCAGTTCTTTTATGTCAATGATGCCTCACTTAATTATTTTCTCTGATTGGGATAAGTGCATTGGTAGTGCACAAACCTCAATCTGTGTTACTTATTGTTGTTTTCTTACATATTGAATGATAATGATTTGTTGGTTTTAGTTCTTAAGTGAAGCCTCCTTTGTGGCACTTGCTTTTTTTGGGGTCTGACCCAGCTAGTTTTGTATGGCCAGATACCGGAGCAGCACCAAAGGATCTTCCTGCTTTTCAGCCCGATGGTGGACACCAGGCGTAACCAGGGCATCGAGTGGGTTTCTTTTGTTCTTCCACTGTAATATTGTAAATTATTCTTTTGAGGCGTTTAGCCGACGAGCAAGTGTTAGCTCGATTGTACTTACTTACTGTCTGCCTACGGGCTGTAACATAATTGACAAGCCCCGGGGGTTGATCATGTATGACTGAACTCTTGCTAGTCCTCATATTTTGTAACGACTAGCTTCATGATCATTCCGGATATATAATGTATGGGACGCCTTACTATTGTGTATTTGGTGGTCTGCCATCTTATATTATTAGTTGGTTGAGATTGAGACAATAGGCTATTTGATGACCTTAAGAGACTGATGGATTGTAGTGAAACCCTCACATATCTAGACAGCCGTGACCGTATAGCGGTGTGGATTCCATTCTGTTATACGTAGCTGGCCATGTCTGCCCCCGCTCACCAGTATTCTGGTTCTGGGGCGTGACATGGTTTAAGTGGTGGCCCATGCAGGTCTTGTAAATCAAGACATGTGAGGGTTTACCGGATCGTTGTCTCAATCTGTACTTGCCTTTGATCTCCACTCGTATCTTCTTATCTCCCTGAATTCCTGACTTGATAACATGCTTGTATCATTGATCTATCCTGGTCCTTCCTTAATATCCCTGATGTCATTACTTCAGTGACATCGTTCCTGTTGATCAGCCAGAAGGAGCTCAGTCCTCAGCAGCAGCCTCCCGAGCCGTGCCTCCTGGAGAACCAGTACCGCCAGTTCAGCCCATCCAGCCAGCAGGGTCAGAGGATGGAGGATTGGTAGGACTCATCCGTGAGTTGCTTGCGTCCCAAGATCGTCAGGGAGATGTCCTGCACCAAGTAGTACAAGATGCTCTGAATAGAAGTGGTCCCCGAGGGAACAGTACGGTCAATAGTTTCAAGCGCCTAAATCCTCCCTTCTTCGATGGCAGCGAGGATGCCATTGCTGTCGATGCTTGGCTACAGGATATAGAGGTGATTCTCGAAGTCGTGAAGATTCCAGAAGACGAGAAGGTGGCTGTGGTGCGCCTACAGTTATTGGATCTAGCCCGCAGTTGGTGGGCCGCACAAGCAGTAGGATTGGCAACACCTGTCTTCTGGGCAGTGTTCAGCGAGAAGTTTTAGACCTAGTATTATGATGCAGTGGCTCGATATGACTTGCAGACCAGGTTCAGTAATCTTAAGCAGATGGGGAGGACGGTCGACGATTATGCGGCTGAGTTTTCCAGACTCAGTCGGTTTGCTCCCACCTTGGTGGCAACCGAGTTTGACAGAGTGCAGAGGTTCCAACAGAGACTTCACCTGGAGATTATATTGGCAGTAGAACAGTTCGAGCATCAGACCTATGATGCGGTGTTGCGAGCAGCAAGGAGGCACGAGTATACCTCCCAGAGAATAGTGGACAGGACCGGAGGTCGGAAGCGGTCCCATAGTCAAATGAATCAGTCTTCAGCCCCAGCCCCGGCAGCCAGGACATTGACTATTGGAGCTCCGAGGCAAGCGGCCTCAGTGATGTCGGTTCAGCACTCAATCCCGACGTACTCTCAGCAGAAACAGAAGCAAGCACAGTCTTCCGTAGTAGGCTGTTCTTATTATGGGAAGCCTGGACACGTGGTAGAGGAGTATCGCAAGGTGTTGGGATTGTGTTTATTGTGTGGAGCATCGGACCATAGCGTGGGGTCCTGCCCATTCAGAGTTGATTCAGCATCGATAGTATCTAGTCCCTCGGTTGGGGGACCAGCACCAGCACCAGCACCAGCCCAAGCTCCAGTTCACCAGTAACAGCAGTTCCCGTTCCCGAGGCCATTGCCGACTCAGGCCCAGACTTTCCAGCAACAGAACCCGCGGCAGTTTGCCCTAGCCCAGGCTCAGGTTCAGAATCGACCGAGAGGTATATGTGTCCTCTCATCTTGCTTTTCTACCGTCATTATGCGGGGTGCATAACGTATTTCATGTATCCTAATTATAACGGTACATTCCGAACCCGAGCCATATCCTAGGTCATTCGAAACTGGTTATTGGTACCAACCTTTTCGTATGAGGATAGGCCCGTATCCATGTTTGACCAAAGAGAGAGACCTCAAGCGCAAGACTATCAGTTCAGTCCGTGTTGCTTAGAGTCATCCCTCTTTGGGAGAGTCAAACTTGGGAGCATGAGGATGATATCTGATTAGGTCATTCCGGCTGGTTTGACTCATAAAGTGTAATATCTTCCTTATGCCTTACGCTTCGAATCCTTGCTTGCATGAATATTTGTATGAATGATTGGTAGTGGTAGATTGCCTATGATAGAAAAGCTTTCCCTTATATCTCTAGCCTCTTTAAATTCCGAGGACAGAATTCTTTTAAGGTGGGTAGGATATAATGTCCCAAATTCGTGATACATATTTAGTGTACGTATACGTGTTTTGGACCCATATTTTATTTATCCATGGTTAGTTATCTTGGTTTATTTTGTATTGGCTTGGTTTTATTGGCATTGATAGTTTAATTGATTTTAATGGTTCATTGGTTTATTTGGACTTGGTTTATTCCTGGGTTGGTTCGGCTTGGTTTGGTTTGCTTGGTTCATTATGAACCATAGGGTTGAACCCCCTACCTACCACCACCATCCCCTTTTATAACCCACCTAACTTTTCTCTCTCCTCTACCTTCTCATTTAACTCTTCTTCTTCTTCATTAAACCCACCACCGACCAAGAACACCCCTTAGGCAAGTGCAACTTGCTTCCACAAGAGAGCTCATTTTTATTGTTCCATTAGCTTCTCCTCATGTTTCTAAGACACATTAGAACTTGTTATATTCCATTTTGAGGCTTTAATTTTTGTAGATCTAGAAATTAGTTATTTTCAGATTTTGGTGGTCTTGATCTATCAAACTTCTTTGTTTTCAAGTTTTGATGGTTCCATGTTGTAGAGAATTTTATTCTACCCAATTTTGACCTTTAAAAAGTTGGATTTGGACTTATTTTGACCAAGTTATGGACTTTTGAAGCTTTGGATTCAAACCATGGAGTTCTTGCTGATTTGGAGAAGACAGTGAGCAGTGCGCGAGCTTTTTAGCTTGCGCCACTGAGCTGTGCGCGCTCTTGGGAGCGTATGTCTTGCATACGCTGCCTTTTGGGAGCGTATGTCTTGCATACGCTGACTTGGGTGACAATGAGTCGTATGGACCTCACACGCTGACCTGAGCGTATGCTGACCTGAGCGTATGCTGACTGAGCGTATGCTGACCTGAGCGTATGCTGACTGAGCGTACGCTGACTGAGCGTATGCTGACCTGAGCGTATGCTGACCTGAGCGTATGCTGACTGAGCGTATGCTAACCTGAGCGTATGCTGACTGAGCGTATGCTGACCTGAGCGTATGCTGACTGAGCGTATGCTGACTGAGCGTATGCTGACCTGAGCGTACGCTGACTGAGCGTATGCTAACCTGAGCGTATGCTGACTGAGCGTATGCTGACTGAACGTATGCTGACCTGAGCGTATGCTGACTGAGCGTATGCTGACCTGAGCGTATGCTGACCTGAGCGTATGCTGACTGAGCGTATGCTGACTGAACGTATGCTGACCTGAGCGTATGCTGAACTGAGCGTATGCTGACCTGAGCGTATGCTGACTGAGCGTATGCTGACCTGAGCATATGCTGACTTGAGCGTAGCCTGGCCTGAGCGTAGCCTGATTACCCTGGATCTTCTATAGCCTTGTATATTGATATTTTATTAGATATTTAACGTCCATTTTATATCCTTACGCCTTTTGTCCTGAACTTGATAATCATGAATTCACTTGATATGTTTGGAATTGATAATTGAGCATGACGTGATAGTGACCCGTAGTGGTGCACTCCTGACATGATAACTTGACATGACATGATAGTAGCCCGCCGTGGCGCACTCCTGACAAAGTACACTTGGCATGATAACCTGACCTGATATATCTTGAACAGCTGTTGCTATGGCTACCTGACATGACATGACCTGTTTAATTAATCCTGACACCGTGGGCGATTGTGCTTGTACAAATAATCCAGTCCTGTCTTGCATCATGTCTAGGAGGGGACTCCTGAGTACCACGGTCAGGGGTACCTACTGAAATGGACTAAGATTAATGACTAGTATAATTCATTAGACATGAAGAGATGTTCTCCAGTTACAGGCGATCCCGTTATCCCGGTCGTAAATGTTTGGACTTGTAGCCTGCCGACGAGTAGGGCACATGTCCAGCCCGCTGTTATGTGGGGCACCCGCCATTGTCACTTAAATGATTGAACTCTATTGTCACTCTAATGCATTGTACTCTCTAAATTGTCACTATAATGATTGCCTGGATAACCTGGATAGCTGCAGGGCCTGTGACTACTTGGAGCATCTCATTGCATCTTGCTAGTAACTAGGATTGTGATAACCCTAGTTAGTTAATGTAGAAAGTCGTAGGCAATGATTGGCCGTGATTGCTTGGATGGAGTCTAGTCCAGTATAGTATTGTCTAGAAGTGATTGATTACAAGATTATACCAGAATGATTGAATGATTGTCACTCCAGATTGTCACTATAATGATTGTCACTCCAGATTGTTACTATAACGAATATACTCTATTGTCACCCTAGTGTAATGCACTCTTCATTGTCACTTTTATCATTGATCTCTCTCCTTTTCACCTTAATGATTGGCACCTTTAGCAATAAATGATCAGAGACTAAGTTCTGTTCAGGCGAAGGGTTACAATCTCGATCCTTGTTTGGTTAAAGGATTGTAACCTGGCTTCCGGAATAGTACCTTCGTTTTCTCTTCATATGTTGTCCAGCTATGTTTTATTTAGCATGATTCTCCAGTTCTTTTATGTCAATGATGCCTCACTTAATTATTTTCTCTGATTGAGATAAGTGCATTGGTAGTGCACAAACCTCAATCTGTATTACTTATTATTGTTTTCATACATATTGATTGATAATGATTTGTTGGTTTTAGTTCTTAAGTGAAGCCTCCTTTGTGGCACTTGCTCTTTCTGGGGTCTGACCCAGCTGGTTTTGTATGGCCAGATACCGGAGCAGCACCAAAGGATCTTCCTGCTTTTCAGCCCGATGGTGGACAACAGGCGTAACCAGGGCATCGAGTGGGTTTCTTTTGTTCTTCCACTGTAATATTATAAATTATTCTTTTGAGGCGTTTAGCCGACGAGCAAATGTTAGCTCGATTGTATTTACTTACTGTCTGCCTACGGGCTGTAACATGATTGACAAGCCCCGGAGGTTGATCATGTATGACTGAACTCTTGCTAGTCCTCACATTTTGTAACGACTAGCTTCATGATCATTCCGGATATATAATGTATGGAACGCCTTACTATTGTGTATTTGGTGGTCTGACATCTTGTAATTATTATTAGTTGGTTGAGATTGAGACAAAAGGCTATTTGATGACCTTAAGAGACTGATGGATTATAGTGAAACCCTCATATATCTAGACAGCCGTGACCGTATAGCGGTGTGGATTCCATTCCGTTATACGTAGCTGGCTATGTCTGCCCCCGCTCTCCAGTATTCTGGTTCTGGGACGTGACACAACCTTCTCCTGTTCCTATTAAACCGTCTGTGGTTGAAAAGGGGAAACAGAAGGCAGTACGCTTTGATATCCCATTAAAGTCTGCTTCCAATCAGGGGGTGGTGATAAAGCCTTACAAGTTTGACATTCTAGCTCAGTTAGCCAATACTCCGGCTAGACTTTCTATATTTGAACTGCTTCGCCTTTCCAGCAAAAGCAGAGAGACTTTGAGCGAAGCTTTACTTCAAGCAGATTCATGCTTGGCACAACTCAAGACTCCTGATAATATACCAGTGTCATGTCCGCAATGCCATAGTGTGATGGAAGCAATTCCCAACATCACCTTTACACAAGAGGATATGCTATTGAAATACAACAAGCATGATAGGCCTTTGTGGTACACTGGATATATCGAATCCACTGAAATTGACAGGATTTACATTGATCCTGGGTCTTCAATTAGTATAATTCTTCAGAGTATGCTAAGACCTTTGAGGATTCCTACTAGTGAGCTGACTTACACTAGTACTACGATAGTCGGTTTTAACTCTGGAAAGAGCAAACCACTGGGGAAAATTCGTCTGCAGATTCAGATTGGTGATCTTCGAACTATGGTAACTTTCTATGTTATCAACTCGGACGTATCCTACAATATTCTTCTTGGAAGACCGTGGATTCATGAGCACAATATTGTGCCTTCAACTTTTCACCAATGTTTCAAATATGTGGACTCCCAAGGAGTTGTGAAAACTAAATTTTCTGATATTAATCCGTTCAAGGGTGTCGAAGCCTACTTCTCTGATTCAAGGCTTTATAAACAAGAGCATGTGAAAGATATATCAGACATGGCTGAAGATCAATCATCATCTGAGGATCGGTCTATTAATGAAGATCCGCCAGAGGAGCAACCTTTGAAGATCATAGTCAAGGGACGAATCCAATCCCAACCTGTCAATGATCAACCTTTGATGATCAAGGTTAAAGGAAGAACTCAAACTTCATTTGAGGAATCAACAAATATTCCTGCTAAGAGCCAAGTTCAACCTTTCATGATCAAGGTCAAAGGACGTACTTCTTGTACGGATGATCCAGAACCACCATTGATTGTCAATCTTGGCAAATCTATGCAGAAGACGGATAATGGTCCACTGCTGATTAATCCGAAGCATAGCAATCAGACTGTAAATGATGTAAATATTGATCATTCTGTACTTTTTGATATCAATGAAGATTTCCTGTTCGAGTATATGGCTGTCAAGTTTATTGAGAGAATGACTTTATCTTTTGATAATCAAAGTCATCAATATAAAGACAACATAGAACCGGAAGAAGCTTTATACATTGATCATAAGGAGAATTCTTTTCCTCCTTATACAAATGTTGGACCGTATGCTCAAAGGTTCCTAACATCTTCTCCTTATCTTCTACCTGTGGCCGCTTCATCACAAGCTTGCGTAACTTTTAGACGTCATAAAGAATCTTATTTCGTGGTTCCGTTTGATAAGAAAAACAAGCGCCAAATTGTGTTTGGCCTGGCTAGAAATATCCCTGTTGCTCAGACAGATGAGCTGATGGATAAAGACAAAGGAAGAATCCGAATTGACAAATACAGTCAGCAATCTATCAAGATCATCCAGAACATGGGGTATGATTTGAATATTATGCAAGGTCTCAATCAAGGCAAGGGCAGACGATTACCATTATGTGGTGATCCGTTTTACCAAAAGACTCGTCATGGGTTGGGATATGACTTGTCCCACATGTTTAATGACAATATACAAGAAGAATTCTCTTCCAGCTCTTCACAATCATCAGATTCAGAGGAACTTCAATCTAAAGATGAATCTGGACAAGTACTCTCAGTCAATATGGTTCAAGCCGATGATGAATTAGAGCCATTTGAGAATGATCCTTGGGCTCAACAGATGGATACTCAATGGGAATTTCATTTTGAACAACGACAGCCACCTACAGAAGATGAGGTTATCCCGATTGATGTTGGAGATGGAGTTATATCCAAACCAATATTCATCAGTAAGAATCTTTCTGAAGATGAAAAGGAAGAGTTGATAAAACTTATAAAAGATTACATTGACATCTTTGCATGGAGTTATGAGGATATGCCAGGGCTAGATCCTAAAGTTGCTACCCATAAACTCAATATTTTGCCTAATGTCAAGCCTGTAAAACAACAGCAACGACACTTTAGACCAGATATGATGGATGCAATTGAAGCAGAAGTCAAAAAGCTGATTACATGTGGCTTTGTTCGTGAAGAACAACACCCAGATTGGGTGGCCAATATTGTTCCTGTTATGAAGAAGAACGGAAAAGTCCGAGTTTGTATAGATTACCGAGATCTTAATACGGCTTGTCCAAAGGACGAATTTCCACTTCCAATTACTGATGTCATGATAGACAATACATGTGGTTTTGAACGCATGTCTTTCATGGACGGATTCTCAGGATACAATCAGATCAAAATGCATCCAGAATATGAGAAGCACACCGCTTTTCGTACACCTCTTGGGGTCTACTGCTATACAGTTATGCCGTTTGGTCTTAAAAACGCCGGTGTCACGTATCAACGGGCTATGAGCAATATCTTTCAAGAACATCTACGGAAGATAGTTGAATGCTATGTAGATGACATCGCTGTTAAAAGTCGATCAAAGGACGATCACATTCAGGACTTGAGAACAGTATTTGAATTGATGCACCAGCATCAATTGAAAATGAACCCTACTAAGTCTTTCTTAGGGGTTTCCAGTGGCAAGTTTCTAGGATTTGTCATTACCTCTCAAGGTATCCATGTTGATCCTGATAAGGTTAAAGCAATTCTTGAAATGCGTCCTCCTCGTAATCTGAAAGAACTCCGTGGCTTTTAGGGCCGTATTGCTTATATTAGAAGATTTATATCTAATCTTTCTGGGAGATGTCAACCTTTCTCCCGTCTATTAAAGAAAGGGGTATCTTTCGTCTGGAATGAAGCGTGTCAAAAAGCCTTCAATGATATTAAGCAATATCTTACAAACCCGTCTGTTCTGTTACCTCCGGTGATAGGAAGACCATTTTTGCTATATGTTCGAGCCTTGGATCATTCACTTGGCGCTCTTCTGGCACAGAAAAGTGATATGGGTCATGAACAAGCAATATATTATCTGAGCAGAATGATGGTCGGAGCTGAACACAGATATACTCCTGTGGAAATAGAATATCTAGCTTTGGTTTTTGTCGTCCAAAAGATAAGGCATTATGTCACTGGACAGACTATTCATGTCATCTCCAGAATAAATCTCATTCGGGTATTGATGAGAAAATCGAGCATTCTTAATTCCAGGTTAGCTACCTGGGCGATGTTGCTCACTCCTTATGACATGATTTATGTGCCTCAAAAATCAGTGAAGGGCCAAGCGTTAGCTGATTTCTTAGCTGCTCATCCTATACCTAAAACTTTGAAGTTATATGAAGACATTCCAGACGAAGTAGTGGATTGTAACATGACTTTGAAAAATGATATATGGCAATTATATTTTGATGGAGCATCACGAGTGGGACCTAAAGGCAATATTATCTCTGGGGTAGGAATTGTCTTGGTTTCCTCTGACAAAATGGTCATGTACCGTGCCTATTCTCTTAATGAGCCATGCTCTAACAATGTAGCAGAATATAATGCTCTATTGATTGGTCTCCAAGTAGCAAAACAATTGGATATTGAATTCTTAGAGGCTTATGGAGATTCTCAATTGATCGTTAATCAAGTCAGAGGGACTTATGAAGTCAGAAATCCTGATCTCATCCCCTATCATCAGGTGGTAGTCGAGTTGGTCCTATTATTCAAAGGATTCTTCATTGAATTTGTACCACATTCTCAGAATGTGGAGGCTGATGCTCTTGCCAGCTTAGCTGCAGACTTGGCTGTCCCAATCCGAAGGCAAAATACAATTACTTTGTTGGACCGATACTTGTTCTGTGTGAAGAATAATCTGTATGTTGAACAAAGTTATACTACAGAGCCTAGTTCCCAACAGAGGGATTGGAGAACTCCATTCATTGACTATACGGTTCATGGAATTTTGCCTGAAGATCCAAAAAAAGCAGCATCGATCAAGAGACAATCGTTTATATTCTATTATGATTCGTCTTTGCATATGCTATACCGTCGTTCATATGATGGACTCTTGCTGCGCTGTCTCTCAGAAAGTGAAGCCAAACAAACACTGCGTGAGGCTCATGATGGTGTCTGCGGTGCTCATCAACCAGGTCCAAAGTTGCAAGACCGTATTCGAAGAATGGGGTATTATTGGCCTTCTATGATAGCAGATGCTGTAGACTATGCCAAAAGATGTAAAGCATGTCAGATTCACGCTGATTTCATTCATCAACCGTCTGAATTTCTACATCCTACAGCAGCCTCTTGGCCCTTCGAAGCTTGGGGTATGGATGTTATTGGTCCTATTAACCCTCCTTCTGTTAAGGGACATCGGTTCATACTAGCTATAACTGATTACTTTTCGAAGTGGGCAGAAGCAGTCCCCCTTGCGGAAGTAAAAACATCTAATGTTATCAGTTTCATCAAGCACCATATCATTTATTGTTTCGGGATTCCTCGACAGATAATTCATGACAATGGTCCACAATTTGCCAGTCAAGCATTTTATCGATTCTGTGACAAGAATCGAATTCAGAATTTGGCTTCTACGGCTTATAATCCAGCTGCTAATGGTTTAGCTGAAGCTTTCAATAAGACGATCATCAAACTTCTTAAAAAATTTGTCTCTTCTAATAAACGTGATTGGAATGAGAAACTTGGAGAATGTTTATGGGCTTATCGAACAACAGTCTGGACTCTACTGGTTTTACACCATTCTCATTGGTTTACGGATGCGAAGCTGTTCTCCCATTGGAAATCTAGATCCCTTTCTACGAATAGCCATTGCTAATGAGCTAACTACGGAGAATAATGATCGCTTATGACTCCAAGAACTTGAAGGATTGGATGAGAAGTGTCTTCAAGCACAACAACACATTGAACTGTATCAAGCCCGCATATCTCGAACTTTTAATCGTAAAGTTAAGGAGAGGGTATTCAAAGTTGGCGAGCTTGTATTAGCTGTTCGGAGACCGATGGTAATGACACATAAAAGTAACGGAAAATTCCAAGCAAAATGGGAAGGCCCTTATGTAATTGAGTCCGTATTTTCCAATGGCGCCTATCGGTTGTCAAAACCCAATGGAGATCTACTCATGCTGCCAATCAATGGCAAATTTCTTAAGAAATACTATGTATAAAAAGAGAAGACAGAACAAAAATAAAACTTCTTTTATTATTATTTTTGTTCAAAATAAAAGACTAAGGACGAGGGCCACTCCCTTCGTTATTGAATATATAGTCGGCCAATGCATAGAAGGCGTCGTTTCCTGAACTCATGAAAAGTTTGCAAACAACCATCCTCGACGCTTCTTCTTCAGGAGTTTTTCCTAGCTCTACTAAAAAAGCAAGAATGTCTTCGGGTGGCTTAGGCGCACAAGAACTTCCACCTATTTCGGTCGAGCCTGATGAGCCTGATACAGGGGGTTCAACGAGGAACGTATCAATGATGCCCTCGATCTTCCAGGGGACTTCATTCTTTTGCTGTATATCTTCGAAAGACATTTCCAATAGAGGAGCAGAAATAAGAATGAAATGATTACAGAGAATTCTCACCTATTTATAGAAGAGGATTACTAATGAACTAGTCTTTGAAATTGAAAACGACTTTTCATTTCTGAAAAGACTCGTCCATTCAGGTTACCAGGTTCATCCATTTAATTATGGAATTGAATCATCCTTTCTGTTCCCAAGAAATACGTTGATTCATCCACCGTTTTGACATTTACGCTCACAACATTTGTCTTCTTAATCCCCAGCTACCAAGGTTTGGTTAAGCTGACTTCTTGTTTCCGGGGAAAGGGATTTTATATCTTCTATTTTTTTTTCAATTGATTAGAAAGTGGGATTCGCTATTTATCATGTTTTTATGACCTCTGAATAAATATTAAATCTACTTTCTTTTCCTATCTATCACTTCTACTTGACCTCTGCATAGATATTAATCTAATTTTCTTTTGAGTTCATATATGCTATTATGTCCATATTACCTCTGATAGTATCATATACTCTAAAACAGAAAATAAGATTTTATTTATCTATCATGTCCATATTACATCCAGATAGATACAAATCATTGATCATAGAAGAATCATCATTTTCATTCCCATATCATCAAAAAGTCTATTACATTTCTTAGACTTTCTTACAAGTTATAATGGAAATCTCTTATATTTTTGGTTTTTTATTCTATACACCAACGATAACCTAATAGAGATCTATTTCTTCTTTGATCCTCTTTGACGGGTTCGTTATTGGTGGCAGTTCCTGACTGTCTGAGCTCCAGTGGCAACCAGAACAGCAGGAATCAATGGCTGGTTTCTTCCCCTTGCTACCGATGGCAGATGATTTCTTAGGAGCCATCAGATCAGAGTTTCGAAGAAAGAAAAGGCAAAGAGATTCAAGAAGATGAGTAAAAGTGTTTTCTCTCTCTGAAAAGACCTATTTATAGAGAGATTCAAAACCGACTGTTGGATATCCCTATAATTACGTCGACTGTTGGACATCCCCGCTTTTACGCGGATGGTTGTTGCGTATCCCAAATTTTACGCTGGCAGATCAAATTTCAACTTTTACGCTTCTGTTCAAAGTGTTTCAAATTTTGGAGATATTTGAAAACTTTGAAGGGGGTCTTGTAGGAGCGTAAAAAGTGCTTCAAAGAAAGAGTCATCCCATTCATAAGTGATCGATTTTTACACCAAGCAGAACGGGTGATCTCTTTTACGCCCAAAACTAGGCTAATCAATTTACGCCTAAGCAGGCTGATCATTTTACGCTTGGGTCTACACCTATGATTTTGCGCCAAGGACAGAGCAGTCTCTTTTATGCTGGACAAAACTGTCAAATCTCGCATTTAATGCAAACTCTGACATGAAGATATTAATGATGGCATTTACCACAGAATTCAATGGAATTTGTCTTATACAAAGACCTTTGTTGTCGTTTATGGGGATCGAGCTACTTTACGCTCACTGTATGGTTTCTTTTACGCACGGAGTTTTACATGAGTTCTTACGCTCATAAAACAATGTGTGCGTAAAGTCTATTTGAGTCATTTTACGCTCAAGGTTATTCAATAACCACTTTACGCGGGAAACCTATGACAGAGCTATTTTACGCTCATCTTACTGCTTTACGCCCAGAGGATATTGGGGCTATTTTTACGCCCTATTCTTTCTGGCCAGTTTTGAACGTGGTTTGCCTACATAGCCTTCATGCCACATATTTCGAAGAACGTGTGTACATGTATCCTATTCTTACTGAAATGATGGGACGCGTGTCAACGTATGCAAAGGATGACTTTTATCATGGGTGGCAGTTGTTAGCGTAAAGACAGATTTTGATGCTCTTTTACGTACAGAAGCCCCAGTCTATAAATAGACTCATTTTTTCTCAAAGAAAAAGGACAGAGAGAACAAGAGAGAATACAGAGATCAGAACTTCGAGATTGTCATTCTCCGGAGCATTCTTCTTCAACTTTTTCTTTCAGAACAGAGTGAAGCAAAGCAGGAAAGCATTCGGCCTCGCCATCAGTGCCCAAGTGCGTCGATACCTTTCTGGTGACTTAGTTCTTCCAAGTTGTTCTACTTCAAGCAGTGATCTTCATCATCATCATATGGTCCAAGGAACAAAGTGATCATTTACAGATCAGACTTCCATAGCAATATTTTCCCAGAATCAAATTTGTACTCCTTGTACTTTTTCTCGTTTTATTTTCAAAATCCAACCTTTGTTTGGCAATTTTGTTAAGTGAAACAGTTACAAAATAGAAGATGTCAGGATCAATTACACAAAAGAAATTGGTTCAAAACAAAGAAGTCAGAAAACTCACCATGTTGACATCCCTCTGCTCAAGAAAAACAACTGAAATCGATCCAACTCTTCAACAATTCGATATTTGAAGAATCTGCAGTGAAGCACAGATCTCTGTGATTGAAACAATCAAGGCAAAATACTAAAAATCTAAGAAATCCCCAGACCTAGATCGATCATAGATTGATCCATCAGGTAGTTGAATTAACAAAGTCGAACGGATCTCTATCTAGAAATCTTCGACTCTCCATGTCCATCAATCAGAACGAAGAGTCGAAGCTTTACACGAAGGATCGATCATCCTTACTCCAAATCTGGACGGTGGATGCAAATGAACTAAAATCGAAAATGTTCAATCATTGGAGAGGAATTTGAACCAATCTCACCTTAATCTGATTTCTCAGAGATGAAGACATTGATCCGTCATGGAGCCTCGCCTAGCTCTCACCACTGTGCCATCCGAGCCTTTATCATCGCCATCACTGGTTCTTGGAGAATGGAATTATGGAAGAAAGAGGAGATCCAATTTTTTTGTGTCTCTGCTATGAATTACAACTGGCTAGAGACGAGAAAGAAGGGTTTTTATAGGGGAATTAGGGGTGGTCACAAAACTTGGAAAGAAAGAAATTTGAGCGGGAATTTGAGATTCCTCCAGCTGCACAAACGGTTAGAGAGAGGAAATTTTGAATTTCCTCTCCTCCATTCCAACAGCATACGAATGAAGGAGATAGGTTCTTCTTCAAGGAATCAACAGAATTATAAAAGGAAGGGCAGCTCCATGGGCTTGGGCCTATCAAGGCCCAACAGTATACTAGAAATAGAAGTCCAAAATTTACATGTGATAAAAAGTGATTCATTTTATTTAAAGATTAAATATTTTGCAAATACTTTAATTAAAAAAATATTATTAAAATTTGGGAAGTGGGATTACAAATCTCCCCTCCTTGAAAAATTTTGTCCTCGAAATTCCAAGAAAAATAATCATATTTACTAAATTCAAAACTCAAAACAATTCTCACCAAGATAAATTTTTATTGAATGGAAAATTCTCTAGTACTAAAGTGCAATCAAACAAATAAACTGGGGTATCGCTCCTGCATCTCGTCCTCGCGCTCCCACATGGACTCTCCCGGAGAGTGGTGTCTCCACATGACTCGGACAAGCGGTATAGTCTGATTTCGTAGTTGTTTCTTCCTCTGATCAAGGATCTCTACTGGTTGCTCATCGTAGGTCAAGCTCGGACCCACCTCTAGCTCTGAGTAATCCACCACATGGCTCGGATCCAAAATATAGCGTCGAAGCTGAGACACGTGGAAAACGTCGTGCACTCCCTCCAAGCTAGCAGGAAGTGCTAATCGATAGGCCACCTCGCCAATCCGTGCCGTCACGTCGAAGGGTCCGATGAATCTGAGACTGAGCTTCCCGTCTCTGTCGAAACAAATTATGCCTCTGGTCGACGAGATCTTCAGGAACACTCTATCTCCAACCGCAAACTCCAGTGGGCGTCTGCTGCTGTCCGCCCAGTGCTTCTATCGATCATGTGCATCTCTCCATTCCCGGAATACGTAAATTTTTTATTTTTTATGTATATGGTATCTGGCACATGTATCTTTATTGTATGTATCCTGTATTTGCACCTGGCCATGATATGGAACAGTATCTCATCGCGGAATAGTGTGCCACCCCTTGTCCTTGTTTGGTTGTAGGCGTGGTTCACTATTTCGATGATAGGATTTCTGGACCGTGTTGTGGTTAGGATTTTATTTATTTAATTTAATTAGTTGCATTATGTAGCATTTAACATGTCATTAGTCATATAGTTTAGAGCATGCTTAAGATTAGGGTTTTATGAGTCAACCCAACCCTATATATAATCTTTTCCTCACTCTCTCTCCTCATTCACTCTTTTTATTTCATTTTTCCTCCAACCAACATTTAGGCAAGTACACCCTGCACCAAATGGAGAGATTCTTGTATTTTTCATTTCTTGATTTTTTTTGATATGATTTGTCTATATTGTTCTTCTCATCATCCTCTACAAGTTTAGTTCTTGGAGTTTTTTATTTTAATGGCTAGTTTTGTGTAGATTTAAGTTTGTGCCATTTTCGGTTTTCTTGGATTTTGATCTATCAAATTTCTTTGTTTTCAAAATTTAGTTGTTCTATGTTGTGGAGAATTTCGTTCGACCCCATTTTGACCTATGGAAGTCCAAATTTGGACTTACATTAAAGGTTTTATGGAGCTTGGAAGCTATGGGTTCCATGTCCATCCTTCTCAGATTTTCGAAGAAAATGGGTACCATGGCACCCCATCGACCCTTGACCGTATAGTACCTATTTTGGCTATTTTGTATATTTTATGTCCTATTTGGTTGATTTGTGGCCAGAATTTCTTCCAACTCCTAACATGAAAGTTGTAGATCTTTGTCTTGGGTTCAAGAATATTCATGTCTCACTTTAACCAGAATTCATATGTGACTTTTATGTCACGAGGGGTCCGTGCGACTTTCTGACTTGACCATGTTCCTGACCTGATTACCTGTATACGTGCTGGTACTTTTTTAAGTGTGTATATTAGTATTCACTGCGGTGCTATTTAATGAGTGCACTGAGGTGTGACTCTACGTGCTAAGTGATCATTCATGTTATATGTCAATACATGTGTACCTTCCAGCACAGTCATGGTAATTGGTCAGTAATAGTATCGTGGTATAATGATTGTTGTTTGATGCATTACACTAAGCGTGGATCTAGATTTGGGACTCCTTAAGCCGATGTGGATTCATACTTAGGGTACACGTACTATGGTACGACATATAGGAGGATGACCATGTGACCACGACATGTAATTCCAATATCAAGATAGGGTTAATCTAAGCAACTTAATTCGATAGAAGCATTGGAAGGGAAGAGAATCCCGAGATCGTGCCATACTAGCCACCCCAGGTCCATTCCTGACGTGTCGGGTTGGACGCCACGGATACAATTTCATCCGCCTATAGTGGATGACTACATCCGACTCCCACGTGCTATGTGTTATATATTTTAGCATGGTGGCCTTACCGGAGACCGGTGCATAATCAAAGTGTTATGCGTATATGTATATTATATGGTTTGGCTAGCCCTGCTGGGTTTACACGATCTGAAGATTCCTATATATTGCATTACTGGGATAATCCAGACAAAGCATAAAAAGCTGTAGGATTGATTGGCCGCTTGTAAGCCGACTTGTTTGTGATATGTTTTCTTCTGTTAGCAACTGAGGAACATGGACTATCGTGGTGCGTGGTCCAACCCTTGTCCTTGTTTGGTTGTTGGGTTGGGCTATTGTGCTGCTATAGACTATGGACCAATGTCGCGATTAGAAGCCCTTCACCTGCCCATAGTTATAGTATATATCTTATCTCTGCATGATACTGGCACTGTTTGTCCTTATTTGGTTGTAAGGGTGTCGTATTGTCTCGATGATATGGTATAAGCCTATAACTCTTGAATCAGGTCTTATTATTATGTTTGGAATTTATCTCACTCTTTTGTGCTCCCTTGTGGTACTTGCTATTCGGGGCCTGATCCCACTGGTTTTGTTTGGCCAGATCTCGTAGCAGCGCCAGAGGATCCAGCTTTCTATCCGAACAATGGTGCATACCAGGAGTATGGACGCCAAGGATCATGAGTGGGTTTCTTCTTTACTGCTCTGATATCTTCTATTTTATACTAGGCGTTTCGCCACTGGCACCTGTTTAGCCGGCAGTTCTGGACATTCAGTTTCTTACATAATTGTAATTAAATCAGACTGCAGCTGACTACGGTTATGTATTATTGACTCTCGGTACTAGCTTATCATTTTGTATAGCTAGGCTCATGAATCATTTTGATGAAGCGTCGGGGACGCCTTACTGCTTTGTCTTGTATGATCATTATTACTGCTTCTTGGTTGATTGATTGAGACATAGATGCTCTGTGGGACCATAGGAGACTTGATCGTAGCATGCACTCCCTAGTCTCTTGACAGCCATGATCGCCGTATGACGTTTATATACCTCATATGGAGTAGCTGGCCTAGTCCGTCTTAGTATTCCGGTATTGGGGCGTGACAAGATTTTATTGGTAGCCCATACACGTCTGTTTTTCAGACTTGTGGGGGATTGCAATTATAGGAGTCTCAATCAAAATATGTTCCTCTTGATCTCCTGATTCATCTTCTCTTTCTTCCACCTTGATTGCTAACTTGATTATCATCCTCGATTCCTTCCCGTCCTGTCGTATGATACCTTGTATCCTTTTCTTTAGGGGCACATCATTCTCGGCTATTGGAGGAGCCGGCATAGGAGAGAATCCAGTAGAGCAGGGACCTGTTGGAGATCAGCAAGGGGTAGCCCCTCTACCTGGACAGATTCACGTCGAGAACGTTACCGAACATGAGCCAGTTGAGCCACAGAGGCCAGACGTTCCCGTACCTCTAGTGATGCCAGTAGTACCAGTAGCACTAGATGCACTGGCACTATTGCAGATTATCAGAGGGTTATTGGAGACCCAGCAACACCAAACGGTAGCCCAACAGCAACAACAGATCCAGCAGCAAGAACAGAATTTATTACTGAATCAGGGGTTACAGCTAACTTTTGAAAGGAGTGTCAGAAATAACTCGGGAGCGTCGGGGAGGTTTTATCGACTTAACCCGAGATACTTTGATGGCACGGAGGATGCCATCACGGTGGATGCTTGGCTTCAGGATATTGAGGCTATATTGACCGCAGCAAAGGTTCCAGCAGAATAGAAGGTTGACCGGGTCAAACTGTTACTTCAGGACATCGTCCGTAACTGGTGGGCATCAGAAGAGGTTGGAATGAGGCGTCATGTTCCTTGGGATGGCTTCAGTACCAGATTCAAGACCAAGTACTTTGGCGTGGTAGCTCGGTATTAGCTTCAGTAGAGATTTATCAGCCTCAAACAGGCTGGTAGGACGATGGATGGTTATGCAGCGGAGTTCTGCAGTTTAAGTCAGTTTGCACCGACGATGGTGGCTACGGAGCTAGAGAAGGCTATGAGGTTCCAGTAGGGGCTTCACTTAGAGATTATACAGCTGGGAGAGGGGCACGAGTACCAGACATTCGATGCAGTATTGATGGCGGCTCGGAGGCACGAACTTACTATTCAAAGGTTATCAGCAAGGACTGAAGGCCAGAAGAGGTCTCATATGTAGAGTGCGAAAGGAGAAGGAGCAGTACCTCAGACGTCAGCACCAGTGCCTGACGTCCATATTCGTGATGCAGCTCCGGTCACAACAGTTGTGATGGCACCAGTTCGACAACAGCAACAGCAACAGGGGCACCAACAACGTCAGGAGGCACCAGTGGGTTGCACTTATTTTTGTAAGGGAGGGCACACTCGGGAAGTGTGTCGGTCAGCGAATGGACAGTGCTTGAGGTGTGGAGGGTCAGACCATCGTATAGCTACGTGCCCACAGATACAGAGGCCTGGAGGGCCAGCTCAATAGTTTCCAGCGTTGCCAGCTCCAGAGGTAGTACCGTATCAAGGGCCAGCACTAGCAGTGAGGCCACTAGCCCAGCGCCCATTACTGACACAAGCTCAGATGTACCGATAAGTACAACCTCGGGTAGGACCGCATCAGGTAGGGCAGCAGAGGCCGCAACTGCAGGGACAGAGGCAAATAGAATTTGGAGTATTAGAGCAGAGGTTGGCCGAAGGCGGCCAGATTGTGGGTAAGTTTTGAGTATTATTCATAATTCCTTTGGTTCTATATTCGAAGAGTGAAGGCAACTTTCTCATCTCACTCATCTTCTCTCGTATCATGTGATACGTGATATTCATCATGTGTCTTGATTACGAGAGTACGTCCTGGGCAGAGTCTCATTCTTGATTAACTCATTGGTACCGACTTATCCCAAGCGTTGTCCCTTGTCCACTTTGGGAGTCAGTATAGGACCTCGAGGACAAATTCCTACCTAACTGACTTGGGAGGCATATTTTATTCGTATGTCCCTGATCACTTTCCTTCTAGGGTATGATTTTTGTTTGTGCTTTTACTTAATTGTTCTTTCTTTCGTAATCTATTCATGTGCCATGTGTTGTTTGATGATTGTGCTTGCTATATGTCATGAGTGTATTTCGTGATCTGAGAGCGCGCTTGACTAGCCTTATCGAAATTCCGAGGACAGAATTTTTCTAAGGAGGGTAGAGATGTCAATCCCCGTTCCTGGAATACGTAAATTTTTGATTTTTTTTCTGTATATGGTATCTGGCACCTTTATCTTTATTACATGTATCCTGTATTTGCACCTGGCCATGGCATGGAATAATATCTCGTCGCGGAATAGTGTGCCATCCCTTGTCCTTGTTTGGTTATAGGCGTGGTTCACTATTTCGATAATAGGATTTTTGGACCGTGTTGTGGTTAGAATTTTGTTTAATTAATTTAATTAGTTGTATCATATAGCATTTAACATGTTATTAGTCATATGGTTTGGAGCATGCTTAAGATTAGGGTTTTATGAGTCAACCCAACCCCTATATATAATCTCTTCCTCATTCACTCTTTTCATTTCATTTTTCCTCCAACCAACATTTAGGCAAGTACACCTTGCACCAAATGGAGAGATTCTTGCATTGTTTATTTCTTGATTTTTTTAATATGATTTGTCTATATTGTTCTTCTCGTCATCCTCTACAAGTTTAGTTCTTGGAGTTTTTGATTTTAATGGCTAGTTTTGCGTAGATCTAAGTTTGTACCAATTTTGGTTTTCTTGGGTTTTGATCTATCAAACTTTTTTGTTTTCAAAATCTAGTTGTTCTATATTGTAGAGAATTTCGTTCTACCCCATTTTGACCTATGGAAGTTCAAATTTGGACTTACATTGAAGGTTTTATGGAGCTTGGAAGCTATGGGTTCCATGGCCATCCTTCTCAGATTTTCGGAGAAGATAGGTACCCATCGACCCTGCCGCATAGATGGCACCCCCATCGACCCTGCCGCATAGATGGCACCCCATCGACCCTTGACCGTATAGTGCCTATTTTGGCCGTTTTGTATGTTTTATGTCCTATTTGGCTGATTTGTGGCCAGAATTTTTCCTAACTCCCAACATAAAAGTTGTAGATCTTTGTCTTGGCTTCAAGGATATTCATGTCTCACTTTAACCATAATTCATATGTGACTTTTATGTCACGAGTGGTCCACGTGACTTTTTGACTTGACCATGTTCCTGACCTGATTACCTGTATACGTGCTGGTACCTTTTCTAAGTGTGTATTGAGATACAATATTAGTATGCCCTGCAGTGCTATTTAATGAGTGCACTGAGGTGTCACTCTACATGCTAAGTGATCATTCGTGTTATATGTCAATACATGTGTACCTTCCAGCATAGTCATGGTAATTGGTCAGTAATAGTATCGTGGTATAATGATTGTTGTTTGATGTATTACACTAAGCGTGGATCTAGATTTGGGACTCCTTGAGTCGATGTGGATTCATACTTAGGGTACAACGACTATGGTATGACATATAGGAGGATGACCATGTGACCACGACATGTAATTTCAATATCAAGATAGGGTTAATCTAAGCAACTTAAATCGGTAGAAGCATTGGGAAGGAACAGAATTCCGAGACCGTGCCATACTAGCCACCCCAGGTCCAGTCCTGACGTATCGGGTTGGCTGCCACAGATACAGTTTCATCCGCCTATAGTGGATGACTATATCCGACTCCTACGTGCTATGTGTTATATGTTTTAGCACGGTGGCCTTACGGGGGACCGGTACATAATCAAAGTGCTATGCGTATATGTATATTATATGGTTTGGCTAGCCCTGCTAGTTTGACACGATCTGAGGATTCCTATATATTATATTACTGGGATAATCCAAACAAATCATAGAAAGTCGTAGGATTGATTGGCCGCTTGTAAGCCGACTTGTTTGTGATATGTTTTCTTCTGTTAGCAATTGAGGAACATGGACTATCGTGGTGCGTGGTCCAACCCATGTCCTTGTTTGGTTGTTGGGTTGGACTATTGTGCTGCGATAGACTATGGACCGGTGTCGCGATCAGCAGCCCTTCACCTGCCCATGGTTATAGGATATATCTTATCTCGGTATGATACTGGCACTGTTTGTTCTTGTTTGGTTGTAAGGGTGCCGTATTGTCTCGATGATATGGTATAAGCCTATAACTCTTGAATCATGTCTTATTATTATGCTTGGATTTTATCTCACTCTTTTGTGATCCCTTGTGGTACTTGTTATTCAGGGCCTAACCCAGTTGGTTTTTTTTGGCCAGATCTAGTAGCAGTGCTAGAGGATCCAGCTTTCTACCCGAACAATGGTGCACACTAGGAGTATGGGCGCCAGGGATCATGAGTGGGTTTCTTCTTCACTGCTCTGATATCTTCTATTTTGTACTTGTCATTTAACTACCGGCACCTGTTTAGCCGACAGTTCTGGACATTCAGTTCCTTGCATAATTGTAATTAAATCAAATTGCAGCTGACTATGGTTATGTTCTATTGACTCTCGGTACTAGCTTATCATTTTGTATAGCTAGCTAGCCTCATAAATCATTTTGATGAAGCATTGGGGACGCCTTACTGCTTTGTCTTGTATGATCATTATTACTGCTTCTTGGTTGATTGATTGAGACATAGATGCTCTGTGGGACCATATGAGACTTGATTGTAGCATGCACCCCCTAGTCTCTTGACATCCACGATCATCGTATGACGTTTATATACCTCATATAGAGTAGCTGGCCTAGTCCGTCTTAGTATTCCGGTACTGGGGCGTGACAACACACATCCATAATAATAGAGGTATTTGTTCTTTTATGTAGTCAGTACAAAGAGAACGACTCCAAGTGGTCCTGTTCAATACACACAAAGTGTACTAATATAAACCTATAGTCAAGATAGACTAATACCAGATTACACTATAACATTTCCAATAGATTGTCCAAGTCCATCTAGGTTGTGAACTATTTATATATTCTGATAATATGATATTCTGTGTGACACTACACACCATATTATCTACAATATAGAATATCAGACACTTGCATTAATACTTGCAACAAATACAATATACAATTATTTGCCCATATGATTCTCATTCAAAATTTAAGAAAATAAAGTTACTACAAAAGTGATGCTTTTAGTATATAACCCTAACAATGATCAACCCCACATGGGCCGTATAACTATCTAAAAAGACATTCGAAACATGAAGGATAAAGAAACCTACCCGGTGGACTGGCAAGCAACAAGTCCTAGGATACAGGAGCGAGATTCTTTAAAAAGTTAAGGTTGTGGGCGGTTAAGAGAGCCTATTTGGAGACTTTTTAGCAGGAAATACAAAGGTTTAGTGATGGCAGACTCCTTCCTCTGATTAAGCCACACAAAGAATGACCACAACATCCTTCATATTCAATGATTCACTGTATTACCGACCGGATTGACATCATTCGAGAACATGATCTGATGAGACCAAGGCTTGTTCTCTCCTTTGTAGGAATTAACCATGACAATACAAAAAATATAAGGTGAGATGGGACCTCTTTCGAGCCACAAAGCAATCACTTCTCTGCTCCTCGCCTTTGTCTACAATTTTTGGGTTTGAAAGATCAATAGAGCGGTAAAAATACTAGCTTTCTGTCTTGTCAAATATATATATATATATATATATATATATATATATATATATATATATATATATATATTCAAAAGACATTTTATTGAAAATAAGGGAGGCTCAGAAAGAGCGTTACAAGCATGTGCAGAGCCGATAAACACAAAATGGGCCCTGAAGTACAAGGTAGCAAATAAACTAAGTACTAACCCAAAATTTTGAAATTCCGGAGACCGGAATTACGAAATTTTGAAATAGCAAAACTGAAATTTTGAAATTCAAAACTGAATTTCAAAATTTTAAATTAATGAAGTAGTGGGTGCGGCCCAAAGGGGCACACGGCCCTAGGTTTGGGCGGGACAGTCACGCAACCCGGCGCGTGTCCCAAGGATTTGGCGGGTCAGTCACGCAAGCCGGCACGTGACCCTAGGCGGGCGGTCTGCCCGAGGGAGAGATGGGGGAGGGGGGCACACGGCTCGAGGAGCCTCGGGCCCCTCCAGAGCGGTTCCCGGAGGCTGGTGGACCGGCGACTCATCCGGCGGAGGAGGGACCGGGCGCGGCGCCCGGAGCTGTGTGGGTTCCGGCAGAGGAGACCTGCCAGGAAGGGGCGAACGGGAGGGAGAGGGGAGGCAGGGCAGAGACGGGGGCTTCCTCCGGTGCCGAGAAGGGGGCGGCTATGGCGGGGGGTCCAGCCGAGGGGGTGGAGGGCCGGCGGGCTCCGACGGGGAAGACCGAACGGCGGGGGCTCCGGCAGGGGAGACAGCCCGAAGGGAGGGGAGCTGAGCCGAAGGAGCCGGAGGAGGGCCGGCGGGGGGGGGGGGCAGCCGGGAGGGCTGAGCACTAAGCCTGGGGGAGGAGAAGAGGGTTCTCGGCCGGCGAGATGGGGTGGTCGGCCGGCGTGGCGCAGAGCCAGTTACCGACGAGGAGGAGGGACGTCCAGCATGAGCCGGAGTGAGCGTCGTAGGCTGGAGGAGGCGGCAAGGGCAGGGAGCGGCATCCCCGCAGGCGAGGGGCGGTCAACCGAGGAAGAGGCCGAGCGCTCCGGGAACAGCACAGCCACGACGGACCACGAAGGAGCCTCGGCTCTCGCGGGAGGAGAGAGAGTGCCTGCGCCGGGGGTGGGAAGCCAGGGCGCACCGGGTGGGGGGACAGGGGCTATGGGAGGAGGAGGAGGAGCCCCCGGCGGACCCGAGGCTAGGGTCGGTGAGGGCGCAGCCGAGGAGGGCCACTGCAAGGAGAAGAACGTGTTCGCCGCGGGGAGGCACGGGGCGAGGCCGGGCGAGGCCGGCCGAGGGCGCGGGCGGCCACCGCAAGGGGGGGCCAAGGGTACCGGGGGCGCCGTAGGAATAGGGGCGACGAGGGGGAAAACCACCCCGGGGCTGGCGGCGCGAGGAGAGTGCGCCGGATCGGGAGGAGGGGAAGACGGGGCGGCCTGGGGGGCGGTGGAGGGCGAGCCAGGGGGAGGCCCGAGGATGGAGGGGGTCGGGGAGGGTCCTGGGGGGACGCAAGGAGCGGGCGGATGGCGCCGTCACCGAGAGCGCCGGTGGCGACGACTGCGGCTAGGGCGGCCTCCCTACGGGCTGGCTGCGGCGATCAGCCACGTAAGGGGCGAGAAGTCGGGATCCACTGGGCGATGTCCGCGAGGGTGGCGAGAAGTAGGGCCACCGAACGAAGGAGGGCACCACGGCCAACCGGCCGGGCCGCCGGGGACGAGGACCGGCCCCGCCCACCACCCGAAAAAGATGAACGGGGGGCGGGGGGGGGGGGAGGACCTAGGGCCGACTGTCCTCATCTTTTATATATATATATATATATATATATATATATATATATATATATATATATATATATATATATATATATATATATATATATATATATATATATATTATAAGCTGATTGCAACTTGATACCCATAACTATTACTGTTTTTCAACTTGATATCCTAAACTTTTTTTTTTCTTTCACAATTTGATACCTTGAAAAGAAAATCCCAAAGGCACTAGTCTAGTGGTAATGCGGAGGGTGGGGTGAGGGGGGTTGGGCAAGCATGTGTCTTGGTTTCGAATCCCCCTTGGGTGGCTGGGTGGCTTATATAGCCACGACTCGACTTGGAGAATATATATATATATATATATATATATATATATATATATATATATATATATATATATATATATATATATACAAATATATATATATATATATATATATATATATACAAATATATATAAAAAAATATATATATATATATATACAAATATATATATATATATTTCAACCAGCCAATTTATTGATATAATGATCAGGAAAAGTACATAATATCTAGCCAATGCCTAGCTCAATCCACGAGCTCGGAATCTTTGGCTTGTGCGTGCATCTCCTTAGTGCTTTCCCGATCTGTCTTCTGGTCTCAAACAATAACTGAGCAGCCGAATATTGATATCCTTCGTAGCGCCATTTGTTTCTGTTCTTCCACAGAACCCAGCATACCGCAGCCACTACAATCTCTTTGAGATGGAGATTTGGACTACTCCATCATATTTCAAACAGCCCGGCCAGGGTCGACTGTCGCACGAGAATATGGAGATCTACTTGTAATGCTTGCCAAACTTGACTAACCAATTCTCCTTCCCCGAAGATATGCTCCACTGTCTCAACTGATGAAATATCACAACAATGACATTTAGAAGCTAGTCGATACCCAAACTTTTGGATAATGTCGTCCATCGGGAGTTTGTTATGCATCATCCTCCACAATAATATAGACCACTTGTAGGGGATACAAGGGTTCCAAATGTGTTTAAAGGATGGATTAATTGGAGAAGGGGCTCGAATAATCCGCCAAGCATTAAATACAGTGAATTTGCCGCTAGCACTAGAGGTCCAAGTCCGTTCTCCAGTGTCCAGTTGAGTAATATGTTGATTTGCCATGTCCCTACCTTGCAATAACCGTCTCCATACATATGAACACTTCTGCAGAGCCCCAACTTGATCAAGGTTTTGAAACTTAAAGTATTTTGCCTTGAAAAATCTCTGCCAAAGCCCGTCTTGCGTTTTCAGTTTCCACCATAACTTACATGTGAATGCATCCATCGTCTCTTTAATGCTTCTAATCCCTAGTCCAGCTTCCTCAATAGGTCTCGCTATTGTTCCC
The DNA here is from genome assembly GCA_029216955.1 of Iris pallida. Taxonomy (NCBI): domain Eukaryota; kingdom Viridiplantae; phylum Streptophyta; class Magnoliopsida; order Asparagales; family Iridaceae; genus Iris; species Iris pallida. The sequence continues at coordinate 1,043,433 of JANAVB010014796.1, forward strand.
CAACTCGACCAGATGTATTTTTGAACACCCTCCGATGAGCCCCAAAAGAACCGAACGAACATATCCTCAAGTTTGTTAAGGACTGACTTCGGAGGATTACAAGCAGCAATCATATACATGGGAATAGATAACAATACCGATTTGATAAGAGTTAGCTTTCCCCCGTACGATAAAATTTTCTGTTGCCAACCTTCAAGTCTTCTACGTATCTTAGCCAACAACTCTTCATATAGGATAGTATTGCTCACGCCCACGGCCATTGGACATCCAAGATAAGTGAAAGGAGGATGCTGGATCTCGAAGCCTATAATGTCTTGAAGCTCATTCATCCTATCAATTGTTGGTGCTGTGTATATGGATGATTTTGCAGCATTAATACTCTGACCCGAAGCTTTCTCATATCTTTGTAAAATCCCATGAATCGACTGCACCGATCGAACATCACCAGCTGAAAATAATAGTACGTCATCTACAAACGCTAAATGAGTAATAGCCGGGCAACCACTTGGAACATAATAGTGATTATATGAAGCCTTCTCCACCATTTTGTTTAAGTTTCTCGACAAAACTTCTGCTGAAATTATGAATAGGGCTGGAGACATTGGATCCCCTTGGCGTACACCTCTAAAAGCTTTGAAGTAACCGGACGAGACTCCATTTATGATAGTTGAGTACCATACATTGTTGAGCAATCGAAACACCATACTAATCCATTGTTCCTTGAACCCAAATCTACGCATTACTTGCATTAGAAAAGACCAATCTAGTCTATCATATGCTTTGGTCATATCCAACTTAATGGCAATATTACCTCCTCTATTATTATTATTCATTAAACTCAACATCTCTTGAGCTAAGAGGATGTTATCGACAATCTCCCTTCCCCTAATGAAGCCACTTTGCTCTGGGGATATTAATTTTGGCAAAATAGACGCTAATCTAAGAGCAAGTAGCTTGGAGATAATTTTGTTGAAGACAGTACATAAGCTAATAGGGCGGTAGTCAGACATGTACCTTGGATTAGTATGCTTAGGAATTAACACCAATGATGTACTCGTGAAGGTCCTTGGCAATTTGAATCCGTCCATGAATAAGGATATCGCCTCTGCCATGTCATCCTCAATGATATGCCAGCAAGAAATAAAGAATGTAGCTGTAAACCCATCTGGTCCCCCTGTGCTGTTGACGTCAAGACTCTGAATAGTATGAAGAATTTCCTCCTTCAATGGCTTAGCTGTCAAGATATCATTGTCATCCTTTGTCAAAATCTGAGGAATAACCGCCATATGTTCATCATCCTCCTCTGAACACTCTTATACTGTGCTTCATAGTAGGAGTTGGCCATTAATTGAATATCCTTCAACTCGGATTTGCTCACCCCTTCCTCATCCAGAATATGATGAATATGTAATTTTCTTTGCTTACTGTTAACGCATTCATGGAAGTATTTCGTGTTTCGATCGCCCTCCATATCCCACCGAAGACGCGCCTTTTGTCTCCAAAACGAATCAACATATGAATGCTTTTGTTTCAACAGTGCTACAGATTTATCCATAACAATCCTGTTAGCCAAGGATCTATCCGCTTCAAATACAAGTTTCGCTGCAAGGGCCTGATCCTCCGCAACCTTGACTTACTGGAAAATATCACCAAAGTGACTATGACTCCATGTAGAGAGAGCCTTACGACAAGCTGCCAGTCGCAAGTTAACCCGAACCAAGCCATTCCGATGGGAGATAGAATGCCATGCCTCCTTCACAATCTCCTTGAAACCCTCCTGCCTAGCCCAGAAATCGAGAAAACAAAATGGCCTCTTGTCTTCTTCATTCTTGGCTTGTAGCTTGACTAGTAGTGGCGCATGGTCAGATTCTGCCCTATTCAAATGTTCCACCTTAGACAATGGTGCAAGATGAAGCCACTCTTGAGTCACTAACATCCTATCCAACCTCGATCCCCTACGATCAGCTGATTTGGATTTAATCCAGGTAAATCGACTTCCAGTGAAGGATAGTTCAGTTAGGCCTGCTGATATCTGGAAATTAAGAAATTCTTGTATAGAGATCGGGCAAGGAGGCCTCCCCCAACTTTTTCGTCCATATTGGCAATAGCATTGAAATCCCCCCTACCGCCCATGGCAAGTTGTGTGAAGCCTGCAAGCTTAGAAGCCTCTCCCAAAAATCCCTACGACCCTCCTTCTTGTTATGGCCATGCACAAAAGTGAACATAACTCTCTCAGGAAGAAATTCATTTTGGAAAGCAACTGTGACGGCTTGATCGAAGGAGTCCAAAACTAAGATTGTGCAGCCCGTCTTGGCCAATATCAAAATGTTTCCCTTGTCATTTGAGAACCCCTTGTCAAATCCAAGCTTAAGTTGATAATGTAACAATTTACTACTGTCCACTTTGGGCTCTAGAATAGCCAGCATATGAACTTTGTGCACCCGACAAATATTACGTAATCTCTTGAGAGCCATTTTGCTAGCGACCCCACGAATGTTCCAACAAATGATGTTAAACATTAATGGAGAGATGATGGTTACCCGATTTAGTGGCTGCGGTGACTGAGCGTAGGACCCTGTCCTTCGGCGGGACGTCTTTCTTTTTTCGCTTGGGTTTAGCTGCAGCTGTACCACCTTCTTCCTCCTCCACTGCGTTGGCCCAGCTGCCAATAACACCTTCTTCTTTACTCCGGAGCTCAGCGTCAGTAGCCGCGACTTCAGCTTCAAGTTCTCCGTCGGACTCTCCCTGGGGAATTTCGCCTTCTTCATGCCCTTCATTTTCTTGCGGTGGTTCCTGGGGAATGTCCGGTTCAAGAGCTGTTGTCGCTCCACTATCATCCTTTTGATTGACCACAATCTCGTCATTTGGAGAGTTTGTCACATCTAGAGGGAGGGTTTTATCATTGGAATGAATGCTCAAGGCCTGGGATTGGTTGGGAGGCTGATCCGAGTTGACGTGCGTTGGTGACCGTGCCGCGTCCTCTCTTTGCAGGATATGAGTAACTACTGGTTCTGGTTGATGACTAGTAGTGGCTGCGGCCTCTTGATGCATGGGGGCTTTCCCTCGGGTGTTGTGTTTAAGTTTACAAGAACTTATTGAATGACCCTGATGGCGGCAGTGAGAACAGTATAATGGGGTAGTTTCAAACTCTATTAATTGCCAAAACCCTCCACTAGGCAGGTTGATAAGAAGATGATGTTGCAGTGGTTTAGATGCATCTATCTCCATGAATATACGTGCCATACTCGGACGTGACAAGTCCGCCGTAGCCTTGTCGATCTTCAATGGGTTTCCAAAAGCAGAAGCGATAGCAAATAATGCATCCCTAGCATAAAGATGATGAGGCAAGTTTGAAGCGTTACCCAAACAGGGATCTTCGATGACTCCTGAGACGGAGAAAAATCTGGATCCTATTTAAAAATTCTCATTGGAGCCCTAGAAATACACCAGAGATCTTTGGATCTAAGCCGCAAGAAATCAACTTCACTAGAAGGACGGATGAGAATATGTTTCTCGTTAATAACTCCTGCTTTGATTGGACCTGCGAACTCGAAGCCAATGAAAGCCTTCCTAATCAAGTCGATCGGAGGGCGAGCATGCGAGAACTTCCCTATTAGAGCATAACGAAACGGATCAACCAGGATGGGCTCCTACTCTTCCGAGAAAGAGATCGAAGGAGATCCTTTAAAAGAAGTGACCGTTCGCGGCGCGATGACAGGAGCCGTCGGAGTCGGGCCCTTCACCGCATCCGCGAAGGACTTGGCCGCCATAACCCTAGTAGAAAGCACGGAGGAAGCCACCCACCAAGTGGTTTAGGTGGCTCTAGGATGAACCCTGGCCCGGCCAAAGGCCACGCCGGCGTTGGTGGAGAAGAGAGGCCTAGGGTTTACTCAGAGGTGGCAGTCGGCACGATTCTATATATATATATATATATATATATATATATATTTTAACGCCCCAGAACCAGAATACTGGAAAGCGGGGGCGGACATATCCAACTACGTATATTGATGTGCAACCCACCTCGCTATACGGTCACGGCTGTCTAGATACATGAGGGTTTAACTACAAGCCATCAGTCGTCATGAACAAGCCTATTGTCTCAATCTCATGCAAGGAATAACAGTTACAAGATGTTAGAGCATCAAATATACAATAGTAAGGCGTCCCATACATTACATATTTGGATGATCATGAAGCTAGTCGTACAAAATATAAAGACTAGCAAGAGTTATAGTCATACATGATCAACCCTAGGATTCGTCAATCATGTTACAGCCCGTAGGCAGACAATAAGTAAGGTGCAATCGAGCTAACACGTGCTCATCGGCTAAACGCCTCAAAAGAATACTTTTACAATAAAGTGGAAGAACAAAGGGAAACCCACTCGTTGTCCGGATTACGCCTGGTGGTCACCATCGGGCTGGAAGGTCAGTAGATCCTCTGGAGCTGCTCTGAAATCTGGTCATACAAAACCAGCTAGGTCAGATCCCAGAAAGAGCAAGTGCCACAAAGGGGGCTTCACTTAAGAACTAATCCAGCATATCAAAAATGAATATTAAAGATTATTATAAAGAACCTGATAATAAAAGAGACAACAACTGTGAATTGAGTACGAGGAAACCATTCAAGTAGCCAGGTCGCAACCCTTAAACCAAACAAGGACCGGGGTTGTAACCCTTCATCTGAATAGAATCCTGTCTCAAATTCTTGTTAGTAAAGTAAAATATGACGGGCATGATGTAGGGTGCAATAAGATAATAAACGACGAGAGGACATAGAACTGCTCTGGGAGCCAGGTTACAACCCTTAAACCAAACAAGGACCGGGGTTGTAACCCTTCTCCTGAACAGAACTTGACCTCTGATCATTATTGTTGGAGGTAACAATCATGCGATCATTCTGGAAACGTTCGTACACTGAATCTATATTATACAAGACTGAGTCGTACTACATCCAAACGTTCACGGCCAATCAATGACTATAGATTTCTACATTAACTAACTAAAGTTATCACAAACCTAGTTACTAGCAATATGCAGTGAGATTTTCCTTCAGCCACCAGCCCTGCAGCTAATCCAGGTTACCCAGACGACTTGGATTTATTAAGCAATGCCTCATTCTTTTCCATGTATCAGCGAATCTAGACATGTACCCTACTCGTTGGCAGGCTACAAGTCCAATAATGGTGGCCGGGATAACGGGATTGCTGGTAACTGGAGAAATCTCTCATGACTACTGGATTATTCTAGTTATTAGCCTTAGCCAGTTTTAGTAGGTACCCCTGACCGTGGTACTCAAGAATCCTCTTCCTAGACATGATGCAAGACAATACTGGTTAATTTGTAAAAACACAATCGCCCACGGTGTCCATGCTATTCATTCTTGTCATGTCATGCTAGCTGTCGCAACAGCATATCAAGGTACATCATGGTAGGTTTACTTATCAAGAGTGCGCCATGACGGGCCACTATCGTGTTCATGGAACATGCTCAGATTTTTACAGTACAAATATTCCATCAAGGGTCATAAGACACAACATAGAGGTGACAAACCATAATAGTGAAAGGGGTGCAAGGGCTGGACGAGGAGCCATGCGGCTCGGGAATCATGATCATGACCTATGCGGTCAAGAAGGAACAAGACTATGCGGCCAAGGGGGGAAAGGGCTCATGCGGCTAAGGAAGCAGGGGCTCATGTAGCCAGGAGCGCTTATGAGGCTCGGGCCAAGCGGCCAGGAGCGAAAGGGGCTCATGCGGCTCGGGAAGAACGGCTTATGCGGCTCGAGGACTGCCAAGAGCCATGTGGCTCGAGGAGATCAGGGTCATGCAGCAATGAGTCATGTGGCCAAGACCGCATGAAGACAAAATGCTTATACGGGCGCAAGGGAAAGGGTTCATGCGGTCGAACTTAACCCAGATATGCGGCAGGGGCCATGCGGCTAAGGGGATGGGGTCTTATGCGGCTGGGGCGCTGGAACCATGGCCTATGCGGCAGGCGCCAACAAGTCATGGGGCCAAGACTACTACGAGCCATGCGGCTAGAGGCCATGCGGCTAAGGGGGAACTTGCCGTATAAAAGGCCATGCGGTCAAGCACTGTTCTTCTTCTCAAATTTTTCCGAGAAGAACCATGAAAGCCATGGCTTCCAAGCTCCAATAATCCTCCATTTAAGGTCTGAATCCGGACTTCCATAGGTCAAAATAGGACAGAAAAAAATTCTCTACAACATGGAACCATCGAAACTTGAAAATAACAAGTTAATTGCTAGATCAAAATTGGAGAAAAATTGGAAAATAGGTTAAACTAGAACAACAAGATTAAAATTTCAGACTAAAAAAATGCCAAGTTCTAAAGAGGCTAAGAATAGAGAAAAGAAGACATTAAAGCAATAAAATGGAGTTCTCTCGTGAAGCAAGCTGCACTTGCCGGGGGGTAGGTGGAGCTCTACACTAGGAAGGAAGAAAAAGAAGGAGGAGTAAATGCTGAGTTATGAGGAGAGAGAAAAGTAGGTAGGATATAAATGGGGTTAGTGGTGGGGATAGGTGGATGGTCTAGATGAATCGGCCCAAACTACACCAACCCAAAAGCTTGCCCAGACCAAGCCGAACCATAAAATACGACAATGAACCAAGAAAATGCAACATGCACAATAAAACATGACTAGCTAAAAATTATGAGCCTGAATATGTACACGTAAACCAAAATACGTAATACGAACTACGGGTGTTACAACTCTACCCACCTTAAAAGAATTCCATCCTTAGAATTTAATTAAGAGGCTAGAGAGGCAAGGACAAGTTATACTAATCACAAACAAGCTATACAAAGCAGTCTACCATGCAATCATTTATTCAAGCAAGGAATTTAGAGCATAAGGCATAAGAAAGATATTATACCTTACGAGTCAAACAGGTCGGGATATCGCGATCGGATATCATCTTTACGCTCCCACGTTGACTCATCCAAAGAGTGATGACCCCAAGCAACACAGACTAACTTGATAGTCTTGTTCTTGAGTATCTTCGCTCTTCGGTCCAATATGGATACGGGTCATTCCTCATACGAAAGGTTGGTACCAACAACCAATTCCGAATGATCAAGGACATGACTCGGATCCAGGATATACTATCGTAATTGGGATACATGGAAGACATCATGCACCTCACTTAGCGATGGCGGAAGAGCGAGACGATAGGACACATCTTCTACTCGCTCTAGAATGTCGAATGGCCCTATATACCTAGGACTAAGCTTTTCTCGTACGCCAAAATGAATGACGCCATGGTTAGGCGGGATCCTAAGGATTACGTGGTCGCCGACCGAAAATTCAAGGGGTGGTCGATGAGAATCGGCCCAATGACGCTGGCGATCTTGGACAACTCGTAGATGATCGCTGACTCTCCTGACCACCTCAACCGTCTGAGTAATCATTTTTGGACCGAGCATCTGCCTCTCTCCAACATCGTCCTATGCTAGCGGAGGTCTGCACTTCCTACCATACAGTGCCTCGAATGGTGCCATCTGGATACTGGCCTAGAAACTGTTGTTGTACGAGAACTCCACCAGGTGCAGGTGATCCTTCCACGAACCATCGAAGTTGAGTGTACAAGATCTCAACATATCTTCCAAGGTTTGTATGGTACGCTCTGACAGACCATCTGTCTGCGGATGATAAGCTGAGCTGAACTGGAGGTAAGTTCCCAAACTCTCTTGCAGACTATACCAAAAGTGAGACGTCGATCTTGAATCTCTGTCCGAGGTAATACTGACTGGCATACCGTGAAATCTGACGATCTGCCTGAGGTACATCTCTGCTAGCTGAGCTGTCGACTAACCAACTCTGAATGGGAGAAAGTGAGCCACCTTCGTGAGCCTGTCTATAATAACCTAAATAGCATCTCTACCGGCCGGGGACCTAGGTAATCCAGTCATGAAATCTATGGTTATATGCTCCCACTTCCATTCTAGAATCGGCAAGGGCTGAAGAAGTCCAGCTGGCCTTTGATGTTCAGCTTTAACTTGTTGGCAAACCAAACACCGAGAGACAAACCGGGCTATCTCCCTCTTCATGCCATTCCACCAAAAGTGCTGACGGATATCACGATACATCTTTGTGCCACCGGGATGAATCAAATATTGCGAACTGTGAGCTTCTGCCATGATCTCCTGTCTGAGATCTCCACTGGGTACACAAAGACGCTTACCCTGTCGGAGTGTACCATCTTTATGAATACATAACTCTGGCCATCGTCCTGTCTCACACTCTGCTTTGAGTCGCTGAAGCTTGGAATCTGTTGACTGCGCCATCCGGATCCTCTCGACTATAGTGGACTGAACTCGCATGCTGGTCATCAACGCCACATGGGTAGGAAAAACAACTTCAATACCCATCTTCTGAAGATATGATAATAACTCTGGTTGCACTGTAAGAAAATAAACTCCGGCTCTCCTGCTCAATACATCTGCAACGACGTTGGCCTTTTCTGGGTGATACTGCAGGATGACATCATAATCCACAAGTAGCTCTAGCCACCTTCTTTGACGCATGTTAAGATCCTTCTGAGTGAACACATACTTCAGGCTCTTGTGGTCGGTAAAAATCTCCACCCTATCTCCGTACAAGTAATGCCTCCACAACTTAAGTACAAACACTACTGCTGCCAGCTCCAAGTCATGGGTTGGGTAATTCCTCTCATGATTACGAAGTTGATGTGACGCATAAGCTATTACCTTCCCATGTTGCATCAAAACACATCCCAAACCTCTGCCTGAAGCATCACAATACACTAAGAATCCCCCGGTCCCATCTGGAAGCGTGAGAACGGGTGCCGTAATCAAACCTCGCTTCAACTTCTCAAAAGAATCCTGATATTCTGCTGTCCAAGCAAACTGCACATCCTTGCGGGTCAACTGGGTCAATGGCGCTGAAATCCGAACAAAGTCTGAAACAAATCGCCGGTAGTAGCCGGCCAAGCTAAGAAAACTATAAACTTCTACAACTGTACTGGGTACTGGCCATGTCTCAATAGCCACGATCTTCTGGGGATCCACCTCTACTCCTCCTCTGGTGATGATATAACCCAAATACGAAATACGATCGAGCCAGAACTCACATTTACTGAACTTCGCATACAACTGGTGCTCTCTGAAAATCTGGAGGACAACTCTGAGATGATGCTCATGCTCTGCTTCACTCTTGTTGTAGACCGAGATGTCATCTATAAACCCGATTACGAATTAATCCAAATAAGGTATGAAGATACGATTCATGAGGTCCATGAATACAGCCGGTGCATTGGTTGCTCCAAATGGCATAACGAGGAACTCCTAATGCCTATATCTAGACCTAAATGTTGTCTTTGGGATGTCCTGCTCTCTGACTCTGATCTGATGGTATCCTGACCATAAGTCAATCTTCGAAAATACTGCTACCCCCTTGAGTTGATCAAACAAGTCATCTACCCTCGGAAGAGGATATCTGTTCTTGATTGTCACTAAGTTCAAGGTACGATAATCTACACATAATCGGGGCTCCCCAAGGCGATCTACTAGCACGAATGAATCCCTTGGTTCTAAGTTCTTCAATCATCTAGTACAATATCTCTAACTCTGACGGCGCCATCCGGTAGACTCTCTCCGACACTGGTGCTGCTCTGGGGATCAAGTCTATGATAAACTCGATCTCTCGCTCTGGCGGCATTCCTGGAAGCTCTTCTGGGAAAACATCTGGAAACTCCTCGATTATCCGGGGTAACTACACTGCTGCTACTGCCATCCGCAATACCGGAGAAGAAGGTTCAACTTCGCCTCTGGAAAAGGAAAACTTTGGCTCGCCTGGAATGCTAAAAACAACCCTGCCAATATGGCAGTCTATCCTCGCATACTAGTTCCTTAACCAATCCATCCCTAAGACCACATCATAATCGGCCATCGGAAACTCTATCAACCTAGCGGAAAACTCTCTACCGCTAACTACGATCCGACACGAAGAAAATACTCTATCTACTCCCACAAAACCGTTACCAGTAAGTATATTGAGCCTTACTGATAATGACTCGGCCTCCAGTCCTATCCGTGTCGTAAATCGTGCAGACATAAATGAATACGATGCACCAGAGTCAAATAAAACTGAAGCCGGAAAGGTGTGGACAAGAATAGTACCTGCCACTACCTCACCTGGCGCTACTCTTTCTTCTCCTATAGTTGAAGCCAACACTTGTTCTTGTCCTCTGGGTGCCGGCCGCCTCGGCTGGAACCCTCTCTGCCTATTCTGAACTTGAGCCTGGGCATATTGCTGAGGCCTTTATTGTTGAAAAGCTTGGGTCTGCGTCGGTAATGGCCTCGGGAATAGGAACTGCTGTGGCTGGACTGGTACTGGTGTTGGACCTCTAACCGATGAACTGGTCATGGCGAGTGATGAGTCAGTCCTGATCGGGCAAGACCCTACTTTATGGTCTGGTGCTCCACAAAGCAAACATAATCCTTGTGCCTTGCGACATTCTGAAACAACATGCCCAGGCTTACCACAATAAGAGCAACCCACAGTGGAAGACTGCCTCTACTTCTGTTGTTGAGGATACGTCAGGGTTGAATGTTGAACTGATGTTACTGAGGCCGCCCGCCTCGGAGCTCCAATGGTCAAAGCCCTAGCTGCCGGGGCTGGTGCTGAAGACTAGTTCATCTGAATGTGGGATCGCTTCCGACCTCATGTCCTGCCCATAATCCTCTGGGAGGTATATTCATGCCTTCTAGCTGCCCTCAATACTGCATCGAAAGTCTGATGCTCAAACTGCTCTACCGCCAGTAAAATCTCCAGCTGGAGTCCCTGCCGGAACCGCTGGGCTCTATCGAACTCGGTCGCCACCAAGGTGGAAGCAAATCGACTAAGTCTCGAAAACTCGGTCGCATATCCGTCGACCATCCTGCCCATCTGCTTCAGATTGGTGAACCTCATTTGTAGATCGTACCTAGCTACAGCGTTGAAGTACTTGGTCCAGAATCTCTCACGGAATACTGCCCAGGAAATATGCGCCACTACTCCAATGGCTTGCACCGCCCACCAGCTGCGGGCTAGATCCAATAACTGCAGGCGTACTATAGCCACCTTCTCATCTTTTAGGGTCTTTGCTGCCTCCAAAATCACCTCTGTATCCTGAAGCCACGCATCAGCAGCGATAGCATCTTCACTGCCATCAAAGAATGGAGGGTTCAGGCGCTTAAAACTTTTTGCTGCACTATTCCCATGGTGTCCACCTCTGTCCAGAGCATCTGTCACTGCCTGGTGCAAGGCATCTCCTCGACGGTCCTGTGATGCAAGCAGCTCCCTGATGAGTCCAACCAAGGCTCCATCATCCTACCTTACAGGCTAGGCTGACTGCACTGGGGGTTCTGGATCTCCTGGAAGCATGACCCGGGAAGCTGCTCATGAGTGCTGAGCTTGATCCTCTTGTTTCGGGGGTACTCGCTGAGCTACTTCCAGCTGATTGGCAAGACCAGGAGTAGTGTCGCTGAAGAAAATGACACAGGGAACAATAAGGAAGGACCAGGATAAATCAAAGATACAAGCATGTGATCAGGTCAAGATTTCAGGGATTTAGAGGATACGAGCAGAGATCAAGGGCGAGTGTTGATTGAGACATATATTCAGTAAACCCTCACATATCTTGATTTACAAGACCTGCATGGGCCACCACTTAAACCATGTAACACTCCAGAACCAGAATACTGGAGAGCGAAGGCGGACATAGCCAGCTACGTATATTGAAGTGCAATCCACCTTGCTATACGGTCACGACTGTCTAGATACATGAGGGTTTAACTACAAGCCATCGGTCTCTTATGGTCATGAACAAGCCTATTGTCTCAATCTCATGCAAGAAATAGCAGTTACAAGATGTTAGAGCATCAAATATACAATAGTAAGGCAACCCATATATTACATATTTGGATGATCATGAAGCTAGACGTATAAATTATAAAGACTAGCAAGAGTTTTAGTCATACATGATCAACCCTAGAATTCGTCAATCATGTTACAGCCCGTAGGCAGACAATAAGTAAGGTACAATCGAGCTAACACGTGCTCGTCGGCTAAACGCCTCAAAAGAATACTTTTACAATAAAGTGGGAGAACAAAGGGAAATCCACTCGTTGCCCGGATTATGCCTGGTGGTCACCATCGAGCTGGAAGGTCGGTAGATCCTCTGAAGCTGCTCCAAAATCTGGTCATACAAAACCAGCTGGGTAAGATCCCAGAAAGAGCAAGTGCCACAAAGGAGGGCTTCACTTAAGAACTAAACCAGCATATCAAAAATTAATATTAAAAATAATTATAAAGAACCTGATAATAACAGAGACAACAACAGTGAATTGGGTATGAGAAAACCATTCAAGTAGCCAGGTCGCAACCCTTAAACCAAACAAGGACCGAAATTGTAACCCTTCACCTGAATAGAATCATGTCTCAAATTCTTGTTGGTAAAGTAAAACATGACGGGCATGACATAGGGTGCAATAAGACAATAAACGAAGAGAGGACACAGAATTGCTCCAGGAGCCAGGTTACAACCCTTAAACCAAACAAGGACCGGGGTTGTTGTAGCTCTCCTTCCCGGAGATATTTTTCTTGAAATATTTATTTATTCATTTATTTGATTTAATAGTTATTTTAGAATTTTTGTAAATAATTATTTAGTTAATTATTACGGTAGATGACATTAGCCATGGTTTAGTTTTGAAGTATCAGACGACTAGGAATCATGGCACGGGTAGTGCAGTGGCGTGCCTTGACTAGTGTATTAGCCATGCCAGGGAAGGCTGATCCATAGTGATGCCCTAACTAGGAAAACTAGGCTAAGTTGTGACATGACCCTATAAATAATTAATTAGCTATTCATTAATATTATTGGTTTTAGGAGACCCGGTTGTACTAAACCAGCCCAGACCGGACCCGATCCAAACTCGGGCCCATGTAGTTATGAAGAGTGTTCAAGAAGTCCAGGTAGGTGTATATTGTATCTACATATATTTTGTACCTTATTTCCAAGGGATTGACTATATTCCTTATACCTAAAATATTATTTTATCAATAATTATTCAGCAATTTAGAACTTTTGCACGAGTTTCGGTGGACCGAATATAACAGGATTATATGGTGTTCCCCAATATCATACCTACATTTGGTGATTGAAATTATAGCATTGTTATTATTGATACAATAATTGGTATATAAATATCTTATTAGGAAATTGTGTTATTAGGAAACAATAATATATATATATATATATATATATATATATATATATATATATATATTAGGAAACAATAATATATATATATATATATATATATATATATATTATTTTATTTTTTTAAAAAGACGTGGCTAGAGCCTTCATTGAAAATCAAAACGAGGGTTGGAACGGGAGATAGCCCGATTCCTACAAAATGTGGGGGAGAGCCCTAAACGGACTGGACGGAAAACGTCATCAGCCCTAAACAGATTTTTTTTTTTTTTTGAAAAGCAAACAGAAAAGTCAAAGATTCAAATTAGGCCCAAGGGGACAGGTAGGGGCACGAAGCCCAATGGACGCCCTGCCCAGTGCAACGGTGCACTGCCCCAAAGATGGGCGCGGGGCCCTAGAGAGGAGGGTGGGTACGGGACCCGAGGCGCGGGAGCGTGGCCTAAAGCACCAGCGCACGAGCCGATGGCGGGCTGCACGAGGAGCAGCGGGCCCTTAGCAGAGAATAAGTAAATTGATGTATATATGGTATAGTATATATGTATTCAAAAGGATTAATTATTCTGTTATAGCTATATTCAAAAGGATTAATTATTCTGTTATAGCTATATTCTGTTATATAGTTAGGAATTGTGGAAATAAACAAAAGGATTAATTATTCTGTTATAGCTATATTCTAAATCTTGATGTATATATGGTATAGTATATATGTATTCATCATATGCATATATGGATATATAAATGTATATATATATATATATATATATATATATATATATATATATATATATATATATAAAGAAAGAGAATAAGTAAATTGATTATAAATAGATAAGAACCTAAACAAAATCCCAGCCCGACCAAGCAGTTGGCCCACAGCCCTCACCTCAACTCAACCACAGCCAGGCCCTTAGCAGAGCCCAGGCACCCTCACAAGACTCTTCTCAAGCCCACTCCGACTATTCCCAGTAACCCAAGCCCGACATCTCCATCGGCCCTGTTACAAACAGGGTGTATATATGCATACTCGAGCGAAATGCGAACGAGTTCTCATCGAAACCCTAACCTTACCCGCACGGATCATGGCGACCCCTCCCTCGGGTCTTGGCGCACCGCCCAGGCAGCTAAGCAGCGCCGCAGCCACCGCCGGCCGGCCGCAGATAGCCGTCGTACGCTGAAACAGAGCAGAGACGACAACAGCAGCATATGTGCGAAGTATGACTTCATCATTTTATTTCTTCGCGCATACTCATCGGTTTTCGAATTCGTAAAATGGTATGGACGGCCTACATAACCGTCTAGGAACCCATCTAATTATATCGTGTCGTAATGATACGGTGTCAACAAATATTCGACGCGAAGTTCCCGAAAAACTTCTCGGAAACAGAAGATATAGGACAGTCCAACCCCCCTTTTGGAAGAAGATTTGCAACCAATCCATCGACCGATTTGAAAATCCTTTTGAATATGTTTATAGACAACATATAGGAGATCAAAACCTCATTTGTACTTTTGAAATTCATTAATTATGCATGATGAAATCAGTTTCTAAAAATTACGAAAAACTTGTTAAAACTGTATTCGAAAACATAGAAAACCCTCCGATACGACGTGTGTCCCGCCATTTCGGGCGACATGGTCGTGAACCGAAAGTATCGAAAGGTGCGTAACGGCTTCGTGGTCGTGTGGGCTTTGACGGAATTCAAATTGGTCGCGTATGCGCGACGAATTTGATCTGTATCCGTCGGAATCTATCGTATCGACCTCTGTACAAATTCTCCAATTACTTTGTGCACGCTCGTCTGATCGAGACGAAAATTGTGCCAGCCGGACCGTATCATTTTTCTGGTCCTGTATGCCAAGTTTGGTCCAATTATGAGACGGGGGAATCGGACCGCCGTTTTGCGGGCCCCACGGTCCGATTCAACGAGCAATTTT